>CM069867.1:75623670-75936170 GCA_036172795.1 Pelodytes ibericus
GAAGTAAAATGTGGGTAAGAGTAGGACAAGAGCACTAGATGGAATCTTTGATTTTAGCTTTGGAAGAACATAAATCTAAATCTAGAGTGCAGGGTATTCTTTTTCAGTTTATACTAAGTGACCCATAGGTTGAGGAGGCGGTGACCGTGGCGGTGTAGGTGGAAGCGGCGCTGGAGGAGGAGGAGGAGGTAGCCAGAATTTTTCAAAGTGCGCTGTTAGCGCAGTATTGGACTGATCTATTTGACTCTCAGATATGAAGTGCACCGCAAGATGCAAATGTACCATTTAGCACCCCAAACAATTAGAATTTTTCAAAGTGCGCTGTAAGCACGGTATTGGACTGTTCTATTTGACTCTCAGATTTGAAGTGCACCGCAAGACGCAGGATTAAAGTTATGTGCCTGGCACACATGCAGTTGCAAGTGCACTGCACTCTCTGTGGCACTGGGCTCAGGGCAGGGTACAAATATGTAGTATAGCACCCACTAAAATAATCACATTTCTTTTTTATATCTTATTTGTTCTTCTTTTCTTCCTATATTTTCAGGCACAGTCATTACTTTGTTGAATATTGGAAAGCAAATTACGAGTCAGGAGAGATTTAAGGACTAAATATTGAGGCAAGACACAAAGCCCTATATATCATCTGCAGGTAAGTTATAAAAACCCAACACATTTATAGTGGAATTAAAGTCTTATTGGAAGTTCCTGGCAGAACTCATTCCTTCCTCTAGGATGGGAGATTTATAACTGTGCCATGTGGAATCAGATAAAGCCTCCATAAAATATTACAAAATTAAAATGTAATTAGGAGAAAAGAGAATGAAAAATCAGACTCCACATTATATGATCGATGGGTGTAACTTATAAAGCGTTTTGTTTGAGGAGTGCAACTCCCATCAACCCAGTTGACAGAGAGAGATATCATTGTATCACCTTTCTATGTAACTTGTCAGTGGCGCAGGGATGATTCTCTAATATCCTGCTTTAATCTGTGTATAAAATGCCAAGCATTATCTTCCAAGCTGCCTGAGGTGCGGCTGAGAGATGAGGGACCATAGGGAATATACTATAATCCATGGATGAGATACCCTGTCAGGTAGAGCGGGATGATATTACCATGCATGCTGAGATGACAGATTTGATTCATTGCAAGTTGTAACACTTTATGTGGGAAATAATTAAATATACAGAAATGTATTTATTAAACAATGTTTATTTCACATGAAAAACCCATTACTTTCTCATGTAAATCGGTACCATTGTGGCCCCTTAGTGACCATCCAATGATCTGCCTTAAATACATGTTAAGTTTAAATTGTCCTAAAAATGCCTGTATTCATTAGAATGTGAATATCTGTAGCTTTAACTTGCTCTACTGATTCCCCCAGTCAACAAAAAAAGTGCAAAAAATGAAGTATCATAAATGATAACTATCCTTAAAAATGTGTGCATACATATATTACACAGGAGCCTGTACAGAGCAGACATATAATACAAGGTGAATGATAACTATACTTGCAGTGTGTGCATACATATATTACACAGGAGCCTGTACAGAGCAGACATATAATAATACCAGGTGAATGATAACTATACTTGCAATGTGTGCATACATATATTACACAGGAGTCTGTACAGAGCAGACATATAATACAAGGTGAATGATAACTATACTTGCAGTGTGTGCATACATATATTACACAGGAGTCTGTACAGAGCAGACATATAATAATACCAGGTGAATGATAACTATACTTGCAGTGTGTGCATACATATATTACACAGGAGTCTGTACAGAGCAGACATATAATAATACCAGGTGAATGATAACTATACTTGCAGTGTGTGCATACATATATTACACAGAAGTCTGTACAGAGCAGACATATAATAATACCAGGTGAATGATAACTATACTTACAGTGTGTGCATACATATATTACACAGGAGTCTGTACAGAGCAGACATATAATAATACCAGGTGAATGATAACTATACTTACAGTGTGTGCATACATATATTACACAGGAGCCTGTACAGAGCAGACATATAATACCAGGTGAGTGATAACTATACCTGCAGTGTGTGCATACATATATTACACAGTAGTCTGTAATGAGCAGACATATAATACCAGGTGAGTGATAACTATACCTGCAGTGTGTGCATACATATATTACACAGGAGTCTGTACAGAGCAGACATATAATACCAGGTGAGTGATAACTATACCTGCAGTGTGTGCATACATATATTACACAGGAGTCTGTACAGAGCAGACATATAATACCAGGTGAGTGATAATTATACCTGCAGTGTGTGCATACATATATTACACAGGAGTCTGTACAGAGCAGACAAATAATAATACCAGGTGAATGATAACTATACCTGCAGTGTGTGCATACATACATTACACAGGAGTCTGTACAGAGCAGACATATAATAATACCAGGTGAATGATAACTATACTTACAGTGTGTGCATACATATATTATACAGGAGCCTGTACAGAGCAGACATATAATAATACCAGGTGAATGATAACTATACTTGCAATGTGTGCATACACATATTACACAGGAGTCTGTACAGTGCAGACATATAATACAAGGTGAATGATAACTATACTTGCAGTGTGTGCATACATATATTACACAGGAGCCTGTACAGAGCAGACATATAATAATACCAGGTGAATGATAACTATACATGCAATGTGTGCATACATATATTACACAGGAGTCTGTACAGAGCAGACATATAATACAAGGTGAATGATAACTATACCTGCAGTGTGTGCATACATATATTACACAGAAGTCTGTACAGAGCAGACATATAATAATACCAGGTGAATGATAACTATACTTGCAGTGTGTGCATACATATATTACACAGGAGTCTGTACAGAGCAGACATATAATAATACCAGGTGAATGATAACTATACTTGCAGTGTGTGCATACATATATTACACAGAAGTCTGTACAGAGCAGACATATAATAATACCAGGTGAATGATAACTATACTTGCAATGTGTGCATACATATATTACACAGGAGCCTGTACAGAGCAGACATATAATAATACCAGGTGAATGATAACTATACTTGCAATGTGTACATACATATATTACACAGGAGTCTGTACAGAGCAGACATATAATAATACCAGGTGAATGATAACTATACTTGCAGTGTGTGTATACATATATTACACAGGAGTCTGTACAGACCACACATATAATAATACCAGGTGAATGATAACTATACTTGCAGTGTGTGCATACATATATTACACAGGAGTCTGTACAGAGCACACATATAATAATACCAGGTGAATGATAACTATACCTGCAGTGTGTGCATACATATATTACACAGGAGTCTGTACAGAGCAGACATATAATACCAGGTGAGTGATAATTATACCTGCAGTGTGTGCATACATATATTACACAGGAGTCTGTACAGAGCAGACAAATAATAATACCAGGTGAATGATAACTATACCTGCAGTGTGTGCATACATACATTACACAGGAGTCTGTACAGAGCAGACATATAATAATACCAGGTGAATGATAACTATACTTACAGTGTGTGCATACATATATTATACAGGAGCCTGTACAGAGCAGACATATAATAATACCAGGTGAATGATAACTATACTTGCAATGTGTGCATACACATATTACACAGGAGTCTGTACAGAGCAGACATATAATACCAGGTGAGTGATAACTATACCTGCAGTGTGTGCATACATATATTACACAGGAGTCTGTACAGAGCACACATATAATAATACCAGGTGAGTGATAACAATACCTGCAGTGTGTGCATACATACATTACACAGGAGTCTGTACAGAGCAGACATATAATAATACCAGGTGAATGATAACTATACCTGCAGTGTGTGCATACATATATTACACAGGAGTCTGTACAGAGCAGACATATAATAATACCAGGTGAATGATAACTATACTTGCAATGTGTGCATACATATATTACACAGGAGCCTGTACAGAGCAGACATATAATAATACCAGGTGAATGATAACTATACCTGCAGTGTGTGCATACATATATTACACAGGAGTCTGTACAGAGCAGACATATAATAATACCAGGTGAATGATAACTATACTTGCAATGTGTACATACATATATTACACAGGAGTCTGTACAGAGCAGACATATAATAATACCAGGTGAATGATAACTATACTTGCAGTGTGTGTATACATATATTACACAGGAGTCTGTACAGACCACACATATAATAATACCAGGTGAATGATAACTATACTTGCAGTGTGTGCAAACATATATTACACAGGAGTCTGTACAGAGCACACATATAATAATACCAGGTGAATGATAACTATACCTGCAGTGTGTGCATACATATATTACACAGGAGTCTGTACAGAGCAGACATATAATACCAGGTGAGTGATAATTATACCTGCAGTGTGTGCATACATATATTACACAGGAGTCTGTACAGAGCAGACAAATAATAATACCAGGTGAATGATAACTATACCTGCAGTGTGTGCATACATACATTACACAGGAGTCTGTACAGAGCAGACATATAATAATACCAGGTGAATGATAACTATACTTACAGTGTGTGCATACATATATTATACAGGAGCCTGTACAGAGCAGACATATAATAATACCAGGTGAATGATAACTATACTTGCAATGTGTGCATACTCATATTACACAGGAGTCTGTACAGAGCAGACATATAATACCAGGTGAGTGATAACTATACCTGCAGTGTGTGCATACATATATTACACAGGAGTCTGTACAGAGCACACATATAATAATACCAGGTGAGTGATAACTATACCTGCAGTGTGTGCATACATATATTACACAGGAGCCTGTACAGAGCAGACATATAATAATACCAGGTGAATGATAACTATACCTGCAGTGTGTGCATACATATATTACACAGGAGTCTGTACAGAGCAGACATATAATAATACCAGGTGAATGATAACTATACTTGCAATGTGTGCATACATATATTACACAGGAGCCTGTACAGAGCAGACATATAATAATACCAGGTGAATGATAACTATACTTGCAATGTGTACATACATATATTACACAGGAGTCTGTACAGAGCAGACATATAATAATACCAGGTGAATGATAACTATACTTGCAGTGTGTGTATACATATATTACACAGGAGTCTGTACAGACCACACATATAATAATAACAGGTGAATGATAACTATACTTGCAGTGTGTGCATACATATATTACACAGGAGTCTGTACAGAGCACACATATAATAATACCAGGTGAATGATAACTATACTTGCAATGTGTGCATACATATATTACACAGGAGCCTATACAGAGCAGACATATAATAATACCAGGTGAATGATAACTATACTTGCAATTTGTACATACATATATTACACAGGAGTCTGTACAGAGCAGACATATAATAATACCAGGTGAATGATAACTATACTTGCAGTGTGTGTATACATATATTACACAGGAGTCTGTACAGACCACACATATAATAATACCAGGTGAATGATAACTATACTTGCAGTGTGTGCATACATATATTACACAGGAGTCTGTACAGAGCACACATATAATAATACCAGGTGAATGATAACTATACTTGCAGTGTGTGCATACATATATTACACAGGAGTCTGTACAGAGCAGACATATAATAATACCAGGTGAATGATAACTATACTTGCAGTGTGTGCATACATATATTACACAGGAGTCTGTACAGAGCAGACATATAATAATACCAGGTGAATGATGACTATACTTGCAGTGTTTACATACATATATTACACAGGAGTCTGTACAGAGCAGACATATAATAATACCAGGTGAATGATAACTATACTTGCAGTGTGTGCATACATATATTACACAGGAGTCTGTACAGAGCAGACATATAATAATACCAGGTGAATCATAACTATATTTGCAGTGTGTGCATACATATATTACACAGGAGTCTGTACAGAGCAGACATATAATACCAGGTGAATGATAACTATACTTGCAATGTGTGCATACATATATTACACAGGAGTCTGTACAGAGCAGACATATGATAATACCAGGTGAATGATAACTATACTTGCAATGTGTACATACATATATTACACAGGAGTCTGTACAGAGCAGACATATAATAATACCAGGTGAATGATAACTATACCTGCAGTGTGTGCATACATATATTACACAGGAGTCTGTACAGAGCACACATATAATAATGCAAGTGAATGATAACTATACCTGCAGTGTGTGCATACATATATTACACAGGAGTCTGTACAGAGCAGACATATAATAATACCAGGTGAATGATAACTATACTTGCAATGTGTGCATACATATAATACACAGGAGACTGTACAGAGCAGACATATAATAATACCAGGTGAATGATAACTATACTTGCAATGTGTGCATACATATATTACACAGGGGTCTGTACAGAGCAGACATATAATAATACCAGGTGAATGATAACTATACTTGCAATGTGTGCATACATATATTACACAGGAGTCTGTACAGAGCAGACATATAATAATACCAGGTGAATGATAACTATACCTGCAGTGTGTGCATACATATATTACACGGGAGTCTGTACAGAGCACACATATAATAATACAAGTGAATGATAACTATACCTGCAGTGTGTGCATACATATATTACACAGGAGTCTGTACAGAGCAGACATATAATAATATCAGGTGAATGATAACTATACTTGCAATGTGTGCATACATATATTACACAGCAGTCTGTACAGACCACACATATAATAATACCAGGTGAATGATAACTATACTTGCAATGTGTGTGCATACATATATTACACAGGAGTCTGTACAGAGCAGACATATAATAATACCAGGTGAATGATAACTATACTTGCAATGTGTGCATACATATATTACACAGGAGTCTGTACAGAGCAGACATATAATAATACCAGGTGAATGATAACTATACTTGCAATGTGTGCATACATATATTACACAGGAGTCTGTACAGAGCAGACATATAATAATACCAGGTGAATGCTAACTATACTTGCAATGTGTGCATACATATATTACACAGGGGTCAGTACAGAGCACACATATAATAATACCAGGTGAATGATAACTATACTTGCAATGTGTGCATACATATATTACAAAGGAGTCTGTATAGAGCAGACATATAATAATACCAGGTGAATGATAACTATACCTGCAGTGTGTGCATACATATATTACACAGGAGTCTGTACAGAGCAGACATATAATAATACCAGGTGAATGATAACTATACCTGCAGTGTGTGCATACATATATTACACAGGAGTCTGTACAGAGCACACATATAATAATACAAGTGAATGATAACTATACCTGCAGTGTGTGCATACATATATTACACAGGAGTCTGTACAGAGCAGACATATAATAATATCAGGTGAATGATAACTATACTTGCAATGTGTGCATACATATATTACACAGGAGTCTGTACAGACCACACATATAATAATACCAGGTGAATGATAACTATACTTGCAATGTGTGTGCATACATATATTACACAGGAGTCTGTACAGAGCACACATATAATAATACCAGGTGAATGATAACTATACTTGCAATGTGTGCATACATATATTACACAGGAGTCTGTACAGAGCAGACATATAATAATACCAGGTGAATGATAACTATACTTGCAATGTGTGCATACATATATTACACAGGAGTCTGTACAGAGCAGACATATAATAATACCAGGTGAATGATAACTATACTTGCAATGTGTGCATACATATATTACACAGGGGTCTGTACAGAGCACACATATAATAATACCAGGTGAATGATAACTATACTTGCAATGTGTGCATACATATATTACACAGGAGTCTGTACAGAGCAGACATATAATAATACCAGGTGAATGATAACTATACCTGCAGTGTGTGCATACATATATTACACAGGAGTCTGTACAGAGCACACATATAATAATACAAGTGAATGATAACTATACTTGCAATGTGTGCATACATATATTACACAGGAGTCTGTACAGAGCAGACATATAATAGTACCAGGTGAATGCTAACTATACTTGCAATGTGTGCATACATATATTACACAGGGGTCTGTACAGAGCAGACATATAATAATACCAGGTGAATGATAACTATACTTGCAATGTGTGCATACATATATTACACAGGAGTCTGTACAGAGCAGACATATAATACCAGGTGAGTGATAACTATACTTGCAGTGTGTGCATACATATATTACACAGGGGTCTGTACAGAGCACACATATAATAATACCAGGTGAATGATAACAATACTTGCAATGTGTGCAGACATATATTACACAGGAGTCTGTACAGAGCAGACATATAATAATACCAGGTGAATGATAACTATACTTGCAATGTGTGCAGACATATATTACACAGGAGTCTGTACAGAGCAGACATATAATAATACCAGGTGAATGATAACTATACTTGCAGTGTGTGCATACATATATTACACAGGAGCCTGTACAGAGCAGACATATAATAATACCAGGTGAATGATAACTATACCTGCAGTGTGTGCATACATATATTACACAGGAGTCTGTACAGAGCAGACATATAATAATACCAGGTGAATGATAACTATACTTGCAATGTGTGCATACATATATTACACAGGAGCCTGTACAGAGCAGACATATAATAATACCAGGTGAATGATAACTATACTTGCAATGTGTACATACATATATTACACAGGAGTCTGTACAGAGCAGACATATAATAATACCAGGTGAATGATAACTATACTTGCAGTGTGTGTATACATATATTACACAGGAGTCTGTACAGACCACACATATAATAATACCAGGTGAATGATAACTATACTTGCAGTGTGTGCATACATATATTACACAGGAGTCTGTACAGAGCACACATATAATAATACCAGGTGAATGATAACTATACTTGCAGTGTGTGCATACATATATTACACAGGAGTCTGTACAGAGCACACATATAATAATACCAGGTGAATGATAACTATACTTGCAATGTGTGCATACATATATTACACAGGAGCCTGTACAGAGCAGACATATAATAATACCAGGTGAATGATAACTATACTTGCAATGTGTACATACATATATTACACAGGAGTCTGTACAGAGCAGACATATAATAATACCAGGTGAATGATAACTATACTTGCAGTGTGTGTATACATATATTACACAGGAGTCTGTACAGACCACACATTTAATAATACCAGGTGAATGATAACTATACTTGCAGTGTGTGCATACATATATTACACAGGAGTCTGTACAGAGCACACATATAATAATACCAGGTGAATGATAACTATACTTGCAGTGTGTGCATACATATATTACACAGGAGTCTGTACAGAGCAGACATATAATAATACCAGGTGAATGATAACTATACTTGCAGTGTGTGCATACATATATTACACAGGAGTCTGTACAGAGCAGACATATAATAATACCAGGTGAATGATGACTATACTTGCAGTGTTTACATACATATATTACACAGGAGTCTGTACAGAGCAGACATATAATAATACCAGGTGAATGATAACTATACTTGCAGTGTGTGCATACATATATTACACAGGAGTCTGTACAGAGCAGACATATAATAATACCAGGTGAATCATAACTATATTTGCAGTATGTGCATACATATATTACACAGGAGTCTGTACAGAGCAGACATATAATACCAGGTGAATGATAACTATACTTGCAATGTGTGCATACATATATTACACAGGAGTCTGTACAGAGCAGACATATAATAATACCAGGTGAATGATAACTATACTTGCAATGTGTACATACATATATTACACAGGAGTCTGTACAGAGCAGACATATAATAATACCAGGTGAATGATAACTATACCTGCAGTGTGTGCATACATATATTACACAGGAGTCTGTACAGAGCACACATATAATAATACAAGTGAATGATAACTATACCTGCAGTGTGTGCATACATATATTACACAGGAGTCTGTACAGAGCAGACATATAATAATATCAGGTGAATGATAACTATACTTGCAATGTGTGCATACATATATTACACAGGAGTCTGTACAGACCACACATATAATAATACCAGGTGAATGATAACTATACTTGCAATGTGTGTGCATACATATATTACACAGGAGTCTGTACAGACCACACATATAATAATACCAGGTGAATGATAACTATACTTGCAATGTGTGCATACATATATTACACAGGAGTCTGTACAGAGCAGACATATAATAATACCAGGTGAATGATAACTATACTTGCAATGTGTGCATACATATATTACACAGGAGTCTGTACAGAGCAGACATATAATAATACCAGGTGAATGATAACTATACTTGCAATGTGTGCATACATATATTACACAGGGGTCTGTACAGAGCACACATATAATAATACCAGGTGAATAATAACTATACTTGCAATGTGTGCATACATATATTACACAGGAGTCTGTACAGAGCAGACATATAATAATACCAGGTGAATGATAACTATACCTGCAGTGTGTGCATACATATATTACACGGGAGTCTGTACAGAGCACACATATAATAATACAAGTGAATGATAACTATACCTGCAGTGTGTGCATACATATATTACACAGGAGTCTGTACAGAGCAGACATATAATAATATCAGGTGAATGATAACTATACTTGCAATGTGTGCATACATATATTACACAGGAGTCTGTACAGACCACACATATAATAATACCAGGTGAATGATAACTATACTTGCAATGTGTGTGCATACATATATTACACAGGAGTCTGTACAGAGCAGACATATAATAATACCAGGTGAATGATAACTATACTTGCAATGTGTGCATACATATATTACACAGGAGTCTGTACAGAGCAGACATATAATAATACCAGGTGAATGATAACTATACTTGCAATGTGTGCATACATATATTACACAGGAGTCTGTACAGAGCAGACATATAATAATACCAGGTGAATGCTAACTATACTTGCAATGTGTGCATACATATATTACACAGGGGTCTGTACAGAGCACACATATAATAATACCAGGTGAATGATAACTATACTTGCAATGTGTGCATACATATATTACACAGGAGTCTGTACAGAGCAGACATATAATAATACCAGGTGAATGATAACTATACCTGCAGTTTGTGCATACATATATTACACAGGAGTCTGTATAGAGCAGACATATAATAATACCAGGTGAATGATAACTATACTTGCAATGTGTGCATACACATATTACACAGGAGTCTGTACAGAGCAGACATATAATACCAGGTGAGTGATAACTATACTTGCAGTGTGTGCATACATATATTACACAGTGGTCTGTACAGAGCACACATATAATAATACCAGGTGAATGATAACTATACTTGCAATGTGTGCAGACATATATTACACAGGAGTCTGTACAGAGCAGACATATAATAATACCAGGTGAATGATAACTATACTTGCAATGTGTGCAGACATATATTACACAGGAGTCTGTACAGAGCAGACATATAATAATACCAGGTGAATGATAACTATACTTGCAGTGTGTGCATACATATATTACACAGGAGCCTGTACAGAGCAGACATATAATAATACCAGGTGAATGATAACTATACCTGCAGTGTGTGCATACATATATTACACAGGAGTCTGTACAGAGCAGACATATAATAATACCAGGTGAATGATAACTATACTTGCAGTGTGTGCATACATATATTACACAGGAGCCTGTACAGAGCAGACATATAATAATACCAGGTGAATGATAACTATACCTGCAGTGTGTGCATACATATATTACACAGGAGTCTGTACAGAGCAGACATATAATAATACCAGGTGAATGATAACTATACTTGCAATGTGTGCATACATATATTACACAGGAGCCTGTACAGAGCAGACATATAATAATACCAGGTGAATGATAACTATACCTGCAGTGTGTGCATTAGAGTTGGGAAAAATGAAAACGAATGCAGCAATGGGTGCAAATGAAATGCACCATTCGTACAAATGGAAAGTGCACTTATGTTTAATAGTATAAGATGAAAGAGACAAATTATGCCCGAATGTCATCCGAAAACTACCGGACATTTCAGCTATGCTCAATAGTAAGAGGTACGCGATGAATTTGAGATTAAATTCACCTCTTTCATCCTAATTACCCAGTCGTACACTATTATACATTATTAACGTTGAAATTGAGTCTATTAGAAAAAAATAAGCCAAAATGTAATAGAATTGACCTAAATGTTGAATTCCACAGATCAGATTAGAGACAGAATTCATTTAGGATTAGTTTTTATTCCGGATTCTAAATTGGTAAACAGAATAAAAACTACTGTGAAAAGAACACTAACTGTCTGATACAATACAAAAATGTGGATAGTGCGCTTCCCAAAAACACTACACTCGTGTTTACCCTGTGAGTAGAGGTAATCCTCTCCGTGGTATGGAAAGGGAGAAAAAAAGAATACAAAAACTCTTATAGTGTAGTACGGTTTAAAATAATATGTGTATATACATGTGCAAAAGCGAATACACTCACATTCTCCTGAGCAGTATCCTGCTCAGTGTAATGGGCATCTGGGAGCCCCTCGTGGGGTCTTTGATTACATGGTGTTCCAAAAGCACTCCAGATGGATGTAAAATAGAAGGATAGGGGAGGAAGGGGGTAAAAACACTCTTTAATGTGCAGAATACGAATAAAAACTCTTACATCGTGTACGGAGAGGAGCACTTTACAGGACACTGAACACTTTACAATTTGGGACTCCTTGCACTGTAAGCTGGATGCTGCCTGTTTTTATGTAATAGTTTTTCCAGTTCTATGTCTAATGAGAGAGATAACGAGATTTGCAGAGAGAATGAACTGCCCAGGAGAATGAGATGACAGAGGAGATGGCAAGTAGGAAGTTACACAGAGACACCCTGGTGCAGAGTGAGACCACAGACTAGGTAGAGTCCTGTCCCGTCTATCTCACCAAGGTCTTGTTTTATTGGTTTTCACTGAGTTTAGTGAAATCATTTTCAATTTAAAATCACAGGGGGCCTGGAAATGACCTGAATGGACCATGTATGTGCTTTGTCAGTGGGGTTTCTATAGTTTATTCATGTTCAAACAACCCTTAGACCATGTATAAATATCCAGTGTGAAGAGAGTGGGCGAAGTTAGACCCCCCCCACCCCCCCATCTCTCATTAGCTGCATAGAGCTTAATGCAATTCAGGATGGACTGTGCTCTTACTTACACCGGTTATTAAATGGTTAACTGCGCATGTAATTACAGCTCCTTGCCTGGTGGGTTGAGACTTTCACTGAGATTATATTGATGTATTTCATAGAGTTTCATTTCTGCAGCAGAGGTTCTTAAATCCCATCAAAGCCGGGGCCTGGCAGAGCCATTTGACCCCATTCAGAAGATAGAAGGATCTTAAATATCAGTTTCATTAAAGGTCTTCTATATCTCTCCTTGTAAGGTTAATATCTGACCTGTGTATAACAGACAGGGCTATCCAATCATCGCAAAGCATTGCACATCCTGACCTCCTGCTCACACTCAAGAGGGTAACAAGTTTAGACTCAAAATGGAACAAAGAAGAAAGCAGTGATTAAGGTGAATTTTACAAAAACCCCGAATTATCCGCTACGCAGAGTGTAACAAACAATGTATAATAAAATATATCAAATAATGTATAATAAAGGGTAACAATGTATAATAAAATATATCAAATAATGTATAATAAAGTGTAACAAACTATGTATAATACAATATAACAAATAATGTATAGTACAATGTATCATATAATGTATAATACAGCGTAACAAACAATGTATAGTACAATGTATCATATGATGTACAGGGAGTGCAAAATTATTAGGCAAGTTGTATTTTTGAGGATTAATTTTATTATTGAACAACAACCATGTTCTCAATGAACCCAAAAAACTCATTAATATCAAAGCTGAATATTTTTGGAAGTAGTTTTTAGTTTGTTTTTAGTTTTAGCTATTTTAGGGGGATATCTGTGTGTGCAGGTGACTATTACTGTGCATAATTATTAGGCAACTTAACAAAAAACAAATATATACCCATTTCAATTATTTATTTTTACCAGTGAAACCAATATAACATCTCAACATTCACAAATATACATTTCTGACATTCAAAGACAAAACAAAAACAAATCAGTGACCAATATAGCCACCTTTCTTTGCAAGGACACTCAAAAGCCTGCCATCCATGGATTCTGTCAGTGTTTTGATCTGTTCACCATCAACATTGCGTGCAGCAGCAACCACAGCCTCCCAGACACTGTTCAGAGAGGTGTACTATTTTCCCTCCTTGTAAATCTCACATTTGATGATGGACCACAGGTTCTCAATGGGGTTCAGATCAGGTGAACAAGGAGGCATGTCATTAGATTTTCTTCTTTTATACCCTTTCTTGCCAGCCACGCTGTGGAGTACTTGGACGCGTGTGATGGAGCATTGTCCTGCATGAAAATCATGTTTTTCTTGAAGGATGCAGACTTCTTCCTGTACCACTGCTTGAAGAAGGTGTCTTCCAGGAACTGGCAGTAGGACTGGGAGTTGAGCTTGACTCCATCCTCAACCCGAAAAGGCCCCACAAGCTCATCTTTGATGATACCAGCCCAAACCAGTACTCCACCTCCACCTTGCTGGCATCTGAGTCGGACTGGAGCTCTCTGCCCTTTACCAATCCAGCCACGGGCCCATCCATCTGGCCCATCAAGACTCACTCTCATTTCATCAGTCCATAAAACCTTAGAAAAATCAGTCTTGAGATATTTCTTGGCCCAGTCTTGACGTTTCAGCTTGTGTGTCTTGTTCAGTGGTGGTCGTCTTTCAGCCTTTCTTACCTTGGCCATGTCTCTGAGTATTGCACACCTTGTGCTTTTGGGCACTCCAGTGATGTTGCAGCTCTGAAATATGGCCAAACTGGTGGCAAGTGGCATCGTGGCAGCTGCACGCTTGACTTTTCTCAGTTCATGGGCAGTTATTTTGCGCCTTGGTTTTTCCACACGCTTCTTGCGACCCTGTTGACTATTTTGAATGAAACGCTTGATTGTTCGATGATCACGCTTCAGAAGTTTTGCAATTTTAAGAGTGCTGCATCCCTCTGCAAGATATCTCACTATTTTTGACTTTTCTGAGCCTGTCAAGTCCTTCTTTTGACCCATTTTGCCAAAGGAAAGGAAGTTGCCTAATAATTATGCACACCTGATATAGGGTGTTGATGTCATTAGACCACACCCCTTCTCATTACAGAGATGCACATCACCTAATATGCTTAATTGGTAGTAGGCTTTCGAGCCTATACAGCTTGGAGTAAGACAACATGCATAAAGAGGATGATGTGGTCAAAATACTCATTTGCCTAATAATTCTGCACTCCCTGTATAATACAGCGTAACAAATAATGTATAGTACAATGTATCATATAATGTATAATACAGCGTAACAAACAATGTATAGTACAATGTATCATATAATGTATAATACAGCGTAACAAACAATGTATAATACAACAAATAAGGTATAATACAGCGTAACAAACAATGTATAGCACAATGTGTCATATAATGTATAATACAGCGTAACAATCAATGTATAGTACAATGTGTCATATAATATATAATACAGCGTAACAAACAATGTATAGTACAATGTATCATATAATGTATAATACAGCGTAACAAACAATGTATAATATATCGTATAATGTATAATACAGCGTAACAAACAATGTATAATACAACAAATAAGGTATAATACAGCGCAACAAACAATGTATAATATATCATATAATGTATAATACAGCGTAACAAACAATGTATAATACATCATATAATGTATAATACAGCGTAACAAACAATGTATAATATATCGTATAATGTATAATACAGCGTAACAAACAATGTATAATATATCGTATAATACAGCATAACAAACAATGTATAATATATCGTATAATGTATAATGCAGCGTAACAAACAATGTATAATATATCGTATAATGTATAATACAACAAATAAGGTATAATACAGCGTAACAAACAATGTATAGCACAATGTGTCATATAATGTATAATACAGGGTAACAAACAATGTATAGTACAATGTGTCATATAATATATAATACAGCGTAACAAACAATGTATAGTACAATGTATCATATAATGTATAATACAGCGTAACAAACAATGTATAGTACAATGTATCATATAATGTATAATACAGTGCAACAAACAATGTATAGTACAATGTATCATATAATGTATAATACAGCGTAACAAACAATGTATAATACAACAAATAAGGTATAATACAGCGTAACAAACAATGTATAATATTTCGTATAATGTATAATACAGCGTAACAAACAATGTATAATACAACAAATAAGGTATAATACAGCGTAACAAACAATGTATAATATATCGTATAATGTATAATACAGCGTAACAAACAATGTATAATATATCGTATAATGTATAATACAGCATAACAAACAATGTATAATATATCGTATAATGTATAATGCAGCGTAACAAACAATGTATAATATATCGTATAATGTATAATACAGCGTAACAAACAATGTATAATATATCGTATAATGTATAATACAGCATAACAAACAATGTATAATATATCGTATAATGTATAATACAGCGTAACAAACAATGTATAATATATCGTATAATGTATAATACAGCATAACAAACAATGTATAGTACAATGTATCATATAATGTATAATACAGCGTAACAAACAATGTATAATACAACAAATAAGGTATAATACAGCGTAACAAACAATGTATAATATTTCGTATAATGTATAATACAGCGTAACAAAAAATGTATAATACAACAAATAAGGTATAATACAGCGTAACAAACAATGTATAATATATCGTATAATGTATAATACAGCGTAACAAACAATGTATAATATATCGTATAATGTATAATACAGCATAACAAACAATGTATAATATATTGTATAATGTATAATGCAGCGTAACAAACAATGTATAATATATCGTATAATGTATAATACAGCGTAACAAACAATGTATAATATATCGTATAATGTATAATACAGCGTAACAAACAATGTATAATATATCGTATAATGTATAATACAGCATAACAAACAATGTATAATATATCGTATAATGTATAATGCAGCGTAACAAACAATGTATAATATATCGTATAATGTATAATACAGCGTAACAAACAATGTATAATATATCGTATAATGTATAATACAGCATAACAAACAATGTATAATATATCGTATAATGCAGCGTAACAAACAATGTATAATATATCATATAATGTATAATACAGCGTAACAAACAATGTATAATATATCGTATAATGTATAATACAGCATAACAAACAATGTATAGTACAATGTATCATATAATGTATAATACAGCGTAACAAACAATGTATAATACAACAAATAAGGTATAATACAGCGTAACAAACAATGTATAATATTTCGTATAATGTATAATACAGCGTAACAAACAATGTATAATACAACAAATAAGGTATAATACAGCGTAACAAACAATGTATAATATATCGTATAATGTATAATACAGCGTAACAAACAATGTATAATATATCGTATAATGTATAATACAGCATAACAAACAATGTATAATATATCGTATAATGTATAATGCAGCGTAACAAACAATGTATAATATATCGTATAATGTATAATACAGCGTAACAAACAATGTATAATATATCGTATAATGTATAATACAGCGTAACAAACAATGTATAATATATCGTATAATGTATAATGCAGCGTAACAAACAATGTATAATATATCGTATAATGTATAATACAGCGTAACAAACAATGTATAATATATCGTATAATGTATAATACAGCATAACAAACAATGTATAATATATCGTATAATGTATAATGCAGCGTAACAAACAATGTATAATATATCGTATAATGTATAATACAGCGTAACAAACAATGTATAATATATCGTATAATGTATAATACAGCGTAACAAACAATGTATAGTACAATGTATCATATAATGTATAATACAGCGTAACAAACAATGTATAATACAACAAATAAGGTATAATACAGCGTAACAAACAATGTATAATATTTCGTATAATGTATAATACAGCGTAACAAACAATGTATAATACAACAAATAAGGTATAATACAGCGTAACAAACAATGTATAATATATCGTATAATGTATAATACAGCGTAACAAACAATGTATAATATATCGTATAATGTATAATACAGCATAACAAACAATGTATAATATATCGTATAATGTATAATGCAGCGTAACAAACAATGTATAATATATCGTATAATGTATAATACAGCGTAACAAACAATGTATAATATATCGTATAATGTATAATACAGCGCAACAAACAATGTATAATATATCATATAATGTATAATACAGCGTAACAAACAATGTATAATATATCATATAATGTATAATACAACGTAACAAACATTGTATAATATATCATATAATGTATAATACAGCGCAACAAACAATGTATAATATATCATATAATGTATAATACAGCATAACAAACAATGTATAATATATCATATAGTGTATAATACAGCGTAACAAACAATGTATAATATATCATATAATGTATAATACAGCGTAACAAACAATGTCTAATATATCATATAATGTATAATACAGCGTAACAAACAATGTATAATATATCATATAATGTATAATACAGTGCAACAAACAATGTATAATATATCATTTAATGTATAATACAGAATAACAAACAATGTATAATATATCATATAATGTGTAATACAGCGTAACAAACAATGTATAATATATCATATAATGTATAATACAGCGTAACAAACAATGTATAATATATCGTATAATGTATAATACAGCGTAACAAACAATGTATAATATATCGTATAATGTATAATACAGCGTAACAAACAATGTATAATATATCGTATAATGTATAATACAGCGTAACAAACAAAGTATAATATATCGTATAATGTATAATACAGCGCAACAAACAATGTATAATATATCGTATAATGTATAATACAGCGTAACAAACAATGTATAATATATCATATAATGTATAATACAGCGTAACAAACAATGTATAATACAACAAATAAGGTATAATACAGCGCAACAAACAATGTATAATATATCATATAATGTATAATACAGCGTAACAAACAATGTATAATACATCATATAATGTATAATACAGCGTAACAAACAATGTATAATATATCGTATAATGTATAATAAAGCGTAACAAACAATGTATAATATATCGTATAATGTATAATACAGCATAACAAACAATGTATAATATATCGTATAATGTATAATGCAGCGTAACAAACAATGTATAATATATCGTATAATGTATAATACAACAAATAAGGTATAATACAGCGTAACAAACAATGTATAGCACAATGTGTCATATAATGTATAATACAGGGTAACAAACAATGTATAGTACAATGTGTCATATAATATATAATACAGCGTAACAAACAATGTATAGTACAATGTATCATATAATGTATAATACAGCGTAACAAACAATGTATAATACAACAAATAAGGTATAATACAGCGTAACAAACAATGTATAATATTTCGTATAATGTATAATACAGCGTAACAAACAATGTATAATACAACAAATAAGGTAAAATACAGCGTAACAAACAATGTATAATATATCGTATAATGTATAATACAGCGTAACAAACAATGTATAATATATCGTATAATGTATAATACAGCATAACAAACAATGTATAATATATCGTATAATGTATAATGCAGCGTAACAAACAATGTATAATATATCGTATAATGTATAATACAGCGTAACAAACAATGTATAATATATCATATAATGTATAATACAACGTAACAAACAATGTATAATATATCATTTAATGTATAATACAGAATAACAAACAATGTATAATATATCATATAATGTGTAATACAGCGTAACAAACAATGTATAATATATCATATAATGTATAATACAGCGTAACAAACAATGTATAATATATCGTATAATGTATAATACAGCGTAACAAACAATGTATAATATATCGTATAATGTATAATACAGCGTAACAAACAATGTATAATATATCGTATAATGTATAATACAGCGTAACAAACAAAGTATAATATATCGTATAATGTATAATACAGCGCAACAAACAATGTAAAATATATCGTATAATGTATAATACAGCGTAACAAACAATGTATAATATATCATATAATGTATAATACAGCGTAACAAACAATGTATAATACAACAAATAAGGTATAATACAGCGCAACAAACAATGTATAATATATCATATAATGTATAATACAGCGTAACAAACAATGTATAATACATCATATAATGTATAATACAGCGTAACAAACAATGTATAATATATCGTATAATGTATAATACAGCGTAACAAACAATGTATAATATATCGTATAATGTATAATACAGCATAACAAACAATGTATAATATATCGTATAATGTATAATGCAGCATAACAAACAATGTATAATATATCGTATAATGTATAATACAACAAATAAGGTATAATACAGCGTAACAAACAATGTATAGCACAATGTGTCATATAATGTATAATACAGGGTAACAAACAATGTATAGTACAATGTGTCATATAATATATAATACAGCGTAACAAACAATGTATAGTACAATGTATCATATAATGTATAATACAGCGTAACAAACAATGTATAATACAACAAATAAGGTATAATACAGCGTAACAAACAATGTATAATATTTCGTATAATGTATAATACAGCGTAACAAACAATGTATAATATATCGTATAATGTATAATACAGCGTAACAAACAATGTATAATATATCATATAATGTATAATACAACGTAACAAACAATGTATAATATATCATTTAATGTATAATACAGAATAACAAACAATGTATAATATATCATATAATGTGTAATACAGCGTAACAAACAATGTATAATATATCATATAATGTATAATACAGCGTAACAAACAATGTATAATATATCGTATAATGTATAATACAGCGTAACAAACAATGTATAATATATCGTATAATGTATAATACAGCGTAACAAACAATGTATAATATATCGTATAATGTATAATACAGCGTAACAAACAAAGTATAATATATCGTATAATGTATAATACAGCGCAACAAACAATGTAAAATATATCGTATAATGTATAATACAGCGTAACAAACAATGTATAATATATCATATAATGTATAATACAGCGTAACAAACAATGTATAATACAACAAATAAGGTATAATACAGCGCAACAAACAATGTATAATATATCATATAATGTATAATACAGCGTAACAAACAATGTATAATACATCATATAATGTATAATACAGCGTAACAAACAATGTATAATATATCGTATAATGTATAATACAGCGTAACAAACAATGTATAATATATCGTATAATGTATAATACAGCATAACAAACAATGTATAATATATCGTATAATGTATAATGCAGCATAACAAACAATGTATAATATATCGTATAATGTATAATACAACAAATAAGGTATAATACAGCGTAACAAACAATGTATAGCACAATGTGTCATATAATGTATAATACAGGGTAACAAACAATGTATAGTACAATGTGTCATATAATATATAATACAGCGTAACAAACAATGTATAGTACAATGTATCATATAATGTATAATACAGCGTAACAAACAATGTATAATACAACAAATAAGGTATAATACAGCGTAACAAACAATGTATAATATTTCGTATAATGTATAATACAGCGTAACAAACAATGTATAATACAACAAATAAGGTATAATACAGCGTAACAAACAATGTATAATATATCGTATAATGTATAATACAGCGTAACAAACAATGTATAATATATCGTATAATGTATAATACAGCATAACAAACAATGAATAATATATCGTATAATGTATAATGCAGCGTAACAAACAATGTATAATATATCGTATAATGTATAATACAGCGTAACAAACAATGTATAATATATCGTATAATGTATAATACAGCGTAACAAACAATGTATAATATATCATATAATGTATAATACAGCACAACAAACAATGTATAATATATCATATAATGTATAATACAGCGTAACAAACAATGTATAATATATCATATAATATATAATACAACGTAACAAACAATGTATAATATATCATATAATGTATAATACAGCGTAACAAACAATGTATAATATATCATATAATGTATAATACAGCATAACAAACAATGTATAATATATCATATAGTGTATAATACAGCGTAACAAACAATGTATAATATATCATATAATGTATAATACAGCGTAACAAACAATGTCTAATATATCATATAATGTATAATACAGCGTAACAAACAATGTATAATATATCATATAATGTATAATACAGTGCAACAAACAATGTATAATATATCATATAATGTATAATACAACGTAACAAACAATGTATAATATATCATTTAATGTATAATACAGAATAACAAACAATGTATAATATATCATATAATGTGTAATACAGCGTAACAAACAATGTATAATATATCATATAATGTATAATACAGCGTAACAAACAATGTATAATATATCGTATAATGTATAATACAGCGTAACAAACAATGTATAATATATCGTATAATGTATAATACAGCATAACAAACAATGTATAATATATCGTATAATGTATAATGCAGCGTAACAAACAATGTATAATATATCGTATAATGTATAATACAGCGTAACAAACAATGTATAATATATCATATAATGTATAATACAACGTAACAAACAATGTATAATATATCATTTAATGTATAATACAGAATAACAAACAATGTATAATATATCATATAATGTGTAATACAGCGTAACAAACAATGTATAATATATCATATAATGTATAATACAGCGTAACAAACAATGTATAATATATCGTATAATGTATAATACAGCGTAACAAACAATGTATAATATATCGTATAATGTATAATACAGCGTAACAAACAATGTATAATATATCGTATAATGTATAATACAGCGTAACAAACAAAGTATAATATATCATATAATGTATAATACAGCGTAACAAACAATGTATAATACAACAAATAAGGTATAATACAGCGCAACAAACAATGTATAATATATCATATAATGTATAATACAGCGTAACAAACAATGTATAATACATCATATAATGTATAATACAGCGTAACAAACAATGTATAATATATCGTATAATGTATAATACAGCGTAACAAACAATGTATAATATATCGTATAATGTATAATACAGCATAACAAACAATGTATAATATATCGTATAATGTATAATGCAGCATAACAAACAATGTATAATATATCGTATAATGTATAATACAACAAATAAGGTATAATACAGCGTAACAAACAATGTATAGCACAATGTGTCATATAATGTATAATACAGGGTAACAAACAATGTATAGTACAATGTGTCATATAATATATAATACAGCGTAACAAACAATGTATAGTACAATGTATCATATAATGTATAATACAGCGTAACAAACAATGTATAATACAACAAATAAGGTATAATACAGCGTAACAAACAATGTATAATATTTCGTATAATGTATAATACAGCGTAACAAACAATGTATAATACAACAAATAAGGTATAATACAGCGTAACAAACAATGTATAATATATCGTATAATGTATAATACAGCGTAACAAACAATGTATAATATATCGTATAATGTATAATACAGCATAACAAACAATGAATAATATATCGTATAATGTATAATGCAGCGTAACAAACAATGTATAATATATCGTATAATGTATAATACAGCGTAACAAACAATGTATAATATATCGTATAATGTATAATACAGCGTAACAAACAATGTATAATATATCATATAATGTATAATACAGCACAACAAACAATGTATAATATATCATATAATGTATAATACAGCGTAACAAACAATGTATAATATATCATATAATGTATAATACAACGTAACAAACAATGTATAATATATCATATAATGTATAATACAGCGTAACAAACAATGTATAATATATCATATAATGTATAATACAGCATAACAAACAATGTATAATATATCATATAGTGTATAATACAGCGTAACAAACAATGTATAATATATCATATAATGTATAATACAGCGTAACAAACAATGTCTAATATATCATATAATGTATAATACAGCGTAACAAACAATGTATAATATATCATATAATGTATAATACAGTGCAACAAACAATGTATAATATATCATATAATGTATAATACAACGTAACAAACAATGTATAATATATCATTTAATGTATAATACAGAATAACAAACAATGTATAATATATCATATAATGTGTAATACAGCGTAACAAACAATGTATAATATATCATATAATGTATAATACAGCGTAACAAACAATGTATAATATATCGTATAATGTATAATACAGCGTAACAAACAATGTATAATATATCGTATAATGTATAATACAGCGTAACAAACAATGTATAATATATCGTATAATGTATAATACAGCGTAACAAACAATGTATAATATATCGTATAATGTATAATACAGCGTAACAAACAATGTAAAATATATCGTATAATGTATAATACAGCATAACAAACAATGTATAATATATCATATAATGTATAATACAGCGTAACAAACAATGTATAATATATCGTATAATGTATAATACAGCGCAACAAACAATGTATAATATATCGTATAATGTATAATACAGCGTAACAAACAATGTATAATATATCATATAATGTATAATACAGGGTAACAATATAGTACAGTATATCAATGGTGAAACTGAATTAGAAGAGGGTTTGTACCCAAGACTCTGCCCCAGTAATGTAGGGAATGTGAATAAACCCTGTATATTAATCTATCGAGGAGAGGTGCAGCCGAGCACACTGACTGACTGTATCATTACCAGACAGTGATTATTCTATAAAGATAAAACCAGTAATTACCCAGCATTAACTGCTACATTAGGATTATACTGTGAGCTGGAATGGAATCATTTACAAAATTTTCAGATATTTCGTCTCAAAATGCCCATTTAACTGGACAGAATCCAAACAAAGGAACAAAAGATTGTGAAGTGAGATTATATTATACAAATCCCAATTAGAGAGGTGAACAAAGAATGCGTGGGGAGTCAATGCTTCCAACTAGGAACAGTTTGGGGAAGGCCCTTTACTATTCCAGCATGGCTGTGCCCAATGCAAGGTCCATAAAGACATGGCTGGATGAGTTTGGAAGAACATGACTGGCCGCGCAGACCCCTGACCTCAACCCATCCAACACCTTTGGGATGAACTGAGACTGAGACTGAGAGCCAGACCTTCTCATCCAACATCAGTCCCTGACCTCACAAATGGTCTACTGGATGAATGGGGGGAAAGTCCCACAGAAACACTGCAAAATCTAATGGAAACCTTCCCAGAAGGGGGGAAACTGATATACTGCAAAGAGGGGACCAACTATATATTAATGTCTATATATATATATATATATAGAATGTGATGTCATAATAATCCGTGTTGGGGTAATGGTCAGGTGTAACAATACTTTTATCCATATAGTGTATATATAGGGTCGGAATGGCATATATATATATATATATATATATATATATATATATATATATATATATATAGAATGTGATGTCATAATAATCCCTCTTGGTGTAATGGTCCGGTGTCCATATACTTTTATCCATATAGTGTGTATATAGTGTCGGTATGGCATATATATATATATATATATATATATATATATATATATATATATAGAATGTGATGTCATAATAATCCCTCTTGGTGTAATGGTCCGGTGTCCATATACTTTTATCCATATAGTGTGTATATATAGTGTGGGTATGGTATATATACATATAGTGTAGCTGTTCATTCAGGATTCTGGAGACTGACAATGAGTAGTAAGGACAATTTATCAGACAGATAGATATATCAGCGCACAAACCAAATTTACAATTTTTTCTTCAATCTATTTTCAAAGCACCTATTGTAGATAAAAGCAAATTAGAGATTAGTCGCCCCATGTGGTCATATATTGCGTCATAATACTTCAGTATTGCTGGGTCATAACTCCAATCTTAATATTTCTCAGTCTCAATCTATGTCACTTGGACACATTTGAAGTATTTAAGATATTTAAAGCCTGACCAAGCTCCTGGGTGTAGCACCCGCAGGAGCTCTGTATACTGCATCCAGGGGTCTTTGGGTCCAAGTCAATAAGAGATCCATATATGTAAAATATGGCGTTACGGCTGCCCAATATTATCTTCCCCAGCACCGTGCCACTCTTTTACACACATGGCTGACTGTTATGTAAGTGCAGCGTGAGGTGGAGAAGACGTAGTCTGTTACCCCACTGGTGTGAGGGACGGCCGCCACTGCGCTAACTAAGATATGGCAATCAGTGACTTGACTTTCACACCAAACGACTGAATCCCATCACTGCTCTTATACCAGGGTGAACTCTGACTCCCAAACTATCTCTCAGCTGATAAAGCTCTGCACGGGAACCACATTCAGGAACCAAAACCATATGTCTGATGACGTTTGTATATAACACAGAGCACAACAGAAACAGAAAGGGACGCTAAACGTGTAACAAGGCAAAGCAATGCTTCGGATAAACTGCTGATCCAATCCCAGTTCTCTTTATTTATTATACGGCCAGCTCAATACAGAGAGGTCAACTCTGCTACTTTGGATTAAGTCTGAAATGTCCTTCTCAGTTCTCTGCTATTGTCTCTGTGATGAATAAATCCCTGGTCGTGTTAGTATTCTGCTATAAGGCTATATATATATATATAACGAGCCAATCAAATTGTATCTTATCCCACCGTCAGGCACAGAGAATAAAGCAGAGTTGGATGGAGACAGATGCTGGGGCACCGATTGGGACAGAGGTCTAAAGCAGGTGAATTCTGTCACCAAATTAAACCCTTGGTCGTCACAGACTCATCTGTATGAACTGAATGTGAATTATAAGAATCAAACCTTAATGACATCTCTGCTTCCAGCTCCCTCAATACTCGCCAAATGCTATGTCTTATGTAATTAGTGACAGACGCTCACATATTCATTTAACTGATCAATTAAAGAAATAGAAAATTCACTTACTGGCCCTTGCGAGTCACCAATACAACAAATATAACAGTGTGCAAAGATATTTATATACCGCAAATCTGGCAAATAAAACAGTGGTGCTACATGATGGGAGCTATAGTCCAACAAAAGCAGAGGGACACTGTCCCCTAAACATTGCTCATACTGTGACTGTGTCACCTAAACACTGCTTATACTGTGACTGTATCACCCAAACACTGCTCATACTGTGACTGTGTCACCTAAACACTGCTTATACTGTGACTGTATCACCCAAACACTGCTCATACTGTGACTGTATCACCCAAAAACTGCTTATACTGTGACTGTGCCACCTAAACACTGCTTATACTGTGACTGTATCACACAAACACTGCTTATACTGTGACTGTATCACCCAAACACTGCTTATACTGTGACTGTATCACCCAAACACTGCTCATACTGTGACTGTGTCACCTAAACACTGCTTATACTGTGACTGTATCACCCAAACACTGCTTATACTGTGACTGTATCACCTAAACACTGCTTATACTGTGACTGTATCACCTAAACACTGCTTATATTGTGACTGTATCACCTAAACACTGCTTATACTGTGACTGTATCACCCAAACACTGCTTATACTGTGACTGTGCCACCTAAACACTGCTTATACTGTGACTGTATCACACAAACACTGCTTATACTGTGACTGTATCACACAAACACTGCTTATACTGTGACTGTATCACATAAACACTGCTTATACTGTGACTGTATCACCCAAACACTGCTCATACTGTGACTGTATCACACAAACACTGCTTATACTGTGACTGTATCACACAAACACTGCTTATACTGTGACTGTATCACATAAACACTGCTTATACTGTGACTGTATCACCCAAACACTGCTTATACTGTGACTGTATCACCTAAACACTGCTTATACTGTGACTGTATCACCCAAACACTGCTTATACTGTGACTGTATCACATAAACACTGCTTATACTGTGACTGTATCACACAAACACTGCTTATACTGTGACTGTATCAGCTAAACACTGCTTATACTGTGACTGTGTCACCCAAACACTGCTTATACTGTGACTGTATCACCTAAACACTGCTTATACTGTGACTGTATCACCCAAACACTGCTTATACTGTGACTGTATCACCTAAACACTGCTTATACTGTGACTGTGTCACCCAAACACTGCTTATACAGTGACTGTATCACCCAAACACTGCTTATACTGTGACTGTATCACCCAAACACTGCTTATACTGTGACTGTATCACCTAAACAATGCTTATACTGTGACTGTATCACCCAAACACTGCTTATACTGTGACTGTATCACCCAAACACTGCTTATACTGTGACTGTATCACCCAAACACTGCTTATGCTGTGACTGTATCACCTAAACACTGCTTATGCTGTGACTGTATCACCCAAACACTGCTTATACTGTGACTGTATCACCTAAACACTGCTTATACTGTGACTGTATCACCTAAACACTGCTTATACTGTGACTGTATCACCTAAACACTGCTGATAATGTGACTGTATCACCTAAACACTGCTTATACTGTGACTGTATCACCTAAACACTGCTTATACTGTGACTGTATCACCCAAACACTGCTTATACTGTGACTATATCACCCAAACACTGCTTATACTGTGACTGTATCACCTAAACACTGCTTATACTGTGACTGTGTCACCTAAACACTGCTCATACTGTGACTGTATCACCCAAACACTGCTTATACTATGACTGTATCACCCAAACACTGCTTATACTGTGACTGTATCACCTAAACACTGCTTATACTGTGACTGTATCACCTAAACACTGCTTATACTGTGACTGTGTCACCTAAACACTGCTCATACTGTGACTGTATCACCCAAACACTGCTTATACTATGACTGTTTCACCTAAACACTGCTTATACTGTGACTGTATCACCTAAACACTGCTTATACTATGACTGTTTCACCTAAACACTGCTAATACTGTGACTGTATCACCTAAACACTGCTTATATTGTAACTGTGTCACCTAAACACTGCTTATACGGTTACTGTATCAGCTACACACTGCTTATACTGTGACTGTATCACCTAAACACTGCTTATACGGTTACTGTATCAGCTACACACTGCTAATACTGTGACTGTATCACCCAAACACTGCTTATATTGTAACTGTGTCACCTAAACACTGCTTATACGGTTACTGTATCAGCTACACACTGCTTATACTGTGACTGTATCACCCAAACACTGCTTATACTGTGACTGTATCACCCAAACACTGCTTATACTGTGACTGTGTCACCCAAACACTGCTTATACTGTGACTGTATCACCTAAACACTGCTTATACTGTGACTGTATCACCCAAACACTGCTTATACTGTGACTGTATCACCTAAACACTGCTTATACTGTGACTGTATCACCCAAACACTGCTTATACTGTGACTGTATCACCTAAACACTGCTTATACTGTGACTGTGTCACCCAAACACTGCTTATACTGTGACTGTATCACCCAAACACTGCTTATACTGTGACTGTATCACCAAAACACTGCTTATACTGTGACTGTATCACCTAAACAATGCTTATACTGTGACTGTATCACCCAAACACTGCTTATACTGTGACTGTATCACCTAAACACTGCTTATACTGTGACTGTATCACCCAAACACTGCTTATACTGTGACTGCATCACCTAAACACTGCTTATACTGTGACTGTATCACCTAAACACTGCTTATACTGTGACTGTATCACCTAAACACTGCTGATAATGTGACTGTATCACCTAAACACTGCTTATACTGTGACTGTATCACCTAAACACTGCTTATACTGTGACTGTATCACCCAAACACTGCTTATACTGTGACTATATCACCCAAACACTGCTTATACTGTGACTGTATCACCTAAACACTGCTTATACTGTGACTGTGTCACCTAAACACTGCTCATACTGTGACTGTATCACCCAAACACTGCTTATACTATGACTGTATCACCCAAACACTGCTTATACTGTGACTGTATCACCTAAACACTGCTTATACTGTGACTGTATCACCTAAACACTGCTTATACTGTGACTGTGTCACCTAAACACTGCTCATACTGTGACTGTATCACCCAAACACTGCTTATACTATGACTGTTTCACCTAAACACTGCTTATACTGTGACTGTATCACCTAAACACTGCTTATACTATGACTGTTTCACCTAAACACTGCTAATACTGTGACTGTATCACCCAAACACTGCTTATACTGTGACTGTATCACCTAAACACTGCTTATATTGTAACTGTGTCACCTAAACACTGCTTATACGGTTACTGTATCAGCTACACACTGCTTATACTGTGACTGTATCACCTAAACACTGCTTATACGGTTACTGTATCAGCTACACACTGCTAATACTGTGACTGTATCACCCAAACACTGCTTATATTGTAACTGTGTCACCTAAACACTGCTTATACGGTTACTGTATCAGCTACACACTGCTTATACTGTGACTGTATCACCCAAACACTGCTTATACTGTGACTGTATCACCCAAACACTGCTTATACTGTGACTGTGTCACCCAAACATTGCTTATACTGTGACTGTATCACCTAAACACTGCTTATACTGTGACTGTATCACCCAAACACTGCTTGTACCGGCGATGTAAAGAATAAAAAAGTGATTAAAATGATCTATACATAGCATTGGAAAAATTGCAGCAAAAGCAATTATATGGGAAATATATGTTTTAAATGTGTCTGTAATGGTCTCTTGTTTATGACATCACTGTTGCTCGATATGCTAATTACACATGTCCCCGATTAGTCCCAAATATGTTGATGACATCACAGACACAGTTCATACATTTCTGATAAAACAATATATAGATCATTTTTCATTGTTTATACTGTGAAAAAGAGAATGAAAAACTATGTTTAGGTGACAGAGAAAAAGGTAAATAAACAGTGTAACAACCAATATATGAGACTCATCATGTGAGTTACCTTCCACCCCATCAGTGTCTGGAGACTCGTTCATTCATTTACACACTCTGCATGGAATCCACTCCCACTCACACTGCGCCGACACACAACGCAACTCTATAAACATATTATTATTATTATTATATTTTATTAATGAAGAACAGTAATGAACGCCTGACACTCACATAACCGAAGCAAAATAACATCACAAAATCACTGATGGACTATTACACACTCCTTAATAAGTGCAACTTAACATACTGCTTATTTATTGCATTTTTCGTTTTTAATGGGAACAAATTTAATGCAACAATTATTTACATAAATCCCCTCCCCCACTATACATGTAGACAGGAGGGGCCAGTGCTGATGGGGTAGGTTTGGGGGTCCAGCATTCCACACTACCAGCTTTGTCCCCACATCACTTTCCACACTACCAGCTTTATCCCCACATCACTTTCCACACTACCAGCTTTGTCCCCACATCACTTTCCACACTACCAGCTTTATCCCCACATCACTTTCCACACTACCAGCTTTGTTCCCACATCACTTTCCACACTACCAGCTTTATCCCCACATCACTTTCCACACTACCAGCTTTATCCCCACATCACTTTCCACACTACCAGCTTTATCCCCACATCACTTTCCACACTACCAGCTTTATCCCCACATCACTTTCCACACTACCAGCTTTGTCCCCACATCACTTTCCACACTACCAGCTTTGTCCCTACATCACTTTCCACACTACCAGCTTTGTCCCCACATCACTTTCCACACTACCAGCTTTGTCCCCACATCACTTTCCACACTATTAGAAATGGAATACAATGGTACAAAAGTGAATGACAAAAGGTCTCTCCCCTCAATGTACTTGGCATTGCTACATTGTTTGTGACTTTATAAAAGTTAGAGATTTAAATCTTGCACTGGGATCACACAGCATATAGAACAATGTAGAGGGATAGATCACACAGCATTTGGGTTACACCAGGGCTAAAACAGAAAGTGTATATATATATATATATATTTTTTTTTATTCTTCAAAGTTCCTGTGTCTACAGACTTGTAAGATAGATTTTTTGGAAGCTGCCATGCAGATGTGAACAGTAGGGAAGATTGATCGTGAGGAATAGGTGTCAGCCAGAGACTCAGGGGAGTTAAACAAGATGTCAGCTCTAGAGTAGAAGAGGGGGCACATAACATGTTTAAGATTCATAGCATCTTGGACTAGGATAAAAAGGTAATATTGCAAATATAAGCTTTAGTCCCACCTCCCAAAATATATATTTAAAAAATAACACTCAATATGCGTGTGTTAGTTGCCATTTAATATGCCCCAGCCAATTTCCCCAATAATATTCCAGTGTTATTTGCCATTTAATATGCCCCACCTAATTTGCCCAATAATATGTCAGTGTTACCTATCATTAATCAGCCCCTGCTACTTTCCCCAGTACATTCCCCCCATCTCCCCACTCCCCAGCACTTACATTTTCCCTGGTGGCTAGTTACAGGCAGCATGGTCTTCTCCATGCTGCCTGTTCGTCTCCCAGGCGGTTGTGCCGACAGGTCACGTGATCCGGCACGCGTATGACGTCAGCGCACTGGTCACGTGACCTGTCGGCACTTCCGTGTCAGACTACACGGGGAGCCGAACAGGCAGCACGGTGCTTTCTTCCGATCCCTTCTCACCTCCGTCTCTGCATGCAAGCGTGGTTTTTTTTTTTAAAGTGTCGTTTTTTTTTTTTTTTTTTAAATAGGTTTTTTTTTTTTTCTCTTCTCGAAGGGGGGGCGCAATTGCCCAGTTGCCCCCCCCCCCCCCCCCCTGGATCCGCCACTGATCCCCACATCACTTTCCACACTACCAGCTTTATCCCCACATCAATTTCCACACTACCAGCTTTGTCCCCACATCACTTTCCACACTACCAGCTTTATCCCCACATCACTTTCCACACTACCAGCTTTATCCCCACATCACTTTCCACACTACCAGCTTTATCCCCACATCACTTTCCACACTACCAGCTTTGTCCCCACATCACTTTCCACACTACCAGCTTTGTCCCCACATCACTTTCCACACTACCAGCTTTATCCCCACATCACTTTCCACACTACCAGCTTTGTCCCCACATCACTTTCCACACTACCAGCTTTATCCCCACATCACTTTCCACACTACCAGCTTTGTCCCCACGTCACTTTCCACACTACCAGCTTTATCCCCACATCACTTTCCACACTACCAGCTTTGTCCCCACATCACTTTCCACACTACCAGCTTTGTCCCCACATCACTTTCCACACTACCAGCTTTATCCCCACATCACTTTCCACACTACCAGCTTTGTCCCCACATCACTTTCCACACTACCAGCTTTATCCCCACATCACTTTCCACACTACCAGCTTTATCCCCACATCACTTTCCACACTACCAGCTTTATCCCCACATCACTTTCCACACTACCAGCTTTGTCCCCACATCACTTCCCACACTACCAGCTTTGTCCCCACGTCACTTTCCACACTACCAGCTTTGTCCCCACATCACTTTCCACACTACCAGCTTTATCGCCACATCACTTTCCACACTACCAGCTTTGTCCCCACATCACTTTCCACACTACCAGCTTTGTCCCCACATCACTTTCCACACTACCAGCTTTGTCCCCACATCACTTTCCACACTACCAGCTTTATCCCCACATCACTTTCCACACTACCAGCTTTGTCCCCACGTCACTTTCCACACTACCAGCTTTGTCCCCACATCACTTTCCACACTACCAGCTTTATCCCCACATCACTTTCCACACTACCAGCTTTATCCCCACATCACTTTCCACAGTACCAGCTTTATCCCCACATCACTTTCCACACTACCAGCTTTATCCCAACATCACTTTCCACAGTACCAGCTTTATCCCAACATCACTTTCCACACTACCAGCTTTGTCCCCACATCACTTTCCACACTACCAGCTTTATCCCCACATCACTTTCCACACTACCAGCTTTGTCCCCACATCACTTTCCACAGTACCAGCTTTATCCCCACATCACTTTCCACACTACCAGCTTTGTCCCCACATCACTTTCCACACTACCAGCTTTGTCCCCACGTCACTTTCCACACTACCAGCTTTGTCCCCACATCACTTTCCACACTACCAGCTTTATCCCCACATCACTTTCCACACTACCAGCTTTGTCCCCACATCACTTTCCACACTACCAGCTTTGTCCCCACATCACTTTCCACAGTACCAGCTTTATCCCCACATCACTTTCCACACTACCAGCTTTGTCCCCACGTCACTTTCCACACTACCAGCTTTGTCCCCACATCACTTTCCACACTACCAGCTTTATCGCCACATCACTTTCCACACTACCAGCTTTGTCCCCACATCACTTTCCACACTACCAGCTTTGTCCCCACATCACTTTCCACACTACCAGCTTTGTCCCCACATCACTTTCCACACTACCAGCTTTATCCCCACATCACTTTCCACACTACCAGCTTTGTCCCCACGTCACTTTCCACACTACCAGCTTTGTCCCCACATCACTTTCCACACTACCAGCTTTATCCCCACATCACTTTCCACACTACCAGCTTTATCCCCACATCACTTTCCACAGTACCAGCTTTATCCCCACATCACTTTCCACACTACCAGCTTTATCCCAACATCACTTTCCACAGTACCAGCTTTATCCCAACATCACTTTCCACACTACCAGCTTTGTCCCCACATCACTTTCCACACTACCAGCTTTATCCCCACATCACTTTCCACACTACCAGCTTTGTCCCCACATCACTTTCCACAGTACCAGCTTTATCCCCACATCACTTTCCACACTACCAGCTTTGTCCCCACATCACTTTCCACACTACCAGCTTTGTCCCCACGTCACTTTCCACACTACCAGCTTTGTCCCCACATCACTTTCCACACTACCAGCTTTATCCCCACATCACTTTCCACACTACCAGCTTTGTCCCCACATCACTTTCCACACTACCAGCTTTGTCCCCACATCACTTTCCACAGTACCAGCTTTATCCCCACATCACTTTCCACACTACCAGCTTTATCCCCACATCACTTTCCACAGTACCAGCTTTATCCCCACATCACTTTCCACACTACCAGCTTTATCCCCACATCACTTTCCACACTACCAGCTTTGTCCCCACATCACTTTCCACACTACCAGCTTTATCCCCACGTCACTTTCCACACTACCAGCTTTATCCCCACATCACTTTCCACACTACCAGCTTTATCCCCACATCACTTTCCACAGTACCAACTTTGCCCCATGCCACTTTCCACAGTACAAACTTTGCCCCATGCCACTTTCCACAGTACCAACTTTGCCCCATGCCACTCTCCACACCACCAGCTTTGCCCCAATGCCACTTTCCACAGTACCAGCTTTGCCCCAATGCCACTTTCCACAGTACCAACTTTGCCCCAATGCCAGTTTCCACACCACCAGCTTTGCCCCAATGCCACTTTCCACAGTACCAGCTTTGCCCCAATGCCACTTTCCACAGTACCAGCTTTACCCCCATGCCACTTTGAGCAGTACCAGCTGAAGTGGTCACAAGGGTTTCCCAGGCCCTCTAGGGTGATTTCCTATAACCCATGTAAAGCGCCTGGGTTGAAGGACTGTTTTATTAGACATTTCTTATTAATCACACTTAATGTCTCTGCAGAGCAGGAGTTAGAAATCCTTTTAAATAGAAATTGGTGTACTGCTGTCCGGCTGTAACGGAGACACAATGTGCTGGGTCAGTGAAGAGTTTCAATCCTTGTCTCCATCATAAACACAGACATTAAATGGTCCAGGGGAAACCTTCTCCAGGAGCCTGGAAAATGGGGAAGACGAAAGGGCAGTGCAAGTGTTATATATACACGAAATACTCTCATTTTTACTGTAAATTAAGTTACAGTTCATTCATTTCATCGAGGTGATAGATTCAATGGGTGATACCCATTTTTGGAAACAAAATGTCTTTATTCATTTTGCCCAAAATAAAAACCTTTCAACCCTCCCTCCCAGGAAAGAAAACCCTATTTATTGTCATTTAAGGTAAAGTCCCGATTAATTCATTACAGGAGTCTCTGTAAGGGGGGATAGTAACGGCTTATTGGTTGGAACAGAAATCGATATTCTGACTGCCAGGCGAGTGTTTGGGATAATCACGGAGATCTCGTGATGCTCTCAGTGTGACAGCCCTTCAGACGCTCTATAAAAAGACTGCTGTGTCTTCCAGTCAATCAATAGCTGGAAATGATTGACGTCGCCCTAATCTTGGCAAATCCTTCCGTATCCAGCACTAACTCTTCACGAAACAATAAAAAAATGGGGGAATTTATACATATCTTGGCTGGGGAGAATAAACGCAGTACGATCTTATTTAGTGCCCAAACTGGAATACCTATTAAGAACCCTTCCTATGAGAGTGACCAAACGTACCCTTCACGAGTTCCAGGAGTTATTTATTAAGTTTGTATGGGGGAGGCGTAGACCCCAAATTTCCTCCTCAAATTTGTCTCGCAAATTAAAAGATGGAGGCACATCTCTCTCCGATGTATGCTTGATTTATGACTCCATAATGCTATCCCAATTGATCAAATGTAAATTTAAGGTCCTAGAAAACTGTTTATGGTTAGGTTATGAAAGACAAGTTCTATCCAACAAGAACCCTTTTCTCTTGGTTTGGGCAGATAACTTGGCAATAAAACGACTTAATGTGGAAAATGTATCATGGTTCCCACCTGGTAAGCATATTAGTATGTATCTCCTTGGATGCCCCTATAGAATATTTGTCCCTATATCTTGATGATATAACTATAAGGAGTTGGGTCAATTCTGGCATTGTATATATCAGAGACTTATTTGACGGAGTGCTTTTTAGACCATTCACTACATTATGTACAAATCATGGAATTTCCAGCAATGAAGACCTTACTTACTTTAAGTTAAAAAAACATTTAAAAAAATAGGGAAATTAAGAGCAGTAATAAGCTGGACAAACTCTATGACCTAGACAATGGCTCCAATTTGTCTTCCAAGATTACAGAATTATTGTATACGAGCAAAACAGATACAAAGATTTGTAGGATTATGAAATGGGAAATGGAGCTGAGCACAGAATTTGTATCCAGCGAATGGGTTACTGCTTTAAATCTGACAAAAAAATACTATTCATAAAATTTTGCTGTTTGAAAATGATCTTACAGTTTTACACAGCTGGTATCTGACACCAGACAGGTTAAGTAAGTTCCAACCCAGCATTAGTGATCTTTGTTGGAGATACGAGAGGGAAACTGGAACTATACGGCATTTATGGTGGGCATGTTCCTGCCTATTACCTCTGAAGGTCAGGTTAGAAAATGAACTTCCAAGTTTACACAGTCCCATATTGAACTGACCCCCCAACTCTTTCCATTTGGATTTCCCCAGACTGAAAGAAGAAACAAAAAATGCTAATTGTGCATTTATTAATGGCCACCAAAGTCTGGAGATCTGAGGCGATCCCTAAGTGGGCTGGAATAGTCTCACAGATCAGAGATTCATGGAGAAAGCTGTATATGTTAGCCTTGAGAACATGGGGTTATATAATGACATATGGAGACTCCTTCCAACTAACGCCTCGACAGGTATGAATGGTTGTGTGAATGTAGTTTGATTTTCGACGTCAGCGTATTTGCAATAGACACTTTAACAACATATTAGATTTAAAATAAGTTTTGGATAATGGAAAGGGAAAGGAAGCTGAGGGGAAGAGGGGAAAGGGGGTGGGATAGGTAAGGAATGAGTGAAAAGAACAAAGATAAAACAGTAACTTTAATTTCCTTACGCTTTACAACCAATTCCCTTCAGCATCATCAATATTTGAATCACTTATTTTATTACTGAATGATGACACAGCGATGACACAATGATGACACAGCGATGACACAATGATGACACAGCGATGACACAATGATGACACAGTGATGACACAGCGTTGACACAGCGATGACACAGCGATGACACAATGATGACACAGTGATGACCCAGTAATGACACAATGATGACACAGCGATGACACAATGATGACACAGCGATGACACAATAATGACACAGTGATGACACAATGATGACACAGCGATGACACAATGATGACACAGCGATGACACAGTGATGACACAGCGATGACACAGCGATGACACAATGATGACACAGTGATGACACAGCGTTGACACAATGATGACACAGTGATGACACAGTAATGACACAATGATGACACAGCGATGACACAATGATGACACAGTGATGACACAGTGATGACACAGCGATGACACAGTGATGACACAATGATAACACAGCGATGACACAGTGATGACACAGTGATGACACAATGATAACACAGCGATGACACAGCGATGACACAGTGATGACACAATGATAACACAGCGATGACACAGTGATGACACAATGATAACACAGCGATGACACAGTGATAACACAATGATGACACAGTGATGACACAATGATAACACAGCGATGACACAAAGATGACACAGCGATGACACAATGATGACACAGTGATGACACAGCGTTGACACAGCGATGACACAGCGATGACACAATGATGACACAGTGATGACCCAGTAATGACACAATGATGACACAGCGATGACACAGCGATGACACAGCGATGACACAATGATGACACAGCAATGACACAGTGATGACACAATGATGACACAGCGATGACACAATGATGACACAGCGATGACACAATGATGACACAGCGATGACACAATGATGACACAGTGATGACCCAGTAATGACACAATGATGACACAGCGATGACACAATGATGACACAGCGATGACACAATGATGACACAGCAATGACACAGTGATGACACAATGATGACACAGCGATGACACAATGATGACACAGCGATGACACAATGATGACACAGCGATGACACAATGATGACACAGTGATGACCCAGTAATGACACAATGATGACACAGCGATGACACAATGATGACACAGCGATGACACAATGATGACACAGCAATGACACAGTGATGACACAATGATGACACAGCGATGACACAATGATGACACAGCGATGACACAGTGATGACACAATGATGACACAGCGATGACACAGTGATGACACAGCGTTGACACAGCGATGACACAGCGATGACACAATGATGACACAATGATGACACAGTGATGACACAGTAATGACACAATGATGACACAGCGATGACACAATGATGACACAGCAATGACACAGTGATGACACAATGATGACACAGCGATGACACAATGATGACACAGCGATGACACAGTGATGACACAGCGATGACACAGTGATGACACAGTGATGACACAGCGTTGACACAATGATGACACAGTGATGACACAGTAATGACACAATGATGACACAGCGATGACACAATGATGACACAGTGATGACACAGTGATAACACAGCGATGACACAGTGATGACACAATGATAACACAGCGATGACACAGTGATGACACAGTGATGACACAATGATAACACAGCGATGACACAGCGATGACACAATGATAACACAGCGATGACACAGTGATGACACAGTGATGACACAATGATAACACAGCGATGACACAGTGATAACACAATGATGACACAGTGATGACACAATGATAACACAGCGATGACACAATGATAACACAATGATGACACAGTGATGACACAATGATAACACAGCGATGACACAGCGATGACACAATGATGACACAGCGATGACACAGTGATGACACAATGATGACACAGCGATGACACAATGATAACACAGCGATGACACAATGATGACACACAAGACTAAAATTTGATCATTTCATCATTTCTATATCTCAGTGTCAAGGAGAGAAAAAAAAAACTTCCCACGAAGAGAAAACTTTGCCTAAGATCCCCAAATGCTCAACGGAGCTTAGTTCAATATGTGATGTGGGTCGTGTTAAATGAATCATGCAGGACAGGGGGCATCGCAAACCATGGGGAGCTGCATTACACAAAGTGCAATTCACTGGAGAGCCAGCACCAGGCTAGGGTCAGCAAGGAGGGCAGAGGGGGTATTGACCCCGGGGCTGCTCTGTAAGCGCAATGGGCGTGGTCTGCACCACTTTCACAGCTACATACATAGCGCTTCCTCTCTATGTAACGGTCTTCTCTCTCTATCAGTATATAAAGCTCCTCTGCAAGCATGTCTGTCTCTTCTGTCTGTCTGTGTCTGTTTATGGTGATACATGGGTAGAATACAGCGGCAGGAACTCCACCTGGTATCCAGTATACAATAACTTAAAGAATGCCCAGCACACTCATTAAAAGTTTATTACATCACACGTGGCCTTTCCCAAGCCATTATATATATGTCTGATACTTATGGGTGGGCATCGCCAGCCCCCCCTTCCCTGGTGAGCACGGAACTGTGAGACTATCCAATCATGGGGAAGCTGTCCAGGATGCTATTAAAGGGACACGAACATTAAATGTTTACCCTATATAACTTTACAGGACGAATGTCACCTACAGTGTCTGTGCAGGAGAAACATCTATAGGATCCGTTTATTCCTCTGCCTGCCCCCTACACACTGCACATAAAGTGGAACTGACGGATTTCACCAAACAGATCCCCATTATTCTCATAGGTTACTTCATCCTGAGAGATCAGAGGCCATGAGATATATTCTGAGGAATTAACTCTATCATGTCCAGCAGGAAATCTCCGCCTGTACCCACCCCCCAGTGATGTCTCTCATCATTTAAACAAGCTGAGTGCTTTGGGCTCTTACCCTGCTGGAAAAGGCTGGCATGGAGGAGGACAGAGGACATTGCCCAAGTCCAGCAAATAGCTATTTCAGATGAAGACCTTGTAACTCATTAATGTCTTGAGCGAGCAACCAGAACCCTCCACAGACCCTGTGGATAACAAGAGAAACACTAATATGTATACACACATACCATAAAGTATTATACAATAATACATATACACACATGCCATAAAATATTATACAATAATACATTTACACACATACCATAAAGTATTATACAATAATACATATACACACATGCCATAAAGTATTATACAATAATACATATACACACATACCATAAAGTATTATACAATAATACATATACACACATGCCATAAAATATTATACAATAATACATATACACACATACCATAAAGTATTATACAATAATACATATACACACATACCATAAAGTATTATACAATAATACATATACACACATACCATAAAATATTATACAATAATACATATACACACATACCATAAAGTATTATACAATAATACATATACACACATACATAAAATATTATACAATAATACATATACACACATACCATAAAGTATTATACAATAATACATATACACACATACCATAAAGTATTATACAATAATACATATACACACATACATAAAATATTATACAATAATACATATACACACATGCCATAAAGTATTATACAATAATACATATACACACATACCATAAAGTATTATACAATAATACATATACACACATACCATAAAGTATTATACAATAATACATATACACACATACATAAAATATTATACAATAATACATATACACACATGCCATAAAGTATTATACAATAATGCATATACACACATACCATAAAGTATTATACAATAATACATATACACACATACCATAAAGTATTATACAATAATGCATATACACACATACCATAAAGTATTATACAATAATACATATACACACATACCATAAAGTATTATACAATAATACATATACACACATACCATAAAGTATTATACAATAATACATATACACACATACCATAAAGTATTATACAATAATACATATACACACATACCATAAAGTATTATACAATAATACATATACACACATACCATAAAGTATTATACAATAATACATATACACACATACCATAAAGTATTATACAATAATACATATACACACATACCATAAAGTATTATACAATAATACATATACACACATACCATAAAGTATTATACAATAATACATATACACACATACCATAAAGTATTATACAATAATACATATACACACATACCATAAAGTATTATACAATAATACATATACACACATACCATAAAGTATTATACAATAATACATATACACACATACCATAAAGTATTATACAATAATACATATACACACATACCATAAAGTATTATACAATAATACATATACACACATGCCATAAAGTATTATACAATAATACATATACACACATACCATAAAGTATTATACAATAATACATATACACACATGCCATAAAGTATTATACAATAATACATATACACACATGCCATAAAGTATTATACAATAATACATATACACACATGCCATAAAGTATTATACAATAATACATATACACACATACCATAAAATATTATACAATAATACATATACACACATACCATAAAGTATTATACAATAATACATATACACACATACCATAAAGTATTATACAATAATACATATACACACATGCCATAAAGTATTATACAATAATACATATACACACATACCATAAAATATTATACAATAATACATATACACACATACCATAAAGTATTATACAATAATACATATACACACATACCATAAAATATTATACAATAATACATATACACACATACCATAAAGTATTATACAATAATACATATACACACATACCATAAAGTATTATACAATAATACATATCCACACATACCATAAAGTATTATACAATAATACATATACACACATACCATAAAGTATTATACAATAATACATATACACACATGCCATAAAATATTATACAATAATACATATACACACATACCATAAAGTATTATACAATAATACATATACACACATACCATAAAGTATTATACAATAATACATATACACACATACCATAAAGTATTATACAATAATACATATACACACATACCATAAAGTATTATACAATAATACATATACACACATGCCATAAAATATTATACAATAATACATATACACACATACCATAAAGTATTATACAATAATACATATACACACATGCCATAAAATATTATACAATAATACATATACACACATACCATAAAGTATTATACAATAATACATATACACACATACCATAAAGTATTATACAATAATACATATACACACATACCATAAAGTATTATACAATAATACATATACACACATGCCATAAAATATTATACAATAATACATATACACACATACCATAAAGTATTATACAATAATACATATACACACATGCCATAAAATATTATACAATAATACATATACACACATGCCATAAAATATTATACAATAATACATATACACACATGCCATAAAATATTATACAATAATACATATACACACATACCATAAAGTATTATACAATAATACATATACACACATACCATAAAGTATTATACAATAATACATATACACACATACCATAAAGTATTATACAATAATACATATACACACATACCATAAAATATTATACAATAATACATATACACACATACCATAAAATATTATACAATAATACATATACACACATACCATAAAATATTATACAATAATACATATACACACATACCATAAAATATTATACAATAATACATATACACACATACCATAAAGTATTATACAATAATACATATACACACATACCATAAAATATTATACAATAATACATATACACACATACCATAAAGTATTATACAATAATACATATACACACATACCATAAAGTATTATACAATAATACATATACACACATACCATAAAGTATTATACAATAATTCATATACACACATACCATAAAGTATTATACAATAATACATATACACACATACCATAAAATATTATACAATAATACATATACACACATACCATAAAATATTATACAATAATACATATACACACATGCCATAAAATATTATACAATAATACATATACACACATACCATAAAATATTATACAATAATACATATACACACATGCCATAAAATATTATACAATAATACATATACACACATACCATAAAGTATTATACAATAATACATATACACACATACCATAAAATATTATACAATAATACATATACACACATGCCATAAAATATTATACAATAATACATATACACACATACCATAAAATATTATACAATAATACATATACACACATACCATAAAATATTATACAATAATACATATACACACATACCATAAAATATTATACAATAATACATATACACACATACCATAAAGTATTATACAATAATACATATACACACATGCCATAAAATATTATACAATAATACATATACACACATGCCATAAAATATTATACAATAATACATATACACACATACCATAAAATATTATACAATAATACATATACACACATACCATAAAATATTATACAATAATACATATACACACATACCATAAAGTATTATACAATAATACATATACACACATGCCATAAAATATTATACAATAATACATATACACACATACCATAAAATATTATACAATAATACATATACACACATACCATAAAATATTATACAATAATACATATACACACATACCATAAAATATTATACAATAATACATATACACACATACCATAAAGTATTATACAATAATACATATACACACATACCATAAAATATTATACAATAATACATATACACACATACCATAAAATATTATACAATAATACATATACACACATACCATAAAGTATTATACAATAATACATATACACACATACCATAAAGTATTATACAATAATACATATACACACATACCATAAAATATTATACAATAATACATATACACACATACCATAAAATATTATACAATAATACATATACACACATACCATAAAGTATTATACAATAATACATATACACACATGCCATAAAATATTATACAATAATACATATACACACATACCATAAAATATTATACAATAATACATATACACACATACCATAAAGTATTATACAATAATACATATACACACATGCCATAAAATATTATACAATAATACATATACACACATACCATAAAATATTATACAATAATACATATACACACATACCATAAAATATTATACAATAATACATATACACACATACATAAAATATTATACAATAATACATATACACACATGCCATAAAATATTATACAATAATACATATACACACATACCATAAAATATTATACAATAATACATATACACACATACCATAAAATATTATACAATAATACATATACACACATACATAAAATATTATACAATAATACATATACACACATACCATAAAATATTATACAATAATACATATACACACATGCCATAAAGTATTATACATTAATACATATACACACATACCATAAAGTATTATACAATAATACATATACACACATGCCATAAAATATTATACAATAATACATATACACACATGCCATAAAATATTATACAATAATACATATACACACATACCATAAAGTATTATACAATAATACATATACACACATACCATAAAATATTATACAATAATACATATACACACATACCATAAAGTATTATACAATAATACATATACACACATACCATAAAATATTATACAATAATACATATACACACATACCATAAAATATTATACAATAATACATATACACACATGCCATAAAGTATTATACAATAATACATATACACACATACCATAAAATATTATACAATAATACATATACACACATACCATAAAATATTATACAATAATACATATACACACATACCATAAAATATTATACAATAATACATATACACACATACCATAAAGTATTATACAATAATACATATACACACATACCATAAAATATTATACAATAATACATATACACACATACCATAAAATATTATACAATAATACATATACACACATACCATAAAATATTATACAATAATACATATACACACATGCCATAAAGTATTATACAATAATACATATACACACATGCCATAAAGTATTATACAATAATACATATACACACATACCATAAAATATTATACAATAATACATATACACACATACCATAAAATATTATACAATAATACATATACACACATACCATAAAGTATTATACAATAATACATATACACACATACCATAAAATATTATACAATAATACATATACACACATGCCATAAAATATTATACAATAATACATATACACACATGCCATAAAATATTATACAATAATACATATACACACATACATAAAATATTATACAATAATACATATACACACATACCATAAAATATTATACAATAATACATATACACACATACCATAAAGTATTATACAATAATACATATACACACATACCATAAAATATTATACAATAATACATATACACACATACCATAAAATATTATACAATAATACATATACACACATACCATAAAGTATTATACAATAATACATATACACACATGCCATAAAATATTATACAATAATACATATACACACATACCATAAAATATTATACAATAATACATATACACACATACCATAAAGTATTATACAATAATACATATACACACATACCATAAAATATTATACAATAATACATATACACACATGCCATAAAATATTATACAATAATACATATACACACATACCATAAAATATTATACAATAATACATATACACACATACATAAAATATTATACAATAATACATATACACACATACCATAAAGTATTATACAATAATACATATACACACATACCATAAAATATTATACAATAATACATATACACACATACCATAAAATATTATACAATAATACATATACACACATACCATAAAATATTATACAATAATACATATACACACATACCATAAAATATTATACAATAATACATATACACACATGCCATAAAGTATTATACAATAATACATATACACACATACCATAAAGTATTATACAATAATACATATACACACATACCATAAAATATTATACAATAATACATATACACACATACATAAAATATTATACAATAATACATATACACACATACCATAAAATATTATACAATAATACATATACACACATGCCATAAAGTATTATACAATAATACATATACACACATACCATAAAGTATTATACAATAATACATATACACACATACCATAAAATATTATACAATAATACATATACACACATACCATAAAGTATTATACAATAATACATATACACACATACCATAAAGTATTATACAATAATACATATACACACATACCATAAAGTATTATACAATAATACATATACACACATGCCATAAAGTATTATACAATAATACATATACACACATACCATAAAGTATTATACAATAATACATATACACACATATCATAAAGTATTATACAATAATACATATACACACATACCATAAAGTATTATACAATAATACATATACACACATACCATAAAGTATTATACAATAATACATATACACACATACCATAAAGTATTATACAATAATACATATACACACATGCCATAAAGTATTATACAATAATACATATACACACATACCATAAAGTATTATACAATAATACATATACACACATACCATAAAGTATTATACAATAATACATATACACACATACCATAAAATATTATACAATAATACATATACACACATACCATAAAGTATTATACAATAATACATATACACACATACCATAAAGTATTATACAATAATACATATACACACATACCATAAAGTATTATACAATAATACATATACACGCATACCATAAAGTATTATACAATGATACATATACACACATGCCATAAAGTATTATACAATAATACATATACACACATACCATAAAGTATTATACAATAATACATATACACACATACCATAAAATATTATACAATAATACATATACACACATACCATAAAGTATTATACAATAATACATATACACACATACCATAAAGTATTATGCAATAATACATATACACGCATACCATAAAGTATTATACAATAATACATATACACGCATACCATAAAATATATTATACAATAATACATATACACGCATACCATAAAATATTATACAATAATACATATACACACATACCATAAAGTATTATACAATAATACATATACACACATGCCATAAAATATTATACAATAATACATATACACACATACCATAAAATATATTATACAATAATACATATACACACATACCATAAAATATATTATGCAATAATACATATACACGCATACCATAAAGTATTATACAATAATACATATACACGCATACCATAAAATATATTATACAATAATACATATACACGCATACCATAAAATATTATACAATAATACATATACAGATACAAGCCCGTTTAAAGAAGATCAAAGACTGAGGAGCCTGTTTATCATAGACTTTTGTGAGTGTAACCACCCACCATACACTGATTCCTGGATATACACAGTTGCACTATTGTTTTTTTTTTATCTTTTTCCCTACATGTACCTTGGCTAGAGGTTAATTAATGTGTGTTATAGTGGGATGAATAGTAAGCTTCCTTATTCCTAACAGTATTTGGGGACAGTGGGAGCTGGGTGGGTTTGGTCAGAGGTTAATTAATGGGTGTTCTAGTGGGATGAATAGTAAGCTTCCTTATTCTTAACAGTATTTGGGGACAGTGAGAGCTGGGTGGGTTTGGCCAGACATTAATTAATGGGTGTTCTATTGGGATGAATAGTAAGCTTCCTTATTCCTAACAGTATTTGGGGACACTGAGAGCTGGGTGGGTTTGGTCAGAGGTTAATTAATGGGGGTTCTAGTGGGATGAATAGTAAGCTTCCTTATTCCTAACAGTATTTGGGGACAGTGAGAGCTTGGTGGTTTTGGTCAGAGGTTAATTAATGGGTGTTCTAGAGGAGTGAATAGTAAGCTTCCTTATTCCTAACAGTATTTGGGGACAGTGAGAGCTGGGTGGGTTTGGTCAGACATTAATTAATGGGTGTTCTATTGGGATGAATAGTAAGCTTCCTTATTCCTAACAGTATTTGGGGACACTGAGAGCTGGGTGGGTTTGGTCAGAGGTTAATTAATGGGGGTTCCAGTGGGATGAATAGTAAGCTTCCTTATTCCTAACAGTATTTGGGGACAGTGAGAGCTTGGTGGTTTTGGTCAGAGGTTAATTAATGGGTGTTCTAGAGGGGTGAATAGTAAGCTTCCTTATTCCTAACAGTATTTGGGGACAGTGAGAGCTGGGTGGGTTTGGTCAGAGGTTAATTAATGGGTGTTCTAGAGGGGTGAATAGTAAGCTTCCTTATTCCTAACAGTATTTGGGGACAGTGGGAGCTGGGTGGGTTTGGCCAGAGGTTAATTAATGGATGTTACAGTGGGATAAATAGTAAGCTTCCTTATTCCTAACAGTATTTGGGGACAGTGAGAGCTGGGTGGGTTTGGCTAGAGGTTAATTAATGGGGGTTTTAGTGGGATGAGTAGTAAGCTTCCTTAATAAGCTTTGAGGGACATTCTGTATACTGAGAATGAGTAAGAGCGTTGGATGCTCTGTGGAAGTGAGTTCCAGATTTAACTCAGGTAAAGTTTTGCAGGTGTGAATGGGAACTGGTGATGAGGTTAGAGGAGAGCCTTAATCCATTTGAGGTCTGTAGCGGTCACCTTGGGTCATATCGGTTAATGAGAGAGGATATGCAGAGAGGGGCTGAGGAGTGGAGGGCTTTGTAGGTTAAAGAAAGAATGAAACATTTTTACCTAGAGCAGAACGGAGGACACGCGAGGGCTTTGAGAGTGGATTAGCCAACATGGAGTGAAGTGAAAAGACCCCGAGCATTCGCAGTGCTGAGGACCACTGACCTTCATCATGCACAGATTCTTACATCTTCATCCCCAAAGAATGGAATCCATTAATTAATGGTATGTCTGATCCTGTACAGATTACAGAAGCCTTGCTGTTCATCCCCATGTCTTCGCTTGACAATTCCCAAACCTGGCCCCTGGCTTTGCTGAGCTCAGATGATTTGTACAGTATATTGTGTGATATTGATTCAGAGAAAAGATGTTTAATGGTTTGCGTCTCAACTCTAGCTGCAAAGCTTCCAACTCTAGACTTTGATTTACGGCTCGGAGTATAAATGGGACTTCACCCCGGGTCCAACTATCCAGGGAGTCAGAAGGGAATTCATGATTAAATATTACTGAGATTCCACATCACTGAAGAAATAAAACGTATGCTTAGTTATTAGGAGAAGATCCTGGTATCATCTGCTCAGGGAATGAATAACGTTACTTCTGATAAACCTACAGCTTTCTGTATAAATAGTGCTGCTCTTTTATGTCTAATACTGATTCCTTTGGTCAAGTTTTTGCTCATGCTCCTTGGTATGTAGAAAGCTGTCAGACTGGGTTTATATTTAACAAAAAAAAGTTGCAACTTTTTATTATAACTTTAAAAAAAAAGTATTCTCACTTTGTGACTTTTAGTTCAGCGCAGATAGCGGTATGTTAGGACTAGAGCTGGGAGAGTGACGTCTGCAGCTGCTATAGAGAGTTTATAAAAGCAGAGGCATCAATCACCCCACGGTGGGTCTTCCCCAAACAGAACGGCTCTCGTCCGCTCTGCCTGCCAACGGATTCGGTCCCGGCACAGGCTGCTCAGCATCTGGCTCTTCCAGACCAAGCTCAGCAGTGTGTTAGAGATTCGTAAAGGGCTTGTGTTTCTTTCTAAACTCGACTACGGTGAACTGATAGTAACCATTATTACCGCCAACCATGGGATTTCTAATTCCCCCCCAAAACGACCTTGCTTAGGGGTCTCACCATCTGCTTGGATACAGATGCTGTGATTTCGGATAACAATATATCAGAGGATTTATATTAGATACATCTAATATATCAATGATACCTGGTACCTGGTGATGATGTCATCCACTACTGATGATGTCATCCACCAGCACATGAGCTGCAGATAGACACTGGAAGTACTAGTGAAAGTCGAGTGGTCCTGTATGAGGATACATTTTAAGTTACATAGCAAATTATCTTCTGACTTGCAGCCATGATGAACTAGGTCCAAAACTAACTCCCCTCTGTTGGTGTCATTCAGAAACGAGCCTTGACAGACCCCGATCAGATGGCACACTGGGCGTTCTGTCTCAAAGCAAGTAAGGGATCAATGAAATTCAATAAAATGCCGTTTTATTTACTTTCCCATGATTTCCTGGGTTACTCCTCTTTCTGCAGTTACAGTGCCAGACCCTGACCCCAGGAAAGCACGTCGCAGCCTCCGTAACTCTGCAACGAATGAAGAATTTGCAGACCTCGGAGTATTAGTTATCCCTCCACATGGGCAAATCGCTGTTTAATTCAGGGACACCTTTGAAAAATGCCCCCCTGCTCCCCCCCCCCCCCCCGGCTATGTTGGGTGGAATAAAGCTGGCAGACCAGTCTACATGTGACTGATTACAGCCCTGTAATGTGCATTTTCCATAAGTGACCCTAGTATAAATCCCTGTAATGTGGCAGACTGGTCACTAAAGAGTGAATTGGCTGGTTTTTGGGTTATGGCTGGCTCTGTGATGCTCTCTCAAGCTCTTAGCTGTGTTCTGCAAGATCTCCATAATATTATAATTAAAATGACTCTGTCACCTAAACACTGCTTATTCTGAGAATAAATGATCCATACAGCAGAATACATCAAATCAGATAAAGAATGGATTCTGAATGTGTCTGTGGTGTCTGCTGCTTATGACATCACCTGTGACATGCAAATGAGCAATGGGAAATGTGTCATTTGCATATCAAGCCATAGGTGATGTCATACACAGGAGAGGCCACAGGCCAAAACATGGCCAATGAAAAGGTAATAAAGTTAGAAACAAATATTACAGAGAATTAGGGGGGCCGCTCTTCAGAACAAATCCTTTCTCTAATTTGATGCATTTAATGCAATTCTGCTAATAATTCTCTGCATCACAGTGTAAGCCATGGTTAGCTTGTAAGAGACCCTTTCATTTTAATATATTGCCTGTGCCCCTGGGTGATTTTAAGGGGGTTAAAGCCAAGTTTAAATCCCACTCCCTCTCTATGAATACCTGTGCCTGCCGGGGGTGGGAATGATTTAAGGCAGGTGGAGGGGCTTTGTGCAGACGCCCATCCCTCTCTATCCAGCAAGTGAGCCCCCCCGATCGACAGAAACAACTTCAATTCACCCTTTCACAGCCAAAGCCTTGACCTCAACAGAAACCTTTATTTATTAACCCATGGAGCATTTCCTCTCCAGCCGTGATGCTTCCCTGGTAAACAGACAGGTCTGGTCATCTCTCCCTTCTACTGCTGGGAAAGAGATTGATAGAGGGAAGTCTCCTCTGAAAGCAAGGGTCTCTCTCTCGCTCCATTCAGACCCCAGACAGTCAGTTTGAGGTAGTCCCACATGTAGGTGTAAAGATACACGCCAGGTTTCAGTGGGAGAAGGGGACTCTAGCTTTCTCTAACTTACCACACAGTCCAGTAAAGGTCCAGCCTGAGAGGTCAGGGTCCCGGCCCCCGGCCGACTAATGAGCATTACCTTGGCACTGAAGCCGTTACTGGAAAGTACTACAAGAAACTGATCCACTCTAGACAATAAAACAAGAGACCGCCAAGGAGGCGAATCGAGCACCCCACCCACTCACAGGGGCTCTGTGTATGGGGGTCCAGTGAGATTTCTATAAATTCTAGTTCAGGACAGATTGTCAGAGAGAATCATTCCAAGTAAGTAGCTAGAGATAGGACTCCCCAAGTTTGGAGTACTTTGGCGTAGTGGTGGGCTAAGCAAAATATGGCCATATATTGTGACTAAATCTCCAATATTTTTTCATCTAAGCTAGGGGCTTTTAAAAATATTTAAAAATTATTAAAAATGTTTAAAATGATTAAGATTATATGTTGTATAGGTGCACACAGCATTTATTGCCTTTATTGTAAAAATTGTGGTCGCCTTAGTAGTGCTCTGTGCAACATATGCCGGTTCTGGGGTTCTGTCCAAACCATTGTTTTTGCAAAGGAGGGAGAATCTGGCGCCGCTGCCAGTGAGAGGGGCTTTCAGAATTACCCGGTAATATCTTTTGGCAGCATCTGCTGGAACAGCTGGCGGCATAAACCCCAGGTATCATGACTTTCAGGTTATACGTGCACAGCCCAAAATCTGTCCCTGAGCAGCAATCAGCATAAAGAATGGGGGGTGGAAGGGGGGCACATCATCCATGCTGCAGACACAAGCAAGAAAGTGACGGCTAGGAGTAAAGCTAACTGCCCATGCTATTCATACTAAGACATAACATTGGTCTCATGCCAATCTGTAACTTGCCCGCCGGTATAATACTGGCACAGTCGCAACCCAAGCTAGCAGTGTCATTTCATCTGTATGCGTGTTGTGTGCTGTAAGGGGAGGGCAAGTAAGAGGGCATTTGTCCCCCAGGTTGCCCTCCGGCCCTGGATCAAAAACTGTAAAGAAAAATAAAATCACTCTGAGTGCCATGAGAGGGGTCTGTGAAAATCACCGCCCACCCCCCTGTAGGGAATAAATATATCTGTATCCAGGTTCCAGCGATGACCTGCTGACCTGGATCCTCAACTTCCAGGGACCCTCATAAAAAAGATGGGATTATGTTAGATGAACAAGAACAGACTGATACAATCTTACAATCTACAGGGAGTGGGGGACATGAGACCCCCATTACCTGGGGAAGGGAGTTCCAGAGTAAGGCGACAACTCGGGCAAAATGTTGCAGGCGTGAGTAGGGAAGAGGTGATGAGGCTGGAGGAAAGTCACTTTGAGGTGGTGCAGGGTAGTATTGCTTAACGAGGCAATGTATGGAGGGATCTAGGAGTGGAGGGCTTTGTAGGTTATCCTAGAGCAGACAGGAAGCCAGTAGAGGGTGCTGCAGAGAGGAGAAGCCGAATCGGAACCACAAGCAAGAAAGATGAGCCTGGCAGCTGTATTTTGAATAAATTGTCAGAGGGAACGATGAGTCAGGTTGGCCAATCAGGAGGGTATAAGACAAGAGAAGAGTCAGTGCACTAGGATTTTGCAGTCTCTTTGCTGAGCGGCCTTTAGATTTGAAGGATAGTAAGTCATGTAAGGGTCTAACGCCAGATAGAAAAGGGTCGAGCAGGTCATCGGCAGTCAGACAGTCCGCTAGTCGCGAGTACACAATTCTCTCCAACAATTTGGACACGAAGATAGAAGGGATATAGGATGGTAGTAAGATGGAGGAGTGAGGTCGAGGGAAGAGTATTTCAATACAGGTAAGATTTAGGCTTGATTGAAGGTTGATGGTACTATTCTAGAGGACAGAGAGAGGTTGATGAGATGGGTTAGAGTTGGACAGAGTAGAGGGGAAAGAGAGCATACAAGGTGAAACAGGATGGGATCTAGCGCACAAGTAGTGCAGGAGAGCAGGAGAGCAGGAGAGCAGGAGAGCAGGAGTGCAGGAGAGCAGGAGAGCAGGAGTGCAGGAGTGCAGGAGAGCAGGAGTGCAGGAGAGCAGGAGAGCAGGAGTGCAGGAGAGCAGGAGAGCAGGAGTGCAGGAGAGCAGGAGAGCAGAAGTGCAGGAGAGCAGGAGAGCAGGAGAGCAGGAGAGCAGGAGTGCAGGAGAGCAGGAGTGCAGGAGAGCAGGAGAGCAGAAGAGCAGGAGAGCAGGAGTGCAGGAGTGCAGGAGAGCAGGAGTGCAGGAGAGCAGGAGAGCAGGAGTGCAGGAGAGCAGGAGAGCAGGAGTGCAGGAGTGCAGGAGTGCAGGAGTGCAGGAGTGCAGGAGAGCAGGAGTGCAGGAGAGCAGGAGAGCAGGAGTGCAGGAGAGCAGGAGTGCAGGAGTGCAGGAGAGCAGGAGTGCAGGAGAGCAGGAGTGCAGGAGAGCAGGAGAGCAGGAGTGCAGGAGAGCAGGAGAGCAGGAGTGCAGGAGAGCAGATCGTCCACCTCTTTCTCAAATTACACATTTCCCTTTGAACACAGTTACTTTGCATATAAAGCCACAGGTGATGTCATAAGCAGGAGATGCAACAGACATTACAAATATATATTTCTGTATATTTTCTGCACTTGCTGTAATTTATACATGACCCCCATTGTCTCACATGACCCCCATTGTCTCACATGACCCCCATTGTCTCACATGACCCCCATTGTCTCCATTTGCACAGTTTGTCTGAAAGGTCCTCATGCTGTATTTAGATATAAAGACATTATATTGAGCAGAATGCTTGGCAGAGCACGTCTTAGACAAGGTACGAATATGACCGTTTATTTGTTTATTGTCAACGCAGGACTTTTATAATTATATAAATAGGAACGTCTCAGAAGCCGAGCATTATATCATACATTATACGCACTGCAGCCATCGCCTCTCTATTTATCACTAATTTACTGTAAAGAAAGATATTAATGTTCCTGGACATTGTCTGAATTAATCAGGAGTAATAAATAGGATTCATACACATGAATATTCCACTGCACAGTAACAGGAATCATTGTATCTGTGCTATTATTAACCACATGACAGGTCAGCTCTTGGGCCGAGGCTCTGACAGTCCTGTGCCCAGCAGCATATTTATTTCCTTTACTGGGAGAGGTTCAAAGACATAAGACTGAAAAAACACATTTAATCAAAAATAAGTTCTGTTAAATTGTAAGATGTCATCAAGTACAGATATTTTACAAAGAAATGCTTGATGTTTAGAATCTTTGCTCTGTATAGCTCTATCAGGAGCCTAAACAACATCTCCTCCCCCTGATAGAGCTATACAGAGCAAAGATTCTAAACAACATGTCCGCCCCCTGATAGAGCTATACAGAGCAAAGATTCAAAACAACATGTCCACCCCCTGATAGAGCTATACAGAGCAAAGATTCTAAACAACATGTCCGCCCCCTGATAGAGCTATACAGAGCAAAGATTCTAAACAACATGTCCGCCCCCTGATAGAGCTATACAGAGCAAATATTCTAAACATTATGTCTTCCCCCTGATAGAGCTATACAGAGCAAAGATTCTAAACAACATGTCCGCCCCCTGATGGAGCTATACAGAGCAAAGATTCTAACCAACATGTCGCCACCTGATAGAGCTATACAGAGCAAAGATTCTAAACAACATGTCCTCCCCCTGATAGAGCTATACAGAGCAAAGATTGTAAACAACATGGGAAGTGTGGCCTGCAACTGTTCTATCCCAGCTTTAATTTCTTATGATCCTTTATATAAACAATTACAGATACACAAAGCACTCAGTTTTGCTATGTAAATCTACAATAATACCCAGGATCCTCTGCTTTTACTGACATCACTTGTTGAATTCAGTGTTATTATGAGGTCACGGGCCAGGCAGAGTCAGGTAGAAAGGTTAAAGTGACATCATACTATGACAGAATTCTAAGATGTCTGTAATACAGGTTGGATGGTGGTGATGGGAGTTGTAACACGACAGTTAGTGTGGGCTCAGGAGTTGGCAGTCCAGGACCATATAGGTTAATATAAATCCTCTCTCGTACACTCATCCTTCAATATCACCTTTCACCACTTAAACCGCACAGATCCTTTGGGCTCATTGAATTAAACCTCGAATTGAATCTTTCTCAATGAATTAAATTAGGGAAAATCTAAATGTCAGCAACTTTATTATGGAAGAGGAAAAGCTTCACAGGACTGCGAGAAGGATCAGCATTAAGAGAAATATATGTGTTAAACATGTCTGTGGCGTCTCATCTTTATGACATCACCAGCGGCCTGATATGCAAATTACACATTCCACTGTCACAGTATAAGCAGTGTTCAGGTGATACAGTCACAGTATAAGCAGTGTTTAGGTGATGCAGTCAGAGTATAAGCAGTGTTTAGGTGATACAGTCACAGTATAAGCAGTGTTTAGGGGATACAGTCACAGTATAAGCAGTGTTTAGGGGATACAGTCACAGTATAAGCAGTGTTTGGGTGATACAGTCATAGTATAAGCAGTGATTGGGTGATACAGTCACAGTATAAGCAGTGTTTAGGCGATACAGTCACAGTATAAGCAGTGTTTGGGTGATACAGTCACAGTATAAGCAGTGTTTAGGTGATACAGTCACAGTATAAGCAGTGTTTGTGTGATACAGTCACAGTATAAGCAGTGTTTGGGTGATACAGTCACAGTATAAGCAGTGTTTAGGTGATACAGTCACAGTATAAGCAGTGTTTGGGTGATACAGTCACAGTATAAGCAGTGTTTAGGTGATACAGTCACAGTATAAGCAGTGTTTAGGTGATACAGTCACAGTATAAGCAGTGTTTGGGTGATACAGTCACAGTATAAGCAGTGTTTAGATGATAAAGTCACAGTATAAGCAGTGTTTGGGTGAGACAGTCACAGTATAAGCAGTGTTTAGGTGATACAGTCACAGTATAAGCAGTGTTTGGGTGATACAGTCACAGTATACGAAGTTTAGGTGATACAGTCACAGTATAAGCAGTGTTTAGATGATACAGTCACAGTATAAGCAGTGTTTAGATGATACAGATACAGTCACAGTATAAGCAGTGTTTGGGTGATACAGTCACAGTATAAGCAGTGTTTAGATGATACAGATACAGTCACAGTATAAGCAGTGTTTAGATGATACAGTCACAGTATAAGCAGTGTTTAGGTGATACAGTCATAACATAAGCGGTGTTTAGGTGATACAGTCACAGTATAAGCAGTGTTTGGGTGATACAGTCACAGTATAAGCGGTGTTTAGGTAGCACAGTCACAGTATAAGCAGTGTTTGGGTGATACAGTCACAGTATAAGCAGTGTTTAGATGATACAGTCACAGTATAAGCAGTGTTTAGATGATACAGTCACAGTATAAGCAGTGTTTGGGTGATACAGTCACAGTATAAGCAGTGTTTAGGTGACAGTCACAGTATAAGCAGTGTTTAGATGATACAGTCACAGTATAAGCAGTGTTTAGGTGACACAGTCATTGTATAAGCAGTGTTTAGGTGATACAGTCATAGCATAAGTGGTGTTTAGGTGATACAGAAACAGTATACGCAGTGTTTAGGTGATACAGTCACAGCATAAGCAGTGTTTAGGTGATACAGTCATAGCATAAGCGGTGTTTAGGTGATACAGTCACAGTATACGCAGTGTTTAGGTGATACAGTCACAGTATAAGTAGTGTTTAGGTGATACAGTCACAGTAAAAGTAGTGTTTAGGTGATACAGTCACAGTATAAGCAGTGTTTAGGTGACAGTCACAGTATAAGCAGTGTTTAGATGATACAGTCACAGTATAAGCAGTGTTTAGGTGACACAGTCATAGTATAAGCAGTGTTTAGTTGATACAGAAACAGTATACGCAGTGTTTAGGTGATACAGTCACAGTATAAGTAGTGTTTAGGTGATACAGTCACAGCATAAGCAGTGTTTAGGTGATACAGTCATAGCATAAGCGGTGTTTAGGTGATACAGTCACAGTATAAGCAGTGTTTAGATGATACATTCACAGTATAAGCAGTGTTTAGGTGACACAGTCATTGTATAAGCAGTGTTTAGGTGATACAGTCATAGCATAAGCGGTGTTTAGGTGATACAGAAACAGTAGACGCAGTGTTTAGGTGATACAGTCACAGCATAAGCAGTGTTTAGGTGATACAGTCATAGCATAAGCGGTGTTTAGGTGATACAGTCACAGTATACGCAGTGTTTAGGTGATACAGTCACAGTATAAGTAGTGTTTAGGTGATACAGTCACAGTATAAGTAGTGTTTAGGTGATACAGTCACAGTATAAGCAGTGTTTAGGTGACAGTCACAGTATAAGCAGTGTTTAGATGATACAGTCACAGTATAAGCAGTGTTTAGGTGACACAGTCATAGTATAAGCAGTGTTTAGTTGATACAGAAACAGTATACGCAGTGTTTAGGTGATACAGTCACAGTATAAGTAGTGTTTAGGTGATACAGTCACAGTATACGCAGTGCTTAGGTGATACAGTCACAGCATAAGCAGTGTTTAGGTGATACAGTCATAGCATAAGCGGTGTTTAGGTGATACAGTCACAGTATATGCAGTGTTTAGGTGATACAGTCACAGTATAAGTAGTGTTTAGGTGATACAGTCATAGTATAAGTAGTGTTTAGGTGATACAGTCACAGTATAAGCAGTGTTTGGGTGATACAGTCACAGTATAACCAGTGTTTAGGTGATACAGTCACAGTATAAGCAGTGTTTGGGTGATACAGTCACAGTATAAGCAGTGTTTGGGTGATACAGTCACAGTATAAGCAGTGTTTGGGTGATACAGTCACAGTATGAGCAGTGTTTGGGTGATACAGTCACAGTATAAGCAGTGTTTGGGTGATACAGTCACAGTATAAGGGGTGTTTAGGTGATACAGTCACAGTATAAGCAGTGTTTAGGTGATACAGTCACAGTATGAGCAGTGTTTGGGTGATACAGTCACAGTTTAAGCAGTGTTTAGGTGATACAGTAACAGTATAAGCAGTGTTTGGGTGATACAGTCACAGTATGAGCAGTGTTTGGGTGATACAGTCACAGTATAAGCAGTGTTTAGGTAATACAGTAACAGTATAAGCAGTGTTTGGGTGATACAGTCACAGTATAAGCAGTGTTTAGGTGATACAGTCACAGTATAAGCAGTGTTTGTGTGATACAGTCACAGTATAAGCAGTGTTTGGGTGATACAGTCACAGTATAAGCAGTGTTTAGGTGATACAGTCACAGTATAAGCAGTGTTTGGGTGATACAGTCACAGTATAAGCAGTGTTTAGGTGATACAGTCACAGTATAAGCAGTGTTTAGGTGATACAGTCACAGTATAAGCAGTGTTTGGGTGATACAGTCACAGTATAAGCAGTGTTTAGATGATAAAGTCACAGTATAAGCAGTGTTTGGGTGAGACAGTCACAGTATAAGCAGTGTTTAGGTGATACAGTCACAGTATAAGCAGTGTTTGGGTGATACAGTCACAGTATACGAAGTTTAGGTGATACAGTCACAGTATAAGCAGTGTTTAGATGATACAGTCACAGTATAAGCAGTGTTTAGATGATACAGATACAGTCACAGTATAAGCAGTGTTTGGGTGATACAGTCACAGTATAAGCAGTGTTTAGATGATACAGATACAGTCACAGTATAAGCAGTGTTTAGATGATACAGTCACAGTATAAGCAGTGTTTAGGTGATACAGTCATAACATAAGCGGTGTTTAGGTGATACAGTCACAGTATAAGCAGTGTTTGGGTGATACAGTCACAGTATAAGCGGTGTTTAGGTAGCACAGTCACAGTATAAGCAGTGTTTGGGTGATACAGTCACAGTATAAGCAGTGTTTAGATGATACAGTCACAGTATAAGCAGTGTTTAGATGATACAGTCACAGTATAAGCAGTGTTTGGGTGATACAGTCACAGTATAAGCAGTGTTTAGGTGACAGTCACAGTATAAGCAGTGTTTAGATGATACAGTCACAGTATAAGCAGTGTTTAGGTGACACAGTCATTGTATAAGCAGTGTTTAGGTGATACAGTCATAGCATAAGTGGTGTTTAGGTGATACAGAAACAGTATACGCAGTGTTTAGGTGATACAGTCACAGCATAAGCAGTGTTTAGGTGATACAGTCATAGCATAAGCGGTGTTTAGGTGATACAGTCACAGTATACGCAGTGTTTAGGTGATACAGTCACAGTATAAGTAGTGTTTAGGTGATACAGTCACAGTAAAAGTAGTGTTTAGGTGATACAGTCACAGTATAAGCAGTGTTTAGGTGACAGTCACAGTATAAGCAGTGTTTAGATGATACAGTCACAGTATAAGCAGTGTTTAGGTGACACAGTCATAGTATAAGCAGTGTTTAGTTGATACAGAAACAGTATACGCAGTGTTTAGGTGATACAGTCACAGTATAAGTAGTGTTTAGGTGATACAGTCACAGCATAAGCAGTGTTTAGGTGATACAGTCATAGCATAAGCGGTGTTTAGGTGATACAGTCACAGTATAAGCAGTGTTTAGATGATACATTCACAGTATAAGCAGTGTTTAGGTGACACAGTCATTGTATAAGCAGTGTTTAGGTGATACAGTCATAGCATAAGCGGTGTTTAGGTGATACAGAAACAGTAGACGCAGTGTTTAGGTGATACAGTCACAGCATAAGCAGTGTTTAGGTGATACAGTCATAGCATAAGCGGTGTTTAGGTGATACAGTCACAGTATACGCAGTGTTTAGGTGATACAGTCACAGTATAAGTAGTGTTTAGGTGATACAGTCACAGTATAAGTAGTGTTTAGGTGATACAGTCACAGTATAAGCAGTGTTTAGGTGACAGTCACAGTATAAGCAGTGTTTAGATGATACAGTCACAGTATAAGCAGTGTTTAGGTGACACAGTCATAGTATAAGCAGTGTTTAGTTGATACAGAAACAGTATACGCAGTGTTTAGGTGATACAGTCACAGTATAAGTAGTGTTTAGGTGATACAGTCACAGTATACGCAGTGCTTAGGTGATACAGTCACAGCATAAGCAGTGTTTAGGTGATACAGTCATAGCATAAGCGGTGTTTAGGTGATACAGTCACAGTATATGCAGTGTTTAGGTGATACAGTCACAGTATAAGTAGTGTTTAGGTGATACAGTCATAGTATAAGTAGTGTTTAGGTGATACAGTCACAGTATAAGCAGTGTTTGGGTGATACAGTCACAGTATAACCAGTGTTTAGGTGATACAGTCACAGTATAAGCAGTGTTTGGGTGATACAGTCACAGTATAAGCAGTGTTTGGGTGATACAGTCACAGTATAAGCAGTGTTTGGGTGATACAGTCACAGTATGAGCAGTGTTTGGGTGATACAGTCACAGTATAAGCAGTGTTTGGGTGATACAGTCACAGTATAAGGGGTGTTTAGGTGATACAGTCACAGTATAAGCAGTGTTTAGGTGATACAGTCACAGTATGAGCAGTGTTTGGGTGATACAGTCACAGTTTAAGCAGTGTTTAGGTGATACAGTAACAGTATAAGCAGTGTTTGGGTGATACAGTCACAGTATGAGCAGTGTTTGGGTGATACAGTCACAGTATAAGCAGTGTTTAGGTAATACAGTAACAGTATAAGCAGTGTTTGGATGATACAGTCACAGTATAAGGGGTGTTTAGGTGATACAGTCACCGTATAAGCAGTGTTTGGGTGACACAGTCACAGTATAAGCAGTGTTTGGGTGATACAGTCACAGTATAACCAGTGTTTAGGTGATACAGTCACAGTATAAGCAGTGTTTGGGTGATACAGTCACAGTATAAGCAGTGTTTGGGTGATACAGTCACAGTATGAGCAGTGTTTGGGTGATACAGTCACAGTATAAGCAGTGTTTTGGTGATACAGTCACAGTATGAGCAGTGTTTGGGTGATACAGTCACAGTATAAGCAGTGTTTTGGTGATACAGTCACAGTATGAGCAGTGTTTAGGTGATACAGTCACAGTATACGCAGTGTTTGTGTGATACAGTCACAGTATTAGCAATGTTTAGGTGACAGAGCCCCTTTAATCTATGTATTTGCTTGCAATTCTAGTAACACAGCGTGTATAAATCATTCCCTCTATTTGCAGTACATATAATGGCCAGGTTGACAGTCTCTTTAGTCAATATATTTCTATTCCCTAAACACTAAGTTTATAATAAGACTGCAAATATCAGGTGAATATAATGAAGGTAAAGAATTGTTTTCAACTTAACTCTGTCTGATTTCTGCAGCTTGGCTGTAAGTTCACAATTTGACATTACATTACATTAACATGTATTTATATAGCGCCAATAATATAGATAGAGCTAGGTACAAAGCATAGAGCGGGCTACATACTAAGATAGACAGACAGACTGATACAGGAGGTAGAGAGCCCAGCTCGCAAGTTCACAATCCAGTATTTATCAAACAGACGTCACATTAGGAATAAATCACAAAATTAGGTCAAGTTGTAGTTCTAGCAGAGAGGAAGCAGGTGCAAGTCACATGATTAATTAGCAGGAAAAACATTGAAAATAATATAAACACAATACTTTTTTCAATAGTAATCTGGGTTACAGTGTGGTGGATACAATATCTTCACAAACTATGGATCCTTCAGGCTAGAGTGTAATCCAGAAGGGTCTTCCCAATGCAGACTGATCCGGTCAGTGATGGATTCAGATCAGGGGAGTTGGCAGAATATCAGAAATCTCGGCTACTTAATATCCCTGATCTTGGGACTCTGAATTCCACAACGATTCAGGGACATATCGAAAGCCGAATTTCCAGCCCCGATGTGAATAGTGCAACATACCGAACCGAAAATACCTCTATCATCCCCATCGACTTCTACAAAGAAAGCGCGGGCACATTGCGGGAGAGATTGGGATATTATGATAACCAAATTCCTTCTGAAAGTAATCATACTTACATAATAAGAGGAATTAGCCCCAGTGGGGCCCCAGGGCAGGCAGCACCCCTGTTACACATACGGTGCCCAAGGCAGATAGCTATAATAAATGGGGCTGGCAGCTGGGCGAAGGCTCTCAGCCCAATATAAAATACATTGGGGGGCTATTAGCCCTGCCCCCCCTAACATGAGCAGGCATGGAGTTGGTCAAATGGCTCCCAGCCTGTCTATAAATACGGCCCCTATACAATAACAGTTTTCTTTATTTCTAAGTTCATTAAATGCAGTACAAACCTGTTGGTTTCTGGGCTTTTTCTCTGGTCCAGATGAGAAGAGAAGAAGACATATTGCTGGACAGGAATCGTATATCACATTAGGTGACTGCTGGACCTTAGAGCTGACACTCTGATGAGTACAGACTCCATTGCGAGCAGTAGAAGCTGTTAATCTTACCTGCCCTCTGTTATCAGCCTCTGAACTATTGCTCTGAAGGTAAAAATGGACAGTGATTAAGTGACACAGTGAAGGTTTGGCTGATTTAATAAGATGATTATATAACTACACAGTACAATTAATCAAATAAAAATACCATGTTTTAATATTCCCCCAGACTGCCCCCTGTACTCACTGGAGAGGATGTGCACATTCTGCCCGGTGCTTGCTGTTTGGGACTCACTCAGCTGTAATGACTGCAATAAACATTGAATTCCCATTTATACACACAAATATACAGATGGGATCTTTAGATCTGGAGTAAGTGCTCACCTTTCCAGTCTTTATTAAAGCTATGTGCTCTCCATATCTTCCATAGCTGTCATTATTTAGATTCCATGGGGCATGATGTGCCATACATAGTGTACCTCGGGTATTTGGCACTCACAGTGGAACCTATGTTTGCCCACCTCATTTTTAAATGAAAAAAAGTGCCATATCTGTCACCAAATGGCTTGTCTGTGACATCTGTCAGGATGTGCCGGATCTGCACCCCCAGTCTCCCTGCCAGTAGAGGGTACAGGGGTCTTGACCTGCCAGTAGAGGGTACAGGGGCCTTGACCTGCCAGTAGAGGGTACAGGGGCCTTGACCTGCCAGTAGAGGGTACAGGGGCCTTGACCTGCACACTGCAGGACCTGCCAATAGAGGGTACAGGGGTCTTGCCCAGCACACTGCAGGACCTGCCAGTAGAGGGTACAGGGTCCTTGACCTGCCAATAGAGGGTACAGGGGCCTTCACCTGCCAGTAGAGGGTACAGGGGCCTTCACCTGCCAGTAGAGGGTACAGGGGCCTTCACCTGCCAGTAGAGGGTACAGGGGCCTTGACCTGCACACTGCAGGACCTGCCAGTAGAGGGTACAGGGGCCTTGACCTGCACACTCCAGGACCTGCCAGTAGAGGGTACAGGGGCCTTGACCTGCCAATAGAGGGTACAGGGGCCTTCACCTGCCAGTAGAGGGTACAGGGGCCTTCACCTGCCAGTAGAGGGTACAGGGGCCTTCACCTGCCAGTAGAGGGTACAGGGGCCTTGACCTGCACACTGCAGGACCTGCCAGTAGAGGGTACAGGGGCCTTGACCTGCACACTCCAGGACCTGCCAGTAGAGGGTACAGGGGCCTTGACCTGCCAATAGAGGGTACAGGGGCCTTGACCTGCCAGTAGAGGGTACAGGGGCCTTGACCTGCACACTGCAGGACCTGCCAGTAGAGGGTACAGGGGCCTTGACCTGCACACTCCAGGACCTGCCAGTAGAGGGTACAGGGGCCTTGACCTGCCAATAGAGGGTACAGGGGCCTTGACCTGCCAGTAGAGGGTACAGGGGCCTTGACCTGCCAGTAGAGGGTACAGTGGCCTTGACCTGCCAGTAGAGGGTACAGGGGTCTTGACCTGCCAGTAGAGGGTACAGGGGCCTTGACCTGCCAGTAGAGGGTACAGGGGTCTTGACCTGCACACTCCAGGACCTGCCAGTAGAGGGTACAGGGGCCTTGACCTGCAAGTAGAGGGTACAGGGGCCTTGACCTGCACACTGCAGGACCTGCCAATAGAGGGTACAGGGGTCTTGACCTGCACACTGCAGGACCTGCCAGTAGAGGGTACAGGGGCCTTGACCTGCCAATAGAGGGTACAGGGGCCTTCACCTGCCAGTAGAGGGTACAGGGGCCTTCACCTGCCAGTAGAGGGTACAGGGGCCTTGACCTGCACACTGCAGGACCTGCCAGTAGAGGGTACAGGGGCGTTGACCTGCACACTCCAGGACCTGCCAGTAGAGGGTACAGGGGCCTTGACCTGCCAATAGAGGGTACAGGGGCCTTGACCTGCCAGTAGAGGGTACAGGGGCCTTGACCTGCCAGTAGAGGGTACAGGGGCCTTGACCTGCCAGTAGAGGGTACAGGGGTCTTGACCTGCACACTCCAGGACCTGCCAGTACAGGGTACAGGGGCCTTGACCTGCACACTGCAGGACCTGCCAGTAGAGGGTACAGGGGCCTTGACCTGCACACTCCAGGACCTGCCAGTAGAGGGTACAGGGGCCTTAACCTGCACACTCCAGGACCTGCCAGTAGAGGGTATAGGGGCCTTGACCTGCACACTCCAGGACCTGCCAGTAGAGGGTACAGGGGCCTTCACCTGCACACTCCAGGACCTGTCAAGCATCCTCTCGGACTTGCCCAAACACCCTCCAGGACTTGCCAATGCACCTTGTGTGGCCCCGGTGTTCTGTCTCCCACTAGAAACCAGGAGGTGGTGATCCAGCATCACCCTATTGTGTGGCAGACTGCCCCCGCTTTCCCTTGGTATGCCACTGGTGCCAGGGGAATTATACAGTGATGTGATGAAGATGTGAGGCTGTCTGAAGATGAACACACAAGGATCTTCAGGTGAAAGTATCTATTGATTATGGATTGGTTGTATGTATGTATGTATGTATGATGTATGTATGTATGTATGATTTGTACTGTGTTATTTTAGAACCTATAACAGGTACTCAGTTTGTCTCTGCTTCATCAGAAACACTGGCAAGACAATGGGCACAGATGGCATAATCTGCCCATCCAGCCGGCTGCTGTGTAACACTGACTGAGCAGGACTGACGGACCAGCTGCCCAGTGTAAGAAACGCATAGATCACTGCTCTGAGGCTATCCCCCAAGGAATCCAGTGTAAGAAACGCGTGGGGACTGAATGCTGCATTAGATCACTGCTCTGAGGCTATCCCCCAAGGAATCCAGTGTAAGAAACGCGTGGGGACTGAATGCTGCATTAGATCACTGCTCTGAGGCTATCCCCCAAGGAAGCCAGTGTAAGAAACGCGTGGGGACTGAATGCGGCATTAGATCACTGCTCTGAGGCTATCCCCCAAGGAAGCCAGTGTAAGAAACGCGTGGGGACTGAATGCGGCATTAGATCACTGCTCTGAGGCTATCCCCCAAGGAAGCCAGTGTAAGAAATGCGTTGGGACTGAATGCGGCATTAGATCACTGCTCCCCCAAGGAAGCCAGTGATGTCCCGCTGCCCAGTGTAAGAAACGCGTGGGGACAATGCAGCATTAGATCACTGCTCCCCCAAGGAAGCCAGTGATGTCCCTGATCTTCTCACATCCGATGTTGTCTAAATGTTTTCTCTTCAAAACGGCTGCACAGATTAACCATTAATCACAGATAGAGGGATTTTAATCCATATAAAGAATGGAAAGCTTGATCCAGGTATTTCATGCACCTTACGATTCAGATTCTTAATCGCAGATTCACCTCCATCAAGATGTTTCCAATCAAACTGTTCTTGGTGCCAGTGTCTCAATGAAACCAGGACTGGCCGACAGAACGGCTGCGTTTACATCTATTGATATAGGATTCGCAGGCTTTTTAATGTGGGTCGGATGGGATTTGTTAATACGTTAAGTCTGTTGTGAGAAGGTTTATTGGAAGAAAAAAGATCTAAAATAACAGAAGCCCCCGGATCGCAGGCGGAAGGATCAACACAGTGAATAGTGACAGAAAATCATTACCACCCCCACGCAGTTCGCTGACCCGAGTGGAAAGCTTTGTTATGTCCCTGCTCACAACAACCGCTATTAATTAGCACCAAAAACTGCCGCCTCAGCAAAAACTGCCCGATTTAACCCTGGGATCCACCTCGCCATGTGTGTTATTTTATAACACAGGTTCAGCAGGTGATTGGAGATAAAATGAGATTTGGACACAAATTGTTTTCATTTTCTGATTTAAATAAAGATTTATATCCACAGGAGGCAGAATGCAGGGTCTGTTTTGCTGCTAAAAAAAATGCGTTGGTGAATTAGTGGCATTATTAATCTCTGTTCGGATTTGTTTTAAAACCCAATGTGTAAAAACCAAATTTACAGTGATAATAAACAATCGAGGGCGAGAAACCAATGACTTATCTCATGGTTATGGTGATATATCCCACCATTTTACTGACTATGGAAAGGACACATTAAACACACGGACCCTACTATAGTGTAGTATTAATAGCACAGGTGGCAGACCACCCTCAGGGAAGACCATATTAGAACCAGACTCGCTGGAGAGAGCTCTATCCTTCGAGGGCCTCTGTGGGCAGAGTGTACTGACAAACATCAAAATGCCAAGACTTGGAAATTAAGTTGGGGGAGTGGGGTTTGGGCAGGTCGGACAGGGTCGGAGCACTCACCCAGGCATGTAATGTTCCAGTGTATATACTTCATTATTGTTAAATGTCATTTGTAGATGGATGGATGGGGATATGTCTATAGATCTGAGAAACAACTGGATAGATGTATAGAACATGTTTTGACGATTGGTCAGATGTCTTCAAGGCAGATATGTTCGAGATGCTGCTGTGTGTCCAATTGTGGCCCTCCAAATCCTGTAATACCCCATCAGCATAGCTGATGACTATAGATATTCAACATGTTCTGTGCTCCCACTTCTACTCCAGCGCTTACATCTTGTGTAACTCATCTGATGCTCTGGATCCTACCACCAATGTAATTAAGAAATTACCAATGTAATTAAGAAATAAATTCTTATAACAAAAAAAAAAAATAAGACAAATTTAGTAAAAGAGAATTTAATTATCCAACATGAATTGACTGACAGTGTGGAACGTATGAGTGATCTGCAGCTGGGACCAATTCATTCTTGATAACTCTACTTTAGATCATACACCTGGCCTTGTAACATTTGCCAGATAGATAGACATTGCTCTGGCCTCAATGGGTTTATTGTCATCAGACCTAAGGAGATTGAAAGTGGGTCTCCTTCCAAAACCGCTGGTTGGGGCACAACGTGTAGACATTTGAAATAAACATTCTTTAATGTAAGAATAAAAATAATGCACCTTGTTGAGCCCTAACTGCCCTGTATAGCTCTATCAGGGGTGGATATATTGGGTTGGAAGAAGGAAGATTCTAAACAACATGTCCTCCCCCTGATAGAGCTATACAGAGCAAAGATTCTAAACAACATGTCCTCCCCCTGATAGAACTATACAGAGCAAAGATTCTAAACAACATGTCCGCCCCCTGATAGAGCTATACATAGCAAAGATTCTAAACAACATGTCCGCCCCCTGATAGAGCTATACATAGCAAAGATTCTAAACAACATGTCCGCCCCCTGATAGAGCTATACAGAGCAAAGATTCTAAACAACATGTCCGCCCCCTGATAGAGCTATACAGAGCAAAGATTCTAAACAACATGTCCCCCCCTGATAGAGCTATACAGAGCAAAGATTCTAAACAACATGTCCCCCCCTGATAGAGCTATACAGAGCAAAGATTCTAAACAACATGTCCGCCCCCTGATAGAGCTATACAGAGCAAAGATTCTAAACAACATGTCTGCCCCCTGATAGAGCTATACAGAGCAAAGATTCTAAACAACATGTCCCCCCCTGATGGAGCTATACAGAGCAAAGATTCAAAAAAACATGTCTGTCCCGATAGAGCTATACACAGCAAAGATTCTAAACAACAAGTCTACCCCCTGATAGAGCTATAAAGAGCAAAGATCCTAAACAAGATGTCTACCCCCTGATAGAGCTATACAGAGCAAAGATTCTAAACAACATGTCCGTCCCCTGATAGAGCAACACAGAGCAAAGATTCTAAACATGTCCGCCCCCTGATAGAGCAACACAGAGCAAAGATCCTAAACAACATGTCCGCCCCCTGATAGAGCTATACAGAGCAAAGATTCTAAACAACATGTCCGCCCCCTGATAGAGCTATACAGAGCAAAGATTCTAAACAACATGTCCGCCCCCTGATAGAGCTATACAGAGCAAAGATTCTAAACAACATGTCCCCCCCTGATAGAGCTATACAGAGCAAAGATTCTAAACAACATGTCCCCCCCTGATAGAGCTATACAGAGCAAAGATTCTAAACAACATGTCCGCCCCCTGATAGAGCTATACAGAGCAAAGATTCTAAACAACATGTCTGCCCCCTGATAGAGCTATACAGAGCAAAGATTCTAAACAACATGTCCCCCCCTGATGGAGCTATACAGAGCAAAGATTCAAAAAAACATGTCTGTCCCGATAGAGCTATACACAGCAAAGATTCTAAACAACAAGTCTACCCCCTGAAAGAGCTATAAAGAGCAAAGATCCTAAACAAGATGTCTACCCCCTGATAGAGCTATACAGAGCAAAGATTCTAAACAACATGTCCGTCCCCTGATAGAGCAACACAGAGCAAAGATTCTAAACATGTCCGCCCCCTGATAGAGCAACACAGAGCAAAGATCCTAAACAACATGTCCGCCCCCTGATAGAGCTATACAGAGCAAAGATTCTAAACAACATGTCCGCCCCCTGATAGAGCTATACAGAGCAAAGATTCTAAACAACATGTCCGCCCCCTGATAGAGCTATACAGAGCAAAGATTCTAAACAACATGTCCCCCCCTGATAGAGCTATACAGAGCAAAGATTCTAAACAACATGTCCCCCCCTGATAGAGCTATACAGAGCAAAGATTCTAAACAACATGTCCGCCCCCTGATAGAGCTATACAGAGCAAAGATTCTAAACAACATGTCCCCCCCTGATGGAGCTATACAGAGCAAAGATTCAAAAAAACATGTCTGTCCCGATAGAGCTATACACAGCAAAGATTCTAAACAACAAGTCTACCCCCTGATAGAGCTATAAAGAGCAAAGATCCTAAACAAGATGTCTACCCCCTGATAGAGCTATACAGAGCAAAGATTCTAAACAACATGTCCGTCCCCTGATAGAGCAACACAGAGCAAAGATTCTAAACATGTCCGCCCCCTGATAGAGCAACACAGAGCAAAGATCCTAAACAACATGTCCGCCCCCTGATAGAGCTATACAGAGCAAAGATTCTAAACAACATGTCCGCCCCCTGATAGAGCTATACAGAGCAAAGATTCTAAACAACATGTCCGCCCCCTGATAGAGCTATACAGAGCAAAGATTCTAAACAACATGTCCCCCCCTGATAGAGCTACACAGAGCAAAGATTCAAAAAAACATGTCTGCCCTCTGATAGAGCTATACAGAGCAAAACATGTCAGCCCCCTGATAGGGCTACATGGTGTAAAGAAGGTGCTTTATCTGTATTCTTTCATTAAAGCATTTCTAGTTAAAATGTCTACACTTGATGTTATCTTACAAATAAACTGAACTTCATTTTTTGCTGACAGTTCTTTAAAGAAAGAGCAAGTACAAAAATAAGGATGCGCGGGGGAAATAGGACAGCGTCCCTTTAAACCAGATGTGGTCACGGAATTAATATGTATCAGCAATGATCTGGAGGAACAGAGAATCCAACCAATGTACAGAACAGTGTAAGAAAATAAACTACCATAACTAGAGGACATAGGGTTAAATTAGAGGGATGTATTACATTACTGAGAGGGTAGTGGATGTATGGAATAGTCTTCCAGTAGAAGTGGTAGAGGATAATACAGTGAAGGAGTTTAAGCATGCATGGGATAGGTATAAGGCTATCCTAGATATAAGATAAGGTCAGGGTCTAATGAAAGTATTACATTACTGAGAGGGTAGTGGATGTATGGAATAGTCTTCCAGTAGAAGTGGTAGAGGTTAATACAGTGAAGGAGTTTAAGCATGTGTGGGATAGGTATAAGGCTATCCTAGATATAAGATAAGGCCAGGGACTAATGAAAGTATTACTTTACTGAGAGGGTAGTGGATGTATGGAATAGTCTTCCAGTAGAAGTGGTAGAGGTTAATACAGTAAAGGAGTTTAAGCATGCATGGGATAGGTATAAGGCTATCCTAGATATAAGATAAGACCAGGGACTAATGAAAGTATTACTTTACTGAGAGGGTAGTGGATGTATGGAATAGTCTTCCAGTAGAAGTGGTAGAGGTTAATACAGTGAAGGAGTTTAAGCATGCATGGGATAGGTATAAGGCTATCCTAGATATAAGATAAGGTCAGGGACTAATAAAAGTATTACATTACTGAGAGGGTAGTGGATGTATGGAATAGTCTTCCAGTAGAAGTGGTAGAGGTTAATACAGTGAAGGAGTTTAAGCATGCATGGGATAGGTATAAGGCTATCCTAGATATAAGATAAGGCCAGGTACTAATGAAAGTATTACATTACTGAGAGGGTAGTGGATGCATGGAATAGTCTTCCAGTAGAAGTGGTAGAGGTTAATACAGTGAAGGAGTTTAAGCATGCATGGGATAGGTATAAGGCTATCCTAGATATAAGATAAGGTTAGGGACTAATGCAAGTATTACATTACTGAGAGGGTAGTGGATACATGGAATAGTCTTCCAGTAGAAGTGGTAGAGGTTAATACAGTGAGGGAGTTTAAGCATGCATGGGATAGGTATAAGGCTATCCTAGATATAAGATAAGGCCAGGGACTAATGAAAGTATTACATTACTGAGAGGGTAATGGATGTATGGAATAGTCTTCCAGTAGAAGTGGTAGAGGTTAATACAGTGAAGGAGTTTAAGCATGCATGGGATAGGTATAAGGCTATCCTAGATATAAGATAAGGTCAGGGACTAATGAAAGTATTACATTAATGAGAGGGTAGTGGATGTATGGAATAGTCTTCCAGTAGAAGTGGTAGAGGTTAATACAGTGAAGGAGTTTAAGCATGCATGGGATAGGTATAAGGCTATCCTAGATATAAGATAAGGTCAGGGACTAATGAAAGTATTACATTACTGAGAGCGTAGTGGATGCATGGAATAGTCTTCCAGTAGAAGTGGTAGAGCTTAATACAGTGAAGGAGTTTAAGCATGCATGGGATAGGTATAAGGCTATCCTAGATATAAGATAAGATCAGGGACTAATGAAAGTATTACATTACTGAGAGGGTAGTGGATGTATGGAATAGTCTTCCAGTAGAAGTGGTAGAGGTTAATACAGTGACGGAGTTTAAGCATGCATGGGATAGGTATAAGGTTATCCTAGATATAAGATAAGGCCAGGGACTAATGAAAGTATTACATTACTGAGAGGGTAGTGGATGTATGGAATAGTCTTCCAGTAGAAGTGGTAGAGGTTAATACAGTGAAGGAGTTTAAGCATGCATGGGATAGGTATAAGGCTATCCTAGATATAAGATAAGGCCAGGGACTAATGAAAGTATTACATTACTGAGAGGGTAGTGGATGTATGGAATAGTCTTCCAGTAGAAGTGGTAGAGGTTAATACAGTGAAGGAGTTTAAGCATGCATGGGATAGGTATAAGGCTATCCTAGATATAAGATAGGGCCAGGGACTAATGAAAGTATTACATTACTGAGAGGGTAGTGGATGTATGGAATAGTCTTCCAGTAGAAGTGGTAGAGGTTAATACAGTGAAGGAGTTTAAGCATGCATGGGATAGGTATAAGGCTATCCTAGATATAAGATAAGGCCAGGGACTAATGAAAGTATTACATTACTGAGAGGGTAGTGGATGTATGGAATAGTCTCCCAGTAGAAGTGGTAGAGGTTAATACAGTGAAGGAGTTTAAGCATGCATGGGATAGGTATAAGGCTATCCTAGATATAACATAAGGCCAGGGACTAAGTATTTATAAAATTGGGCAGACTAGATTAACCAATGATTCTTATCTGCCGTGACACAGTCTATGTTTCTATGTACGTATACTCAGATACGGCTGATTCCATTTCTGTATATTTTCTATATCAATACACTTTCCCATAATTATTTCATAATAAATAACCAGTACAGCGTGTTATGTACAACTTCACAGAAAGTAGTGATTTATTCACTGCAAAGCAATGCATGGGTCAAAAATCTTTACCACAGTACAAAAGAAATGTCCATTGAACAGCTTCCCCCTCACTCCCAGACCCCCGGTCCCATATAATCAGAGGGTGATCAGCAAAGGGGGATTCTGGGAGTACAGCTGAGTTAGTCTGGAGACGTTTGTTAGACGCGGAGAAGTCTTTCTTCTCATTCTTTCAGTGAAATAAAGGGATCTGAGGAGGAACCTAATTGTTTTCTCTTAAAAAGCAGAATATGTGTAAAAGAAATCTAAATACAGGCCTATCATCCCCCCGCAGTGTAATAAGACAGTTGTTCAGGTTCTTCCGTGAGAAGTCTGCCCGTGGTACGACATGTTCACGAGATGGTAGAAAATTCCTTCAGTAGAATCTCCTGACTGAGTGTATTAAAGGTGAGGAGCTTCCGCACATTGATACTGATTGAGCGAGCCTAGAAGGGAACATACCAGGAGATCAAGCTTCATCATACAGCACCCGATTCACACGTAACCCACTTCAAAACTGATTCCTATTCTAACAGGGAGTTATGTCCAAACGAGGTGCCGGTATGAGGCGCTTTGTGAGCCGGTATGGTGCCGGTATGAGGTGCTGTGTGAGCCGGTATGGTTCCGGTATGAGTCGCTGTGTGAGCCGGTATGAGGCGCTGTGTGAGCCGGTATGAGCCGCTGTGTGAGCAGGTAATGTTCCGGTATGAGTCGCTGTGTGAGCCGGTATGAGTCGCTGTGTGAGCAGGTAATGTTCCGGTATGAGTCGCTGTGTGAGCCGGTATGAGTCGCTGTGTGAGCCGGTATGAGTCGCTGTGTGAGCCGGTATGGTGCCGGTATGAGGCGCTGTGTGAGCCGGTATGGTTCCGGTATGAGTCGCTGTGTGAGACGGTATGAGTCGCTGTGTGAGACGGTATGAGTCGCTGTGTGAGACGGTATGGTGCCGGTATGAGTCGCTGTGTGAGCCGGTATGGTGCCGGTATGAGGTGCTGTGTTAGTCGTTATAGTGCCTGTATGAGTCGCTGTGTGAGCCGGTATGAGGCGCTGTGTGAGCCGGTATGAGCCGGTATGAGGCACTGTGTGAGCCGGTATGGTGCCGGTATGAGGCGCTGTGTGAGCCGGTATGGTGCCGGTATGAGTCGCTGTGTGAGCCGGTATGGTGCCGGTATGAGGCGCTGTGTGAGCCGGTATAGTGCCGGTATGAGTCGCTGTGTGAGCCGGTATGGTGCGGTATGAGGCACTGTGTGAGCCGGTATGGTGCCGGTATGAGGCACTGTGTGAGCCGGTATGGTGCCGGTATGAGGCACTGTGTGAGCCGGTATGGTGCCGGTATGAGGCACTGTGTGAGCCGGTATGGTGCCGGTATGAGGCACTGTGTGAGCCGGTATGGTGCCGGTATGAGGCACTGTGTGAGCCGGTATGAGGCGCTGTGTGAGCCGGTATGAGGCGCTGTGTGAGCCGGTATGAGGCGCTGTGTGAGCCGGTATGAGGCGCTGTGTGAGCCGGTATGAGGCGCTGTGTGAGCCGGTATGAGGCGCTGTGTGAGCCGGTATGAGGCGCTGTGTGAGCCGGTATGAGGCGCTGTGTGAGCCGGTATGGTGCCGGTATGAGGCACTGTGTGAGCCGGTATGGTGCCGGTATGAGGCACTGTGTGAGCCGGTATGGTGCCGGTATGAGGCACTGTGTGAGCCGGTATGGTGCCGGTATGAGGCACTGTGTGAGCTGGTATGGTGCCGGTATGAGGCACTGTGTGAGCCGGTGTATTAAGCAGCAATGTGTGGCGTATTGATCTCATTATGTGCACAGTGGAGGTTAATAAATCTCCTGCAATGTAAAGTGTCGCGATGCAATCGCCATTATACAAAACAAACAGATTGTGTCTTTTGTTCACCTCCTGACACGTTACAGCACAGGAGATTTGATGCATTAACCCCCACTGCGCACAGAATGAGATATATCCCAAATTTACAGTCCCAGAAGCCTTCACAACTTGCTTAAAGAAAGTACAGATGTTTAATCTGATGAAATGCACTTCAGTGACGTCCAATGAGGAGGGGCTTGGAAGGAGAGGGAGGGAAGTGGGGATATGGGCGGGGCTTGGGGAAGATGGGTGGGGCTTGGGGAGATGGGAGGGGCTTGGATGGATGGGCGGGACTGTTACTATAGCAATAAATCTATGCCGTTGTATTTGTAGCCATTAGGAGAGAGATCTGATTAGATGTCCTTACAAATCTCACAGTATTCTCCAGACGCCATTATTGAGAATCACTCACCAGGTCCTTAAAGAAAGTGGCTTCTTTGTGCTGTTCAGAGTATCGCTCGTATTGATCGAGTCCGTCCTGAAGCTTCAAGGTCAGGGTGTCATAGTTGGATCGTACGACCTCCAAAACCTGGTGATTGAAGCAAAACAAATGAGTTCCAATAACAGCCGACTACGGGTCACAGGATCCTGGCCTTGTAAGAAGTGAAATAAAATCATATTAGGAACAAAGATGTATGGAGGCTGCGGGGGGGCTGCGTGTGATCCACACATTGTTACACGGGGCTGCGTGTGATCCACACATTGTTACACGGGCTGCGTGTGATCCACACATTGTTACATGGGGCTGTGTGTGATCCACACATTGTTACATGGGGCTGTGTGTGATCCACACATTGTTACACGGGGCTACGTGTGATCCACACATTGTTACATGGGGCTGTGTGTGATCCACACATTGTTACATGGGCTGCGTGTGATCCACACATTGTTACATGGGGCTGTGTGTGATCCACATAGTGTTACATGGGCTGCGTGTGATCCACACAGTGTTACATGGGCTGCGTGTGATCCACACATTGTTACATGGGGCTGTGTGTTATCCACACAGTGTTACACGGGGCTGCGTGTGTGTTACACGGGGCTGCGTGTGATTCACACATTGTTACACGGGGCTGTGTGTGATCCACACAGTGCCAATGCGCTGAACATCATCAATAATCCTTCACGGAGGAACAGGTAAGCAAAGAATGCGCTATAGATTGGAGAAAAGACTGGGACCTGCAGCAGGCGCAGGAAGGAGTCTGATCTAAGGACACTCCGGAGAATATTAATTAACACAAGATCGGAACATCTGCTCCACTTGTTAATAACTGGCAGTCAGGCTTTAATACCGACTGTGAACATATGTAGACGGGGAATACATTACGCAAGAACACAACATGGCTGTATCTGAGAATGAGCACGCAGGAAAGAAACACTGCTTATACTGTGACTGTGTCAGCTAAACACTGCTTATACTGTGACTGTATCACCTAAACACTGCTTATACAGTGACTGTATCACCCAAACACTGCTTATACTGTGACTGTATCACCCAGACACTGCTTATACTGTGACTGTATCACCTAAACACCGCTTATACTGTGACTGTGTCAGCTAAACACTGCTTGTACTGTGACTGTGTCAGCTAAACACTGCTTATACTGTGACTGTGTCAGCTAAACACTGCTTATACTGTGACTGTATCACCCAAACACTGCTTATACTGTATCACCCAAACACTGCTTATACTGTGACTGTATCACCCAAACACTGCTTATACTGTGACTGTATCACCCAAACACTGCTTATACTGTATCACCCAAACACTGCTTATACTGTGACTGTATCACCCAAACACTGCTTATACTGTGACTGTATCACCTAAACACCGCTTATACTGTGACTGTGTCAGCTAAACACTGCTTGTACTGTGACTGTGTCAGCTAAACACTGCTTATACTGTGACTGTATCAGTATGAGTCGCTGTGTGAGCCGGTATGGTGCCGGTATGAGGCGCTGTGTTAGCCGGTATAGTGCCGGTATGAGTCGCTGTGTGAGCCGGTATGGTGCGGTATGAGGCACTGTGTGAGCCGGTATGGTGCCGGTATGAGGCACTGTGTGAGCCGGTATGGTGCCGGTATGAGGCACTGTGTGAGCCGGTATGGTGCCGGTATGAGGCACTGTGTGAGCCGGTATGGTGCCGGTATGAGGCACTGTGTGAGCCGGTATGGTGCCGGTATGAGGCACTGTGTGAGCCGGTATAGTGCCGGTATGAGGCGCTGTGTGAGCCGGTATAGTGCCCCAAACACTGCTTATACTGTGACTGTATCACCCAAACACTGCTTATACTGTGACTGTATCACCCAAACACTGCTTATACTGTATCACCCAAACACTGCTTATACTGTGACTGTATCACCCAAACACTGCTTATACTGTGACTGTATCACCTAAACACCGCTTATACTGTGACTGTATCACCCAAACACTGCTTATACTGTGACTGTATCACCTAAACACCGCTTATACTGTGACTGTGTCAGCTAAACACTGCTTGTACTGTGACTGTGTCAGCTAAACACTGCTTATACTGTGACTGTATCACCCAAACACTGCTTATACTGTGACTGTATCACCTAAACACTGCTTGTACTGTGACTGTGTCAGCTAAACACTGCTTATACTGTGACTGTGTCACCTAAACACTGCTTATACTGTGACTGTATCACCTAAACACTGCTTATACTGTGACTGTATCACCCAAACACTGCTTATACTGTGACTGTATCACCTAAACACTGCTTATACTGTGACTGTATCACCTAAACACTGCTTATACTGTGACTGTGTCAGCTAAACACTGCTTATACTGTGACTGTGTCAGCTAAACACTGCTTATACTGTGACTTTATCACCTAAACACTGCTTATACTGTGACTGTATCACCCAAACACGGCTTATACTGTGACTGTATCACCCAAACACTGCTTATACTGTGACTGTATCACCCAAACACTGCTTATACTGTGACTGTATCACCCAAACACTGCTTATACTGTGACTGTGTCACCCAAACACTGCTTATACTGTGACTGTATCACCTAAACACTGCTTATACTGTGACTGTATCACCCAAACACTGCTTATACTGTAACTGTGTCACCCAAACACTGCTTATACTGTGACTGTGTCACCCAAACACTGCTTATACTGTGACTGTATCACCTAAACACTGCTTATACTGTGACTGTATCACCCAAACACTGCTTATACTGTGACTGTATCACCTAAACACTGCTTATACTGTGACTGTATCACCTAAACACTGCTTATACTGTGACTGTGTCACCCAAACACTGCTTATACTGTGACTGTATCACCCAAACACTGCTTATATTCTGACTATATCACCGAAACACTGCTTATACTGTGATTATAATATATATATACACATCGGCAGCTATGGATTAATACAACGTGCCATTTAATATAATAATATATATACACATCTATACCGTGAGTTCCATAAAAATGAAACCAAATGATTAACGTGTCTGGCACATCAGTATAAAGCGTACGGGTGACAGGTCTGTGCAGCTGGCGTTATATTATCTGTTCTGTCATTTAGCAGCACACAGATAACCATTATTACAGCCACCAGCAGCAATGCCAATTACATCCAGGCAGCTCGGTTCCCAGGTAGACCTAACAATATCAAGCCGTCTGCAATCCTTACCACAGACAAAGCAGGTCATGAAAAGGAAGCCAATCAGCCGCCACTAACCATTACTGTGTCTACTCTGGAGCAGGTCCACACACTTTTGTAGGATTGCACATAGTTTGTGGTATAGCTCTACCAGGGGGGAGGACATGTTGTTTAGAATCTTTGCTCTGTCTAGCTCTATCAGGGGGAGGACATGTTGTTTAGAATCTTTGCTCTGTATAGCTTTATCAGGGGCGGACATGTTGTTTAGAATCTTTGCTTTGTATAGCTCTATCAGGGGGAGGACATGTTAGTTAGAATCTTTGCTCTGTATAGCTCTATCAGGGGGCGGACATGTTGTTTAGAATCTTTGCTCTGTATAGCTCTATCAGGGGGTGGACATGTTTAGAATCTTTGCTCTGTATAGCTCTATCAGGGGGCGGACATGTTGTTTAGAATCTTTGCTCTGTATAGCTCTATCAGGGGGTGGACATGTTTAGAATCTTTGCTCTGTATAGCTCTATCAGGGGGCGGACATGTTGTTTAGAATCTTTGCTCTGTATAGCTCTATTAGGGGGCGGACATGTTGTTTAGAATCTTTGCTCTGTATAGCTCTATCAGGGGTGGACATGTTGTCTAGAATCTTTGCTCTGTATAGCTCTATCAGGGGGCGGACGTGTTGTTTAGGATCTTTGCTCTGTATAGCTTTATCAGGGGGCGGACATGTTGTGTAAAACCTTGGATCTTCCTTCTTTTAGTAAAGCATTTCTATTTAAAATGTCTGCATTCAGTGCAATTGTTCACATTACACAGAATTTCATATTTTGAAGGCAGTTGTCCATTAATGTATAATCAATTTAATAGACTGTGCGCAAGCGTGCCTAGACTGGGCGCAAGCGTGCCTAGACTGGGCTCAAGCGTGCCTAGACTGGGCTCAAGCGTGCCTAGACTGGGCTCAAGCGTGCCTAGACTGGGCGCAAGCGTGCCTAGACTGGGCGCAAGCGTGCCTAGACTGGGCTCAAGCGTGCCTAGACTGGGCGCAAGCGTGCCTAGACTGTGCAATTCTTAAAGTACATAGTCACACCTGCCTATAACTTTATTGTCAATCTACAAATCAGCACGTGGAATAATTCAGACTGCCTGTGTTGTGTATAGCGATTGTTTTCCTCATTTTCCTCCCGTTTGTGACTTTTTTGCTCATGGTTTATTATTTGAATTTTCCGTGCAGTCAGAATAATTAGCGGACGCTGAGCAAATTAATGGCGCCATCCGTTCCATGTGCGTTACAGAATAAAGAATATTTAATATGGTGCATCTTCTGGATCATCTCCATTGTCAGATGATGAAAATGCCCCAGAAGCTGTAGGGAAAGTAATCAGCTATTAATGCACTTGCCCCTCGCTACCAGCCTCAGATACACATGGGCAATAAATATGACAAGTCAGAGTGTGGTAGAGACTCTACAAACCAGCACAATATCCTCGTTACTGGCTCCAGATGACCCGGCTGGTGAGACACAATGACAATATAAACTCACGTTAATGAAAAAGAGACGTGGAATCAGCCAGATGTGGCTTTTATCGTCCTTGTCGTTTGGTTTTTCAGATAAATGTGGGGGCTTGCTCTGTGCCACGTGTGTCTCCCCTCACGCCTTGCCACACAGCCACAATCCACGTCATGGGGAGGGGGCATAAAGAAGTGACGGAGAAATCAGCAGACAGGGCAATGTGAAATGCGTGGGGAGCCAGCCAGCTGTGTAACATATTGTCACATCCGGGGTTATTTTACCTGGCGATAATCTCTAAAGTATAATGCTTGTAGGATTGTTTTACATTAGTCAACATCCATCAGACCATAGGAGCACAGACAATAGTGTAATACTGTACATATATAATAATATAATAATATATAACGTATCCCAGGTTCCATACTGCTGCTGCAGATGTGAGCACGTTGCTGCTTTGGAGAATATCATACTAGATCTAAAGAGGCAACTGGCAGTAGTAGGGAGGAGACAGGCAACTATAGACCAGTAAGTCTTACTTCAGTAGTGGGGAAAATAATGGAAACCTTGTTAAAGAATAGGATTGAACATATAAAATCACATGGATTTCAAGATCAGAGACAACATGGATTTACTTCAGGGAGATCATGTCAAACTAATCTTATTGATGTATTAGATTGGGTGACTAAATAATAGATCGGGGGGTGCAGTAGACATTGTTACCCAGATTTCAGGATGATCCGCCGGGAGCATGGAGAGATCAATGTGTGGCTGAGAAGGTGGTGGAAGAAGAAGGGGATTTGGGTTTTTGAAGCACTGGGCTACAGACTATATAGCCGGGATGGATGACACGGAGGCTGAGGTACTAGGGGAGAGGACAGCTATGTTACAAGGGGACCGATTTTCTTCCTAGCTGTTCTGACAGTCAGAATACTCCGCTGGATGGGATGTTGTAATTCCCAGTGTCACCGATGACCCCAATTATTAATTGTAAAGCCCAGCACCTGTCCATATTTTCAAATAACACATCATGGAAGACAATCTTCGTCTAATCTTCTAATTGAAGCATGGTTATTACAGCAAGCCTTTAAACAGTCACTCTGAATGTCCAATCATGCTGCTGGATCCGGGAAGCTGTGATAAGGGAGACGCCATGGCACAGTCACAATGTAACCTACTGCATTAGCAATGGATGCTCCAAGCCTGGCACAGGATGAAACAAACCAAGCTGGCTGTGTGGACAGACAATATAAATACAAATTGCTGTGCGTGATCTGACCTGGAGAAACCAATAAGAATAAGAGCGCTCAGCCTGCTGGACAGAGCATAAAATAAGCTGCTCGCTTTCCAAATGCTCCTTTTACTTTATTAGCGTCATTATCTAAGGCCAACAAGAGAGCCCGAGGCCGCGCAGTATGAACGCGGAGCCCGATGTCGGACATTTGGAATAAAAGGTGGGGAGTCTGCTGCCAGGGTTATGTATAAACACAGTAGTCCCATTTTTAAACATCCGTTTGTGGTGTCAGTTTTGTCCCCTTCCAATAGGTTAAAGGTCATGCAATTGAAGCCCCATGTTATATATGGCAGGACACAGTGCTAACACCAGACTGCTCTGCATTATTCCTACCCATTCATTGGTGCCTTTTTGTTGAAAGTGCCGTAGCAGAAGGAGAAGGGAGGATAATCCATGGGAGCACTGGAGCTCTGGAGAACTGGAGCCTAGGAGCAGGGCCTTTTTGCCTGGAGTTGGAGCAGAACCGGAGCAAAACTATTTTTGGCTGCTCGGCACATATTTACAGGAAATGATCACTGCCAAGACTTGTACAGCTACATGGCGACCCGCAGTGGCCGGGGGAGTAAGAAGGGTCATTTCTCCCGAAGCTGGAGACACGCCACATCACATTTCTCTTGTGCAGAGTGGAAATCATGATCAATGTAAGTGAATAACTGGCTGCAGATGCCAATAAATAATGACCGTCAGGAGTTTGATATGCTATTTCATTATAGTATGTGGGGGTTCATGGAGCACCCCCAGGAGAACGCATTTCACAGCGGCTGACCTTGTTCTGTCCTTTTCACGTTCCTTAGTCCCGCGGTACCTCTGCTTTCAGTTCTCTACCATGACGCAGTAAATCATTTTAATCAGTACTAACACAGGGAGATTGTGCTGGTTTGGACGCTGTGTCCAGGACAGAGTGTGTACATTATAGGTCCGTTTAGGTTAAAGGGACTGTATCACCTGATCATGGGTTTTACTGTGAATATAGAGCTTATAATTTAAAATGATCTATACATTGTGTTGGCAGAACAAAGACCTAAATTAGGAGAAAACGGTGTTGTAAATGTGTCTGGAGTCTCCGGCTTATGACATCAGCAATATGCAAATGAACTGCTTTTTAATGGAAATGCGTCATTTGCTGATGTCATAAACAGGAGACACTACAGACACAAGTACAACACCGTTTTCTCCTAAGTTAGGTCTTTGTTCTGCCAATACAATGTATAGATTATTTTCAATCTACTTATTTTGCTCTATATACACAGTAAAACCAATGTTTGGCTGACACTGTCCCTTTAATATCACTGCTTTGTACAAGCCAGGCTGATATATAACATGAACCTGCAAACTGTACAAATAAAAGCAGATAAACATCACTTGTAATGGAACAGACAGAATTACACAGAGAGTGACAGAGGCTCAGTCTTCCTTGGGCTCTGATCTTATAACAGGGACTGCAGCCAAAGGGCACACAAACTAAAAACATAAAGAAAAGAGTAAGGGGGGCTTACCTGTTCCTCTGATAATTGGGAGATGTGGTTCACAGCAGCATAGGACTCTATCTTGGGATTAAAGTGGCTTATTATGGCTCTAGAGGAAAAAAAGACACAGCAATTTATATTACTCCACAAGTCTATCTTCACTGCAGGAGATAACAGGTATCTCTCCTTTAAACCATCTCAGACCCCGTGGGAGCAGTCACACTAAATATATATGGCCGGGTGCCCTGCAGTGGTTTACTAGCCCTGTTCAAGAAAATAATTGGATGTTTGTGGAGCGGGGCTTGGTACCAAGCGAGCGTGAGATGTAGTTACAGCGTTAGAGTTCATCAGTTACGTGTGTGATCTGTGCCAGGATATAGGAGTAGCAGCAGCTCAGACAATGCAAAGGAGAAATACCCTGCAAATACTCTGATCCAAAAATAACATAGCGATGGGAATGTAACCAATAAAATATCTTTACTATAACTATGCTTATTTCCCTTCTGAAAGTTACAGCTACACACAAACACCACAGACATCTTAGAACAGCCAGTGGGATGAGTAGTAAGCTTCCTTATTCCTAACAGTATTTGGGGACAGTGAGAGCTGGGTGGGTTTGGTTAGAGGTTAATTCATGGGTGTTCTAGTGGGATGAATAGTAAGCTTCCTTATTCCTAACAGTATTTGGGGACAGTGAGAGCTGGGTGGGTTTGGCCAGAGGTTAATTAATGGGTGTTCTAGTGGGATGAATAGTAAGCTTCCTTATTCCTAACAGTATTTGGGGACAGTGGGAGCTGGGTGGGGTTGGTCAGAGGTTAATTAATGTGTGTTCTAGTGGGATGAATAGTAAGCTTCCTTATTCCTAACAGTATTTGGGGACAGTGAGAGCTGTGTGGGTTTGGCTAGAGGTTAATTAATGGGTGTTCTAGTGGGATGAATAGTAAGCTTTCTTATTCCTAACAGTATTTGGGGACAGTGAGAGCTGGGTGGGTTTGGCCAGAGGTTAATTAATGGGTGTTCTAGTGGGATGAATAGTAAGCTTCCTTATTCCTAGCAGTATTTGGGGACAGTGAGAGCTGGGTGGGTTTGGTCAGAGGTTAATTAATGGTTGTTGTAGTGAATATAAAGCTTCCTTATAAACAGGTGCATTTTCTAAGACATGCACATTAAGATGAGATACTGTCCTGTCAAACTCCAGCTGTATCTGAGCACAGACACTTTACTTGAAAAACTAAAATCTCTAATATTTTCCTTTACCATGAAAGAGGATTAAATCATTGCAGTAAAAAGTAAATAAGAAGAGAAGCAGTTTGCACTAATTACAAGAAGGCACATGGTCTTCTCATCCAAACAAACTAATTAGCCAGAATCTAATTAAGAAATACAATAAGGGAATCGATCATAAATGCACTGTATAAATCCATCAGCATCAAAGGCCCACAGAATTAAACCATCTGCTTTTATACAGGGGATAATTCATCTCCAGTACACAAGGACTATATACAGGAGCGAATGCTGCTCTGTAATACACAGCGTGATGTGCTTAATGACATGCTAATTAATGGACTCATCCTCCAGCTCGAAGATTTAACATCACGACTGGCAGCAAACTGTTCAGATCAGGGGGGTACGCTGGGAGAACGGACGAGAGAGGCTGGCAGAGGACAGCGGGGTGAATATAGGATGTGCATGCTGCTACACCTAACCCACATTACAAAGACTGCCATACAAGATCTAGAGCAGGCATGCAACTACTAACACAAGAGGAAAACTCACCATAAAAGAACTGTTAGACAAACAAAAAAAGAAGTTCTGTTTAATTGAAAACTTGCATCATATGTAGTCATTTTATCATCTATACAGGGCAAAGATTCTAAACATGTCCACCCCCTGATAGAGGTATACAAAGCAAAGATTCTAAACATGTCCGCCCCTGAAAGAGCTATAGAGAGCAAAGATTCTAAACATGTCCACCCCCTGATAGAGCTATACAGAGCAAAGATTCTAAACAACATGTCTGTCCCCTGATAGAGCTATACAGAGCAAAGATTCTAAACAACATGCCCTCCCTCTGATAGAGCTATACAGAGCAAAGATTCTAAACATGTCCTCCCCCTGATAGAGCTATACAGAGCAAAGATTCTAAACAACATGTCCTCCCACTGATAAAGCTATACAGTGCAAAGATTCTAACCAACATGTCTGCCCCTTGATAGGGCTATACAGAGCAAAGATTCTAAACAACATGTCCGCCCCTGATAGAGCTATACAGAGCAAAGATTCTAAACAACATGTCCTCCCCCTGATAGAGCTATACAGAGCAAAGATTCTAAACAACATGTCCTCCCCCTGATAGAGCTATACAGAGCAAAGATTCTAAACAACATGTCCGCCCCTGATAGAGCTATACAGAGCAAAGATTCTAAACAACATGTCCTCCCCCTGATAGAGCTATACAGAGCAAAGATTCTAAACAACATGTCCTCCCCCTGATAGAGCTATACAGAGCAAAGATTCTAAACAACATGTCCGCCCCTGATAGAGCTATACAGAGCAAAGATTCTAAACAACATGTCCTCCCCCTGATAGAGCTATACAGAGCAAAGATTCTAAACAACATGTCCGCCCCTGATAGAGCTATACAGAGCAAAGATTCTAAACAACATGTCCTCCCCCTGATAGAGCTATACAGAGCAAAGATTCTAAACAACATGTCCTCCCCCTGATAGAGCTATACAGAGCAAAGATTCTAAACAACATGTCCTCCCCCTGATAGAGCTATACAGAGCAAAGATTCTAAACAACATGGCCGCCCCCTGATAGAGCTATACAGTGCAAAGATTCTAAACATGTCCGCCCCCTGATAGAACTATAAGGCAATATCTCTAAAGCACATAGTCAGGGCTCTGCAGGGCAGTATCTCTAACATGGGCAGTGAGGGCTCTGCAGGGCAGTATCTCTAACATGGGCAGTGAGGGCTCTGCAGGGCAGTATCTCTAATATAGGCAGTGAGGGCTCTGCAGGGCAGTATCTCTAACATAGGCAGTGAGGGCTCTGCAGGGCAGTATCTCTAACATAGGCAGTGAGGGCTCTGCAGGGCAGTATCTCTAACATAGGCAGTGAGGGCTCTGCAGGGCAGTATCTCTAACATAGGCAGTCAGTGCTCTGCAGGGCAGTATCTCTAACATAGGCAGTCAGTGCTCTGCAGGGCAGTATCTCTAAGATCCACAGTCAATGCTCTGCAGGGCAGTATCTCTAAGATCCGCAGTTAGTGCTCTGCGGGGCAGTATCTCTAAGATCCGCAGTTAGTGCTCTGCAGGGCAGTATCTCTAACATAGGTAGTCAGTGCTCTGCAGGGCAGTATCTCTAAGATCCACAGTCAATGCTCTGCAGGGCAGTATCTCTAAGATCCACAGTCAGTGCTCTGTAGGGCAGTATCTCTTTAAGACCCGGAGTCAGTGCTCTGTAGGGCAGTATCTCTTTAAGACCCCCAGTCAGGGCTGTGGTATGGGTCTGTACAGATGCTTTACAGACCCCCAGTCAGGGCTGTGGTATGGGTCTGTACAGATGCTTTACAGACCCCCAGTCAGGGCTGTGGTATGGGTCTGTACAGATGCTTTACAGACCCCCAGTCAGGGCTGTGGTATGGGTCTGTACAGATGCTTTACAGACCCCCAGTCAGGGCTGTGGTATGGGTCTGTACAGATGCTTTACAGACCCCCAGTCAGGGCTGTGGTATGGGTCTGTACAGATGCTTTACAGACCCCCAGTCAGGGCTGTGGTATGGGTCTGTACAGATGCTTTACAGACCCCCAGTCAGGGCTGTGGTATGGGTCTGTACAGATGCTTTACAGACCCCCAGTCAGGGCTGTGGTATGGGTCTGTACAGATGCTTTACAGACCCCCAGTCAGGGCTGTGGTATGGGTCTGTACAGATGCTTTACAGACCCCCAGTCAGGGCTGTGGTATGGGTCTGTACAGATGCTTTACAGACCCCCAGTCAGGGCTGTGGTATGGGTCTGTACAGATGCTTTACAGACCCCCAGTCAGGGCTGTGGTATGGGTCTGTACAGATGCTTTACAGACCCCCAGTCAGGGCTGTGGTATGGGTCTGTACAGATGCTTTACAGACCCCCAGTCAGGGCTGTGGTATGGGTCTGTACAGATGCTTTACAGACCCCCAGTCAGGGCTGTGGTATGGGTCTGTACAGATGCTTTACAGACCCCCAGTCAGGGCTGTGGTATGGGTCTGTACAGATGCTTTACAGACCCCCAGTCAGGGCTGTGGTATGGGTCTGTACAGATGCTTTACAGACCCCCAGTCAGGGCTGTGGTATGGGTCTGTACAGATGCTTTACAGACCCCCAGTCAGGGCTGTGGTATGGGTCTGTACAGATGCTTTACAGACCCCCAGTCAGGGCTGTGGTATGGGTCTGTACAGATGCTTTACAGACCCCCAGTCAGGGCTGTGGTATGGGTCTGTACAGATGCTTTACAGACCCCCAGTCAGGGCTGTGGTATGGGTCTGTACAGATGCTTTACAGACCCCCAGTCAGGGCTGTGGTATGGGTCTGTACAGATGCTTTACAGACCCCCAGTCAGGGCTGTGGTATGGGTCTGTACAGATGCTTTACAGACCCCCAGTCAGGGCTGTGGTATGGGTCTGTACAGATGCTTTACAGACCCCCAGTCAGGGCTGTGGTATGGGTCTGTACAGATGCTTTACAGACCCCCAGTCAGGGCTGTGGTATGGGTCTGTACAGATGCTTTACAGACCCCCAGTCAGGGCTGTGGTATGGGTCTGTACAGATGCTTTACAGACCCCCAGTCAGGGCTGTGGTATGGGTCTGTACAGATGCTTTACAGACCCCCAGTCAGGGCTGTGGTATGGGTCTGTACAGATGCTTTACAGACCCCCAGTCAGGGCTGTGGTATGGGTCTGTACAGATGCTTTACAGACCCCCAGTCAGGGCTGTGGTATGGGTCTGTACAGATGCTTTACAGACCCCCAGTCAGGGCTGTGGTATGGGTCTGTACAGATGCTTTACAGACCCCCAGTCAGGGCTGTGGTATGGGTCTGTACAGATGCTTTACAGACCCCCAGTCAGGGCTGTGGTATGGGTCTGTACAGATGCTTTACAGACCCCCAGTCAGGGCTGTGGTATGGGTCTGTACAGATGCTTTACAGACCCCCAGTCAGGGCTGTGGTATGGGTCTGTACAGATGCTTTACAGACCCCCAGTCAGGGCTGTGGTATGGGTCTGTACAGATGCTTTACAGACCCCCAGTCAGGGCTGTGGTATGGGTCTGTACAGATGCTTTACAGACCCCCAGTCAGGGCTGTGGTATGGGTCTGTACAGATGCTTTACAGACCCCCAGTCAGGGCTGTGGTATGGGTCTGTACAGATGCTTTACAGACCCCCAGTCAGGGCTGTGGTATGGGTCTGTACAGATGCTTTACAGACCCCCAGTCAGGGCTGTGGTATGGGTCTGTACAGATGCTTTACAGACCCCCAGTCAGGGCTGTGGTATGGGTCTGTACAGATGCTTTACAGACCCCCAGTCAGGGCTGTGGTATGGGTCTGTACAGATGCTTTACAGACCCCCAGTCAGGGCTGTGGTATGGGTCTGTACAGATGCTTTACAGACCCCCAGTCAGGGCTGTGGTATGGGTCTGTACAGATGCTTTACAGACCCCCAGTCAGGGCTGTGGTATGGGTCTGTACAGATGCTTTACAGACCCCCAGTCAGGGCTGTGGTATGGGTCTGTACAGATGCTTTACAGACCCCCAGTCAGGGCTGTGGTATGGGTCTGTACAGATGCTTTACAGACCCCCAGTCAGGGCTGTGGTATGGGTCTGTACAGATGCTTTACAGACCCCCAGTCAGGGCTGTGGTATGGGTCTGTACAGATGCTTTACAGACCCCCAGTCAGGGCTGTGGTATGGGTCTGTACAGATGCTTTACAGACCCCCAGTCAGGGCTGTGGTATGGGTCTGTACAGATGCTTTACAGACCCATACCACATTTCACAGCTGGGAAATCAAAGCATTTATTCTTTTAGTCGCTTTGCACCTAATAAATCTCCGCAAGGAAAGTGAATCCAAGAAAGTGCCAACCGCTGGATCTATACGAATAATCTATATCTGTGGCACGGTCAGCTTCACAGACAGGAAAGACTTTGCATCCTAGTCACGTCTGTCATTAAAGCCCAGACCTGGTATTAAAACAGCGCAGAGGGCGTAACGCCAGCCAACAATAAATTAACCTTCATTGCCAAATCAATCGCTTAAAAAAATCATCTATCATTCTTCATTCAAAAGATATTACTGATTAAATACGGGAAAAACCAAAGCACTAGGAGACTTGTCTAATGGTGATATTGGTGGGCGTGGTCTGTGCTGGTTTCTAATTGGTCTGACATTTAACGAGATAGGATGCGTCATCTTCCTTAATGATACACAATATGACCGACACGTTCTGCCTTTCTAATCCCGCTGTGCCGGCAGGCATACCACGATCGGGGCAAAAATGACATGGCTAAGTCCCTCGGGACATGTCTGCAGAAGCGCCCTCCCATACATCCGATCGCCGTGACAGACAGTTACAATGATCGGATGTTTTTGCTTGGCTTTCACAGCTTTACTCTTTCCCTGCTATGTATGGGCAAGCTCCCCCCTCCAAGCCCCCCACAGACCTCCAGATCCAGATGTGTTTGTAGACGTGTAGAAGTCTTTCAAGTAAAAGTTAAAATATGATGGAAAATGTAAATATCTTTTCTATTAGTTTGGCAGTAAATTATGTGATTTGACCTTATTCTGAAAAAGAAAAAAACTATATGATTTGTGTACAGTAAATGAGGAAATCTTTGCATGTAGCTGTAATTTTCCTCTTTCGTTTACTGTACCCACAAAACTCATGTACTGTTTTTGTTAAACTTTCTTTAGATAACTTTATTCTGATGATATCATATAAATTACTGCCCTAGAGGCGGTTAGCAACATTGCAGTAAAAATAAAAGACTAAATTGGCCTTAGATCTAGAGTTAGCGTTAGCATAAGGGTTACAGTTAGCTGTAGGGTTCGGGTCAAAAATTCCATGTAGGTGAAAATGGTTAGGAGATTTAAAAAATGCTTTTTTTTGCCCCATAACATGCAAAAAAACCAACAGATATATGATATGATGAAAATAATGGTATCTTAAGAAAGCCCTTCTTATGGCGACAAAGACAGTATATAATACGTGAGGGTACACGAAACTAAAAAAAATTATAGCTAAACACAAACACAAAAATGTTAAAACAGCCCATGTCACCACGGCCAAAAAAATCTTGTCACTAAGGGGTTAATAATTACAAAATACTTTTAATAGTTAAAATCTGCAATTTCACCCTCTAATGCTGCATTTTCTATAATGAAGATGAAATGAAGGTAACGGAAGAGAAAGTGGGGCACAGGATGCATTCTCCTGGTATAAAGGATGGGGACAGTATAGTTACCATGCGTTCGATTGCACAAAGACTCCTTCTAATCCCAATTATTGTGTCTGCTGAACGGTCTCTTACCTTCTTAATAATAATCTACTCCTCTCTGACGGGCCGCACAGCTCATTGAACAAACTGATGCAGCGATTCTGCCAGTGGTAACCAGTGCTGGGGAAGCTGTATGGGTCAGATCTCTGACCTCTTTCACCCGCACTGGAACTGAACTTCACGAAATGGCCTCAGACAATTCAGGGTTAATAATAAGACCCCAAAGTTATCCGCTTTGAGGCAAAGGGGAGTTTGATAAACGCTGAACTCGTTTTAACAAGAGAACTGATTTGGGAAAGTGCAGGATTCCTCCATTTACTAGGGATATAACGAATATCTAGTCACTGTGAACAGGACAATAGTAATAATAAATCTTTCTTTGTGGGTCTATATGATCATACTACACTGTATTATGAGGTTATGTTTTTTGTCTTTCTTTATTCTGATAGCACAGTCCCAGATGGACTGTATGAAAGACCATCTGATTGATGTAACGCTGGTTTCTCAGATGGAAGAATAATGTCCCTAGTTACCTTGTATTAATACAGAGACCATACCGACAGCGTTAGCCCACACTGGATCAATACGGCACATGATTTACAGAGAAACAAAGACCATTTCTCTCCAGGATCGCCTTCCCATTAGTGGCTGCAGAGGCAGTAATATTTATTGAGTTAGACTCTAGCAGAGGAAATTATAAACTCCTGCCCTAAAAACCCAATGTCCGTGGGATGTGACAGAGGGGCCGTGTGAGAGTCAACTCGTGAAATGAAGCAAAGGATTACTGGAAAAGCTTTTATTTATAATGCATTAAAAGCTGTATCATCACACAGTGCTACTGTGTGCGTCTCAGCGTTAATTTCGTCCACTACATGTTTTCATTGACTAAAACTAAACAATTACATTATGACTTCTGGTTCCCATGGATCTCTGCAAAAGCCCAGTCCCCTGACTATCTGCAGTTGGATTGAACGCAAGTGTTTGGTATCTACTTAGCAAGTTAACTTAACACTATGTAACAGCCTTCTCAGACCTGTTCCCTCCCATCTCCCTAGCAAGTTAATGTAACACTATGTAACAACCTTCTCAGACCTGTTCCCTCCCATCTCCCTAGCAAGTTAACTTAACACTATGTAACAACCTTCTCAGACCTGTTCCCTCCCATCTCCCTAGCAAGTTAACTTAACACTATGTAACAACCTTCTCAGACCTGTTCCCTCCCATCTCCCTAGCAAGTTAACTTAACACTATGTAACAGCTTCTCAGACCTGTTCCCTCCCATCTCCCTAGCAAGTTAACTTAACACTATGTAACAGCCTTCTCAGACCTGTTCCTTCCCATCTCCCTAGCAAGTTAACTTAACACTATGTAACAGCCTTCTCAGACCTGTTCCCTCCCATCTCCCTAGCAAGTTAATGTAACACTATGTAACAACCTTCTCAGACCTGTTCCCTCCCATCTCCCTAGCAAGTTAACTTAACACTATGTAACAACCTTCTCAGACCTGTTCCCTCCCATCTCCCTAGCAAGTTAACTTAACACTATGTAACAACCTTCTCAGACCTGTTCCCTCCCATCTCCCTAGCAAGTTAACTTAACACTATGTAACAGCTTCTCAGACCTGTTCCCTCCCATCTCCCTAGCAAGTTAACTTAACACTATGTAACAGCCTTCTCAGACCTGTTCCCTCCCATCTCCCTAGCAAGTTAACTTAACACTGTGTAACAGCTTCTCAGACCTGGTCCCTCCCATCTCCCTAGCAAGTTACCATAACACTGTGTAACAACCTTCTCAGACCTGTTCCATCCCATCTCCCTAGCAAGTTAACATAACACTATGTAACAGCTTCTCAGACCTGTTCCCTCCCATCTCCATAGCAAGTTAACTTAACACTATGTAACAGCTTCTCAGACCTGTTCCATCCCATCTCCCTAGCAAGTTAACTTAACACTATGTAACAGCTTCTCAGACCTGTTCCCTCCCATCTCCCTAGCAAGTTAACATAACACTATGTAACAGCTTCTCAGACCTGTTCCCTCCCATCTCCCTAGCAAGTTAACATAACACTATGTAACAGCTTCTCAGACCTGTTCCCTCCCATCTCCCTAGCAAGTTAACTTAATACTGTGTAACAGCTTCTCAGACCTGTTCCCTCCCATCTCCCTAGCAAGTTAACTTAACACTATGTAACAGCTTCTCAGACCTGTTCCCTCCCATCTCCCTAGCAAGTTAACGTAACACTATGTAACAGCCTTCTCAGACCTGTTCCCTCCCATCTCCCTAGCAAGTTAACTTAACACTATGTAACAGCTTATCAGACCTGTTCCCTCCCATCTCCCTAGCAAGTTAACGTAACACTAAGTAACAGCTTCTCAGACCTGTTCCCTCCCATCTCCCTAGCACGTTAACTTAACACTATGTAACAGCCTTCTCAGACCTGTTCCCTCCCATCTCCCTAGCAAGGTAACTTAACACTATGTAACAGCTTCTCAGACCTGTTCCCTCCTATCTCCCTAGCAAGGTAACGTAACACTATGTAACAGCTTCTCAGACCTGTTCCCTCCCATCTCCCTAGCAAGTTAACGTAACACTATGTAACAGCTTCTCAGACCTGCTCCCTCCCATCTCCCTAGCAAGTTAACTTAACACTATGTAACAGCTTCTCAGACCTGTTCCTTCCCATCTCCCTAGCAAGTTAACGTAACACTATGTAACAGCTTCTCAGACCTGTTCCCTCCCATCTCCCTAGCAAGATAACTTAACACTATGTAACAGCCTTCTCAGACCTGTTCCCTCCCATCTCTATAGCAAGTTAACTTAACACTATGTAACAGCTTCTCAGACCTGTTCCCTCCCATCTCTATAGCAAGTTAACTTAACACTATGTAACAGCCTTCTCAGACCTGTTCCCTCCCATCTCCTTAGCAAGTTAACTTAACACTATGTAACAGCTTCTCAGACCTGTTCCCTCCCATCTCCCTAGCAAGTTAACTTAACACTATGTAACAGCTTCTCAGACCTGTTCCTTCCCATCTCCCTAGCAAGTTAACTTAACACTATGTAACAGCTTCTCAGACCTGTTCCCTCCCATCTCCCTAGCAAGTTAACGTAACACTATGTAACAGCTTCTCAGACCTGCTCCCTCCCATCTCCCTAGCAAGTTAACTTAACACTATGTAACAGCTTCTCAGACCTGTTCCTTCCCATCTCCCTAGCAAGTTAACGTAACACTATGTAACAGCTTCTCAGACCTGTTCCCTCCCATCTCCCTAGCAAGATAACTTAACACTATGTAACAGCCTTCTCAGACCTGTTCCCTCCCATCTCTATAGCAAGTTAACTTAACACTATGTAACAGCTTCTCAGACCTGTTCCCTCCCATCTCTATAGCAAGTTAACTTAACACTATGTAACAGCCTTCTCAGACCTGTTCCCTCCCATCTCCTTAGCAAGTTAACTTAACACTATGTAACAGCTTCTCAGACCTGTTCCCTCCCATCTCCCTAGCAAGTTAACTTAACACTATGTAACAGCTTCTCAGACCTGTTCCTTCCCATCTCCCTAGCAAGTTAACTTAACACTATGTAACAGCTTCTCAGACCTGTTCCCTCCTATCTCCCTAGCAAGTTAAATTAACACTATGTAACAGCTTCTCAGACCTGTTCCCTCCCATCTCCCTAGCAAGTTAACTTAACACTATGTAACAGCTTCTCAGACCTGTTCCTTCCCATCTCCCTAGCAAGTTAACTTAACACTATGTAACAGCCTTCTCAGACCTGTTCCTTCCCATCTCCCTAGCAAGTTAACGTAACACTATGTAACAGCCTCTCAGACCTGTTCCCTCCCATCTCCCTAGCAAGTTAACATAACACTATGTAATAGCTTCTCAGACCTGTTCCCTCCCATCTCCCTAGCAAGGTAACATAACACTATGTAACAGCTTCTCAGACCTGTTCCCTCCCATCTCCCTAGCAAGGTAACATAACACTATGTAACAGCCTTCTCAGACCTGTTCCCTCCTATCTCCCTAGCAAGTTAACTTAACACTATGTAACAGCCTTCTCAGACCTGTTCCCTCCCATCTCCCTAGCAAGGTAACTTAACACTATGTAACAGCTTCTCAGACCTGTTCCCTCCCATCTCCCTAGCAAGGTAACATAACACTGTGTAACAGCTTCTCAGACCTGTTCCCTCCTATCTCCCTAGCAAGGTAACATAACACTGTGTAACAGCTTCTCAGACCTGTTCCCTCCTATCTCCCTAGCAAGGTAACATAACACTGTAACAGCTTCTCAGACCTGTTCCCTCCCTCACTGCTGGAGATTTATTCATTTAAAAACAAAACAAAAATGCCATCAAAATGAACACTGGTGTGCAAAGCGAGTAAACAGAGCATTAAACCAATATCTGTACCTCACTGTATATAACTGTGATATCTGCTGTCCCAGAGACTAGAGACAAAGGAGTAACCAAGTATATATGTAAAGCAACTGCACACACAGTGCTCTACCAGCAAGAACCATGTCAGCTGCCAAAATAAGACTTGGACATTGTGTTTATACAGAGATACGTTATATGGACGTAAAACTCTGAATTATTGAATTCAGGTGTTTCAATCAGACCCTTTGTCACAGGTGTATAAAATCAGAATTACAAACATTTGTAAATAATGGGTTGTTCTGAAGAGATGACCTATTATTCAAAAAAACAACATGTCCATCCCCTGATAGAGCTATACACAGCAAAGATTCTAAACAACATGTCCGCCCCTGATAGAGCTATACACAGCAAAGTTTCTAAACAACATGTCCGCCCCCTGATAGAGCTATACACAGCAAAGATTCTAAACAACATGTCCGCCCCCTGATAGAGCTATACAGAGCAAAGTTTCAAAACAACATGTCCATCCCCTGATAGAGCTATACACAGCAAAGATTCTAAACAACATGTCCGCCCCTGATAGAGCTATACACAGCAAAGTTTCTAAACAACATGTCCGCCCCCTGATAGAGCTATACACAGCAAAGATTCTAAACAACATGTCCGCCCCCTGATAGAGCTATACAGAGCAAAGATTCTAAACAACATGTCCGCCCCGATAGAGCTATACACAGCAAAGATTCTAAACAACATGTCCGCCCCTTGATAGAGCTATACAGAGCAAAGATTCTAAACAACATGTCCATCCCTGATAGAGCTATAAAGAGCAAAGATTCTAAACAACATGTCCGCCCCTGATAGAGCTATACAGGGCAAAGATTCTAAAGAACATGTCCGCCCCTGATAGAGCTATACAGAGCAAAGATTCTAAACAACATGTCCGCCCCTGATAGAGCTATAAAGAGCAAAGATTCTAAACAACATGTCTGCTCTCCTGATAGAGCTATACAGATCAAAGATTCTAACCAACATGTCCGCTCCCTGATAGAGCTATACAGAGCAAAGATTCTAACCAACATGTCTGTCCCCTGATAGAGCTATACAGAGCAAAGATTCTAACCAACATGTCCGCCCCTGATAGAGCTATACAGAGCAAAGATTCTAAACAACATGTCCTCCCCCTGATAGAGCTATACAGAGCAAAGATTCTAAACAACATGTCCTCCCCCTGATAGAGCTATACAGAGCAGATTCTAAACAACATGTCCTCCCCCTGATACAGCTATACAGAGCAAAGATTCTAAACAACATGTCCGCCCATGATAGAGCTATACAGAGCAAAGATTCTAACCAACATGTCCGCCCCCTGATAGAGCTATACAGAGCAAAGATTCTAAACAACATGTCTGTCCCCTGAGAGAGCTATACAGAGCAAAGATTCTAAATAACATGTCTGTCCCCTGATAGAGCTATACACAGCAAAGATTCTAAACAACATGTCCGCCCCTGATAAAGCTATACACAGCAAAGATTCTAAACAACATGTCCGCCCCCTGATAGAGCTATACACAGCAAAGATTCTAAACAACATGTCCGCCCCCTGATAGAGCTATACAGAGCAAAGATTCTAAACAACATGTCCGATCCTGATAGAGCTATACACAGCAAAGATTCTAAACAACATGTCCGCCCCTTGATAGAGCTATACAGAGCAAAGATTCTAAACAACATGTCCATCCCTGATAGAGCTATAAAGAGCAAAGATTCTAAACAACATGTCCGCCCCCTGATAGAGCTATACAGAGCAAAGATTCTAAACAACATGTCTGTCCCCTGATAGAGCTATACAGAGCAAAGATTCTAAATAACATGTCTGTCCCCTGATAGAGCTATACAGAGCAAAGATTCTAAATAACATGTCTGTCCCCTGATAGAGCTATACAGAGCAAAGATTCTAAACGTCATGTCCGTCCCCTGATAGAGCTATACATAGCAAAGATTCTAACCAACATGTCCTCCCCCTGATAGAGCTATACAGAGCAAAGATTCTAACCAACATGTCCTCCCCCTGATAGAGCTATACAGAGCAAAGATTCTAAACAACATGTCCTCCCCCTGATAGAGCTATACAGAGCAAACAGGGCTCACAATAAGGTAGTTTATTTGTATTTCTATTTATAAAGTCTACACACAATCTTTCATTTAAACATAACTTCCTTCTTGTTGCGACTCCCAGTCACATTACCCTTACCTGGCATTGATCAATGCGTGAGTCACTTTACTGGCGGGCTCCTTCCACTGGCCAGCGTTGGTAGAAAGCCGTAGAACTGGAAGATAAATAAAATAAGTCATTTAATGGAAGTGTGAGTCCCAATAAGCAGACAAGAATCACCAAATAAAGACACAGTGACCTGAGCACCAGGAACCACTGCTCCTCATATTGTATGTCCATGATCTACACGTGTCGCCTCTTTATGACATCACCTTGTAAGCTTGACATGTAAATGACACATTTATTATTGGAAAGAGGTTCATTTCAAATGAAGCCACAATGTGATTACCCAGAGATGCTAACTATACTATACTATCCAGTGGACTGTAACCAAACATCCACGGAGCAGAGGGCAATGGGAAAAGGTTTTATACTGGGATATTATACAATGACATCATTCCCAAACACAGTGACCTCATTCCCAAACACAGTGACCTCATTCCCAAACACAGTCACGTCATTCTCAAACACGGTGACGTCATTCCCAAACACGGTGACGTCATTCCCAAACACGGTGACGTCATTCCCAAACACAGTGACGTCATTCCCAAACACAGTGACCTCATTCCCAAACACAGTCACGTCATTCCCAAACACAGTCACGTCATTCCCAAACACAGTCACGTCATTCCCAAACACAGTCACGTCATTCGCAAACACAGTCACGTCATTCCCAAACACAGTGGCCTCATTCGCAAACACAATGATGTCAGTTTCACTAATTAAAGTGATAAATACATGTATACAAAATCTCGATCTTGGGTATGATCACAGAGCTGCCACCTGGCTAGTATTTTATTGTCTGCTAACAAATTGATTGAGGCCAGAATTAAATCTATAGAGGAGATCGCATGGCCAGTAATTGGATCAGAAGAAAAGGTAACAATCCTATATGACCTTCATTTGGTGTGAAGAGGATAATTATATGAATGGAAATGAATCAAAGAGAGTTAACAAACACATAACAACATAATTATTTGCCTTCTTAAATAATAAGTATCAGCTGATTACAATACTTTACTATTTTTAATAAGTGATCAAACAAATACGATGGTAATGATAAATTTTTACTTTTAGACCAGATTTTTCTAATCCAACATTATTTGTTTCTATGATGTTACATTACATTTCAAACTACGGTAAATAATCAAAAATGAATACATAGTAAGCTTCCTTATTCCTAACAGTATTTGGGGACAGTGAGAGCTGGGTGGGTTTGGCCAGAGGTTAATTAATGGGTGTTCTAGTGGGATGAATAGTAAGCTTCCTTATTCCTAACAGTATTTGGGGACAGTGAGAGCTGGGTGGGTTTGGCCAGAGGTTAATTAATGGGTGTTCTAGTGGGATGAATAGTAAGCTTCCTTATTCCTAACAGTGTTTGGGGACAGTGATAGCTGGGTGGGTTTGGCCAGAGGTTAATTAATGGGTGTTCTAGTGGGAGGAATAGTAAGCTTCCTTATTCCTAACAGTATTTGGGGACAGTGAGAGCTGGGTGGGTTTGGCCAGAGGTTAATTAATGGGCGTTCTAGTGGGATGAATAGTAAGCTTCCTTATTTCTAACAGTATTTGGGGACAGTGAGAGCTGGGTGGGTTTGGCCAGAGGTTAATTAATGGGTGTTCTAGTGGGATGAATAGTAAGCTTCCTTATTCCTAACAGTATTTGGGGACAGTGGGAGCTGGGTGGGTTTGGCCAGAGGTTAATTAATGGGTGTTCTAGTGGGATGAATAGTAAGCTTCCTTATTCCTAACTGTATTTGGGGACAGTGAGAGCTGGGTGGGTTTGGCCAGAGGTTAATTAATGGGTGTTCTAGTGGGATGAATAGTAAGCTTCCTTATTCCTAACAGTATTTGGGGACAGTGGGAGCTTGGTGGGTTTGGTTAGAGGTTAATTAATGGGTGTTCTAGTGGGATGAATAGTAAGCTTCCTTATTCCTAACAGTATTTGGGGACAGTGGGAGCTGGGTGGGTTTGGTTAGAGGTTAATTAATGGGTGTTCTAGTGGGATGAATAGTAAGCTTCTTTATTCCTAACAGTATTTGGGGACAGTGAGAGCTGGGTGGGTTTGGCCAGAGGTTAATTAATTGGTGTTCTAGTGGGATGAATAGTAAGCTTCCTTATTCCTAACAGTGTTTGGGGACAGTGATAGCTGGGTGGGTTTGGCCAGAGGTTAATTAATGGGTGTTCTAGTGGGAGGAATAGTAAGCTTCCTTATTCCTAACAGTATTTGGGGACAGTGGGAGCTGGGTGGGTTTGGCCAGAGGTTAATTAATGGGTGTTCTAGTGGGATGAATAGTAAGCTTCCTTATTCCTAACAGTATTTGGGGACAGTGGGAGCTGGGTGGGTTTGGCCAGAGGTTAATTAATGGGTGTTCTAGTGGGATGAATAGTAAGCTTCCTTATTCCTAACAGTATTTGGGGACAGTGGGAGCTGGGTGGGTTTGGCCAGAGGTTAATTAATGGGTGTTCTAGTGGGATGAATAGGAAGCTTCCTTATTCCTAACAGTATTTGGGGACAGTGGGAGCTGGGTGGGTTTGGCCAGAGGTTAATTAATGGGTGTTCTAGTGGGATGAATAGGAAGCTTCCTTATTCCTAACAGTATTTGGGGATAGTGCGAGCTGGGTGGGTTTGGCCAGAGGTTAATAAATGGGTGTTCTAGTGGGATGAATAGTAAGCTTCCTTATTCCTAACAGTATTTGGGGACAGTGAGAGCTGGGTGGGTTTGGCCAGAGGTTAATTAATGGGTGTTCTAGTGGGATGAATGAGAGAGAGAACTGGTTTGCTCTGTTAAAGAGCCAGTGGATGGGGGACAAATGAGATGAGGTGACGAGGTTAGAGGAGAGCCTTAGTCCCCTTGAGGAAGGAAGGGGGTCACGCAGGGTGGTAATGATTAATGGTGCTGCGTTCTAATTAATTGGACAGGGCAGTATAAACCTATGTATAAACACAATAGCTCTATAAACACAGCAGGTACAGTGTCAGTCTTACCCATTGAGTAAAGGTTGTCAAAAATCTGGTGCATGCGTATGATCTCATAGTACAGCTCATCGTAGCTGCTTGGAGTGGGAAGGAAGGTGTCGCCATATGTAATGAACATATTAAACAAATTCACCACCTTTGGAAAAGAACACAAAACATTAGAGTGAGCTACAGACACACAACCTGTGCTCTCCAGAGGCCGCGGGGCAGCCACGCTGCGCTCTCCAGAGACCACGGGGCAGCCACGCTGCGCTCTCCAGAGACCACGGGGCAGCCACGCTGCGCTCTCCAGAGACCACGGGGCAGCCACGCTGCGCTCTCCAGAGACCACGGGGCAGCCACGCTGCGCTCTCCAGAGACCACGGGGCAGCCACGCTGCGCTCTCCAGAGACCACGGGGCAGCCACGCTGCGCTCTCCAGAGATCACGGGGCAGCCACGCTGCGCTCTCCAGAGACCACGGGGCAGCCACGCTGCGCTCTCCAGAGACCACGGGGCCGCCACGTTGCGCTCTCCAGAGGCACTTGGCACTGCCCCACTGATATCAGTCTTCTCATTCCCGCAGGTGACAGGACTTACCATGAGAATCAGGGTGAATATGTTGTGTTTTGCTAGAAGCACAGTCTCGTTAGACATGAGAAACTTCAACAAATTGATCAGAGCTACAAACAGAAAGGACAAAACACAATATATTAATATGAATGGAATCACTGAGGTGACTTTATATATAGTACTGCCGTCCGGTCCTATATATGATCTATATCCAGAGGGTTTGATCGTATATTACATTCCGGAGAATATTATTATATAAACTGATAATCAGATTCTACGAAAGAGAGAAGTGCAGGGCATTGAGAAGGGAATTTCAAACTAAAGACCAAAGCAGAGTTTAAAAAATTATACACAGTCACAGTATAAGCAGTGTTTGGGTGACAGTCACAGTATAAGCAGTGTTTGTGTGATACAATCACAGTATAAGCAGTGTTTAGGTGATACAGTCACAGTATAAGCAGTGTTTAGGTGATACAGTCACAGTATAAGCAGTGTTTGGGTGATACAGTCACAGTATAAGCAGTGTTTGGATGATACAGTCACAGTATAAGCAGTGTTTGGATGATACAGTCACAGTATAAGCAGTGTTTAGGTGATACAGTCACAGTATAAGCAGTGTTTGGATGATACAGTCACAGTATAAGCAGTGTTTAGGTGATACAGTCACAGTATAAGCAGTGTTTGGATGATACAGTCACAGTATAAGCAGTGTTTGGGTGATACAGTCACAGTATAAGCAGTGTTTGGGTGATACAGTCACAGTATAAGCAGTGTTTAGGTGATACAGTCACAGTATAAGCAGTGTTTAGGTGATACAGTCACAGTATAAGCAGTGTTTGTGTGATACAGTCACAGTATAAGCAGTGTTTGGGTGATACAGTCACAGTATAAGCAGTGTTTAGGTGACACAGTCACAGTATAAGCAGTGTTTAGGTGATACAGTCACAGTATAAGGAGTGTTTGGGTGATACAGTCACAGTATAAGCAGTGTTTGGGTGATACAGTCACAGTATAAGCAGGGTTTGGGTGATACAGTCACAGTATAAGCAGTGTTTGGGTGATACAGTCACAGTATAAGCAGTGTTTGGGTGATACAGTCACAGTATAAGCAGTGTTTGGGTGATACAGTCACAGTATAAGCAGTGTTTGGGTGACAGTCACAGTATAAGCAGTGTTTGGATGATACAGTCACAGTATAAGCAGTGTTTGGATGATACAGTCACAGTATAAGCAGTGTTTAGGTGATACAGTCACAGTATAAGCAGTGTTTGTGTGATACAGTCACAGTATAAGCAGTGTTTGGATGATACAGTCACAGTATAAGCAGTGTTTGGGTGATACAGTCACAGTATAAGCAGTGTTTGGGTGATACAGTCACAGTATAAGCAGTGTTTAGGTGATACAGTCACAGTATAAGCAGTGTTTGTGTGATACAGTCACAGTATAAGCAGTGTTTGGGTGATACAGTCACAGTATAAGCAGTGTTTAGGTGACACAGTCACAGTATAAGCAGTGTTTAGGTGATACAGTCACAGTATAAGGAGTGTTTGGGTGATACAGTCACAGTATAAGCAGTGTTTGGGTGATACAGTCACAGTATAAGCAGTGTTTAGGTGATACAGTCACAGTATAAGCGGTGTTTAGGTGATACAGTCACAGTATAAGCAGTGTTTGGGTGATACAGTCACAGTATAAGCAGTGTTTAGGTGATACAGTCACAGTATAAGCAGTGTTTGGGTGATACAGTCACAGTATAAGCAGTGTTTAGGTGATACAGTCACAGTATAAGCAGTGTTTGTGTGATACAATCACAGTATAAGCAGTGTTTGGGTGATACAGTCACAGTATAAGCAGTGTTTAGGTGATACAGTCACAGTATAAGCAGGGTTTGGGTGATACAGTCACAGTATAAGCAGTGTTTGGGTGATACAGTCACAGTATAAGCAGTGTTTGGGTGATACAGTCGCAGTATAAGCAGTGTTTAGCTGATACAGTCACAGTATAAGCAGTGTTTAGGTGATACAGTCACAGTGTAAGCAGTGTTTGGGCGATACAGTCACAGTATAAGCAGTGTTTGGGTGATACAGTCACAGTATAAGCAGTGTTTGGGTGATACAGTCACAGTATAAGCAGTGTTTGGGTGATACAGTCACAGTATAAGCAGTGTTTGGGTGATACAGTCACAGTATAAGCAGTGTTTAGGTGATCCAGTCACAGTATAAGCAGTGTTTAGGTGATCCAGTCACAGTATAAGCAGTGTTTAGGTGATCCAGTCACAGTATAAGCAGTGTTTAGGTGATACAGTCACAATATAAGCAGTGTTTGGGTGATACAGTCACAGTATGAGCAGTGTTTAGGTGATACAGTCACAGTATAAGCAGTGTTTGGGTGACAGTCCCAGTATAAGCAGTGTTTAGGTGATACAGTCACAGTATAAGCAGTGTTTAGGTGATACAGTCACAGTATGAGCAGTGTTTGGGTGATACAGTCACAGTATAAGCAGTGTTTAGTTGATACAGTCACAGTATAAGCAGTGTTTGGGTGATACAGTCACAGTATAAGCAGTGTTTGGATGATAGTCACAGTATAAGCAGTGTTTAGGTGATAGTCACAGTATAAGCAGTGTTTGGGTGATACAGTCACAGTATAAGCAGTGTTTAGGTGATACAGTCACAGTATAAGCAGTGTTTGGGTGATACAGTCACAGTATAAGCAGTGTTTAGGAGATACAGTCACAGTATAAGCAGTGTTTGGGTGATACAGTCACAGTATAAGCAGTGTTTAGGTGATACAGTCACAGTATAAGCAGTGTTTGGGTGATACAGTCACAGTATAAGCAGTGTTTAGGTGATACAGTCACAGTATAAGCAGTGTTTGGATGATACAGTCACAGTATAAGCAGTGTTTAGGTGATACAGTCACAGTATAAGCAGTGTTTGGGTGATACAGTCACAGTATAAGCAGTGTTTAGGTGATACAGTCACAGTATAAGCAGTGTTTAGGTGATACAGTCACAGTATAAGCAGTGTTTGGGTGATACAGTCACAGTATAAGCAGTGTTTGGGTGATACAGTCACAGTATAAGCAGTGTTTGGGTGATACAGTCACAGTATAAGCAGTGTTTGGGTGATACAGTCACAGTATAAGCAGTGTTTAGGTGATACAGTCACAGTATAAGCAGTGTTTGGGTGATACAGTCACTGTATAAGCAGTGTTTGGGTGATACAGTCACAGTATAAGCAGTGTTTGGGTGATACAGTCACAGTATGAGCAGTGTTTAGGTGATACAGTCACAGTATGAGCAGTGTTTAGGTGATACAGTCACAGTATGAGCAGTGTTTGGGTGATACAGTCACAGTATAAGCAGTGTTTGGGTGATACAGTCACAGTATAAGCAGTGTTTGGGTGATACAGTCACAGTATAAGCAGTGTTTGGGTGAAACAGTCACAGTATAAGCAGTGTTTGGGTGATACAGTCACAGTATAAGCAGTGTTTGGGTGATACAGTCACTGTATAAGCAGTGTTTAGGTGATACAGTCACAGTATAAGCAGTGTTTGGGTGATACAGTCACAGTATAAGCAGTGTTTGGGTGATACAGTCACAGTATAAGCAGTGTTTGGGTGATACAGTCACAGTATAAGCAGTGTTTGGGTGATACAGTCACAGTATAAGCAGTGTTTGGGTGATACAGTCACAGTATAAGCAGTGTTTGGGTGATACAGTCACAGTATAAGCAGTGTTTGGGTGATACAGTCACTGTATAAGCAGTGTTTGGGTGATACAGTCACAGTATAAGCAGTGTTTGGGTGATACAGTCACTGTATAAGCAGTGTTTGGGTGATACAGTCACAGTATAAGCAGTGTTTGGGTGATACAGTCACAGTATAAGCAGTGTTTGGGTGATACAGTCACAGTATAAGCAGTGTTTGGGTGATACAGTCACAGTATAAGCAGTGTTTGGGTGATACAGTCACAGTATAAGCAGTGTTTAGGTGATACAGTCACAGTATAAGCAGTGTTTAGGAGATACAGTCACAGTATAAGCAGTGTTTGGGTGATACAGTCACAGTATAAGCAGTGTTTAGGTGATACAGTCACAGTATAAGCAGTGTTTGGGTGATACAGTCACAGTATAAGCAGTGTTTAGGTGATACAGTCACAGTATAAGCAGTGTTTAGGTGATACAGTCACAGTATACGCAGTGTTTAGGTGATACAGTCACAGTATAAGCAGTGTTTGGGTGATACAGTCACAGTATAAGCAGTGTTTGGGTGATACAGTCACAGTATAAGCAGTGTTTAGGTGATACAGTCACAGTATAAGCAGTGTTTGGGTGACACAGTCACAGTATAAGCAGTGTTTAGGTGACACAGTCACAGTATAAGCAGTGTTTGGGTGATACAGTCACAGTATAAGCAGTGTTTGGGTGATACAGTCACAGTATAAGCAGTGTTTGGGTGATACAGTCACAGTATAAGCAGTGTTTGGGTGATACAGTCACAGTATAAGCAGTGTTTGGGTGATACAGTCACAGTATAAGCAGTGTTTAGGTGATACAGTCACAGTATAAGCAGTGTTTAGGTGATACAGTCACAGTATACGCAGTGTTTAGGTGATACAGTCACAGTATAAGCAGTGTTTGGGTGATACAGTCACAGTATAAGCAGTGTTTGGGTGATACAGTCACAGTATAAGCAGTGTTTAGGTGATACAGTCACAGTATAAGCAGTGTTTGGGTGATACAGTCACAGTATAAGCAGTGTTTAGGTGATACAGTCACAGTATAAGCAGTGTTTAGGTGACACAGTCACAGTATAAGCAGTGTTTGGGTGACACAGTCACAGTATAAGCAGTGTTTGGGTGATACAGTCACAGTATAAGCAGTGTTTGGGTGATACAGTCACAGTATAAGCAGTGTTTGGGTGATACAGTCACAGTATAAGCAGTGTTTAGGTGATACAGTCACAGTATAAGCAGTGTTTAGGAGATACAGTCACAGTATAAGCAGTGTTTGGGTGATACAGTCACAGTATAAGCAGTGTTTAGGTGATACAGTCACAGTATAAGCAGTGTTTGGGTGATACAGTCACAGTATAAGCAGTGTTTAGGTGATACAGTCACAGTATACGCAGTGTTTAGGTGATACAGTCACAGTATGAGCAGTATTTAGGTGATACAGTCACAGTATAAGCGGTGTTTAGGTAGCACAGTCACAGTATAAGCAGTGTTTAGGTGATACAGTCACAGTATGAGCAGTGTTTGGGTGATACAGTCACAGTATAAGCAGTGTGTAGGTGATACAGTCACAGTATAAGCAGTGTGTAGGTGATACAGTCACAGTATAAGCAGTGTTTAGGTGATACAGTCACAGTATAAGCAGTGTTTGGGTGATACAGTCACAGTATAAGCAGTGTTTGGGTGATACAGTCACAGTATAAGCAGTGTTTGGGTGATACAGTCACAGTATAAGCAGTGTTTAGGTGATACAGTCACAGTATAAGCAGTGTTTAGGTGATACAGTCACAGTATAAGCAGTGTTTAGGTGATACAGTCACAGTATAAGCAGTGTTTGGGTGATACAGTCACAGTATAAGCAGTGTTTGGGTGATACAGTCACAGTATAAGCAGTGTTTGGGTGATACAGTCACAGTATAAGCAGTGTTTAGGTGATACAGTCACAGTATAAGCAGTGTTTGGGTGATACAGTCACAGTATAAGCAGTGTTTAGGTGATACAGTCACAGTATAAGCAGTGTTTAGGTGACACAGTCACAGTATAAGCAGTGTTTAGGTGATACAGTCACAGTATGAGCAGTGTTTAGGTGATACAGTCACAGTATAAGCAGTGTTTAGGTGATACAGTCACAGTATGAGCAGTGTTTAGGTGATACAGTCACAGTATAAGCAGTGTTTAGGTGATACAGTCACAGTATAAGCAGCGTTTAGGTGATACAGTCACAGTATGAGCAGTGTTTAGGTGATACAGTCACAGTATAAGCAGTGTTTAGGTGATACAGTCACAGTATGAGCAGTGTTTAGGTGATACAGTCACAGTACGAGCAGTGTTTAGGTGATACAGTTACAGTATAAGCAGTGTTTAGGTGATACAGTCACAGTATAAGCAGTGTTTAGGTGATACAGTTACAGTATAAGCAGTGTTTAGGTGATACAGTCACAGTATAAGCAGTGATTAGGTGACAGAGCCCCTTTAATACAGTCACAGTATAAGCAGTGTTTGGGTGATACAGTCACAGTACGGCAATGTTTAGGTGATACAGTCACAGTACGGCAATGTTTAGGTGATACAGTCACAGTATAAGCAGTGTTTAGGTGATACAGTCACAGTATAAGCAGTGTTTAGGTGATACAGTCACGGTATAAGCAGTGTTTAGGTGATACAGTCACGGTATAAGCAGTGTTTAGAAATTCCCTTGTCAATTCCCTTACTGCGGAGTCCATTTTTTGTCCATTACATGATGTTAAGTTGTGTATTCATCCCGATGAATATTGCTATATTCTCACTTATTTAGCAGAATGAGTTATTACAACTATAGTTATAGTGAGAGACATAAACGAAAATGTTACAATTTGTAATTCTAACATTTTACATGTTTTTTCCTCCAACAGAAATAAATAGATGAAAGTTTTGTTGGAAATAATGCCGATTTCGCCCAATGCTGCTGGAATCTCTTCAATTAATTGGCCGAATCCTCTGCTAATTATAAGGACCATTTACTTGGCATCGGTGAAATCTGCTTGGACTAAGTGGAAATAAACTCGGGATGAACCTTGTTAATACTGATGAATATTCCCCAAAACTGAGTGGCAGAAAATAAACAGCCGCACAGCTTGCAGACTCAGCTGGAGCCCCCCTCGTGCATTGAGACTGCGGCCCCCCATCACACGAGATTCATAAACGGGGATCAAACTGATGTATAAATTGTGCGAGTACCTGCCCCCTGATAGAGCTATACAGAGCTATGTCCGCCCCCTGAGGGAGCTATACAGAGCTATGTCCGCCCCCTGATAGAGCTATACAGAGCTATGTCTGCCCCCTGATAGAGGTATACAGAGCAAATATTCTAAACAACATGTCCGCCCCCTGATAGAGCTATACAGAGCAAAGATTCTAAACATGTCCGCCCCCTGATAGAGCTATACAGAGCAACGATTCTAAACAACACGTCCGCCCCCTGATAGAGCTATACAGAGCAACGATTCTAAACAACACGTCCGCCCCCTGATAGAGCTATACAGAGCAAATATTCTAAACAACACGTCCGCCCCCTGATAGAGCTATACGGAGCAAAGATTCTAAACAACACGTCCGCCACTTGATAGAGCTATACAGAGCAAAGATTCTAAACAACATGTCCACCCCCTGATAGAGCTATACAGAGCAAAGATTCTAAACATATACAATGTAGATACACACACTCTAGCCAACAGATATATCAAGAACACGAATAAAGGGCTCCGTACTCACCTGACCAGAGCTCCCTCCATGTGTAATGAAGCCGGACTCTGCATTTCTTCTGGTAACACAGTAGCTTGTGGACTATTTGAATACAGCGTCTGGAAAGGAAAAACGCAATGAAATAAAGCTGTATGTGAGTTTGTTTTGTTTCATTTGGTCACTTCCTCTGCTGGTGGAATAGAATGCATTGTGTGGGAATGTAGTGATCTTGCTCTTGTACAAGTAGGATCTATTAACAGTGCAACACATTGTCTGATGACATCACTAGAGAGACAGGAAATTCTATATATTTGAATTAGTTTGTGCAGTTCTGGTTTCTTGCAAACTGCTGAAATTTCACAAATGTATCAGACTGTGCTCAAAGTTTTTAATATTTAAGCAATGCAGAATGTAAAACATGCATTGTAGAGTACTTGAAAGTATTTCAATATTAATTTTTGTGCACCACAGTCCCTTTGAGCAATGAAGAAGCACCGATTGGTGCTTTGTCCTTATCGACCAAAGATCTCAAATGGCGATTTGTTATTGTTGATCACTTTATTGGATTACAATTCTCCGTCACTCCGTCTCCTCCTCTGGCGCAATCTGCATTGAGTGAGACTCATGTGTTGTGTCGGGTTTATACATCCTGTACAGACGCAAGAGCAAAAACAGGACTAGACATAAAACACACACCATTAATACAATGGGGGTTATGTAGAAAACCCCGCCTCCAAACGCTGTAGATGGTTCTTCTCAAAGTGGCTAGCCCTCCCAGCCAGAGTGACAAGGAGCTACATCACAATTACAGAAACAGTAACCCTTAACATACCACGGGGTGGATAAAGTTCCCACCACTCCTCCAGCACAAAAAAAAATAAACAAAATAAGACCTTGCTGAGTACATTTTCCTATAAAATGTGATGTAATGTAATGGTCATTATGCCTTTAGAAGAGCCAACTGCCACTGCCAGATTCTCTCCAGCCAATTCCAGCCTTACTTTCAATATCACAGCTCGAACTTAAGACAAACAAACAATCAATCTTTTCACATGGAAATGACAAGCAGCACATTAATAATGCAATTGGAAACATTAAAGTATATTTGGTGTCTGGATTCCCCACCCCCCACACACATACACTTGTTGCTACTAGGATTATTTTAACTTTGTTTTACAATCTGCGGCTGGTTATAAGTCATTGTCTATACATATTGTATTAGGTGATCCCAGTGATGCAGATAAATCATCTAGCAGAACCTTAACCTACATGTTCAATGCATTATTTATACAGGTTAAACCCCATGTACTGCATCTCATTCCTGCACCTCCACGGATTCTGCCATGTATTCCACACAATGCCGTCTGCCATCTGTTACACACTGCTGCCATCTGTCACCGCGCAGACTGGCACTGTACCAGCACTGTTACTGGTGCTACAAGCTGGTCTGGGCACCTCAGACCGACAGGAGTGATGAATGGGAGAGAGAATATCTGACAACCTTAAGATCAGAGCCGGGAATCTGACTGCAGCCGGTAAATGCTCGGTTTCTAGGCCTTGCATCTGGATTTTACTAGAAATAAAGGGGTAATCCATCCCTATAAACCTCAGCCAGCACGCAGCTACTTGATTTTACACATTTTTACAATCCAATTATTAAAGTATCTCTCTGCAGTGTAGTGGGTGGAGCAGGAAGTGGCAGACATGCTCCGCCCATGAAACCTCTGTACAGCTGTACACTCAGTGTAGCGCACAATGAAAATAATGTGTTGTTATAGCAATGATTCCAGCAGGACTGACACATGTTATGGTGGACACTGCTCCTGCAAAGCATGGACAGGCCACGGAAAGGCACGGACAGCCACACACAGGTTACCGATAAACCACCAATACCATTAGCAACATCGAATGCAGTAAACTTACATGTATAGATCCATAGGAAACTCCTTCATCATGTGGGTCACAATGAATTCTACCATCAGATCTAAACAAAGCAGAACACTCAGTGAGGCTCAGGACAGTGAGTGAGAGACATACCCATTACACAAGACCCCCAGAGGGATCAGAACCTGCCCCAGATAATCAGGAGATGGGGATCAATTTCCATGAAGTGACTGTTACAGGATGAATGTCAGCAAAAAATGAAGTTTGTGTGAACACAAATACAAACGCTTTCATGAAAGAATACAAATAAAGCAGGGGGCGGACATGTTGGTTAGAATCTTTGCTCTGTATAGCTCTATCAGGGGGCAGACATGTTGGTTAGAATCTTTGCTCTCTATAGCTCTATCAGGGGCGGACATGTTGTTTAGAATCTTTGCTCTGTATAGCTCTATCAGGGGCGGACATGTTGTTTAGAATATTTGCTCTGTATAGCTCTATCAGGGGGCAGATCTTGATAGAGCTATACAGAGCAAAGATTCTAAACAACCTGTCCGCCCCCTGATAGAGCTATACATAGCAAAGATTCTAAACAATATGTCCGCCTCCTGATAGAGCTATACAGAGCAAAGATTCTAAACAACATGTCTGCCCCCTGATAGAGCTATACAGAGCAAAGATTCTAAACAACATGTCTGCCCCCTGATAGAGCTATACATAGCAAAGATTCTAAACAACATGTCTGCCCCCTGATAGAGCTATACAGAGCAAAGATTCTAAACAACATGTCTGCCCCCTGATAGAGCTATACAGAGCAAAGATTCTAAACAACATGTCTGCCCCCTGATAGAGCTATACAGAGCAAAGATTCTAAACAACATGTCTGCCCCCTGATAGAGCTATACAGAGCAAAGATTCTAAACAACATGTCTGCCCCCTGATAGAGCTATACAGAGCAAAGATTCTAACCAACATGTCCGCCCCATGATACAGCTATACAGAGCAAAGATTCTAACCAACATGTCTGTCCCCTGATAGAACTATACAGAGCAATGATTCTAAACAACATGTCCGCCCCCTGATAGAGCTATACAGAGCAAAGATTCTAAACAACATGTCCGCCCCCTGATAGAGCTATACAGAGCAAAGATTCTAAACAACATGTCCACCCCTGATAGAGCTATACAGAGCAAAGATTCTAAACAACCTGCCCGCCCCCTGATAGAGCTATACAGAGCAAAGATTCTAAACAACATGTCCGCCCCCTGATAGAGCTATACAGAGCAAAGATTCTAAACATGTCCACCCCCTGATAGAGCTATACGGGGCAAAGATTCTAAACAACATGTCCACCCCCTGATAGAGCTATACAGAGCAAAGATTCTAAACAACATGTCTGCCCCTGATAGAGCTATACAGAGCAAAGATTCTAAACAACATGTCCGGCCCCTGATAGAGCTATACAGAGCAAAGATTCTAAACAACATGTCCACCCCTTGATAGAGCTATACAGAGCAAAGATTCTAAACATGTCCACCCCCTGATAGAGCTATACAGGGCAAAGATTCTAAACAACATGTCCACCCCCTGATAGAGCTATACAGAGCAAAGATTCTAAACAACATGTCTGTCCCTGATAGAGCTATACAGAGCAAAGATTCTAAACAACATGTCCGCCCCCTGATAGAGCTATACAGAGCAAAGATTCTAAACAACATGTCCACCCCCTGATAGAGCTATACAGAGCAAAGATTCTAAACAACATGTCCGCCCCTGATAGAGCTATACAGAGCAAAGATTCTAAACAACATGTCCACCCCTGATAGAGCTATACAGAGCAAAGATTCTAAACAACATGTCCGCCCCATGATACAGCTATACAGAGCAAAGATTCTAAACAACATGTCCGCCCCTGATAGAGCTATACAGAGCAAAGATTCTAAACAACATGTCCACCCCTGATAGAGCTATACAGAGCAAATAGGGCTCAGTAAAGGTACTTTATTTGGATTCTCTCCTTAACACATCTCTGTATAAACCATCTGCACTTAAGCTGTATTTAAATGAATGCTATAGTTTAATGTTTGAAGTTTAAGGTTTGCTGTGTAATTCTGCCCCATGGAGGGGTTAGATACACAGTGCTGTACGATGGTGTATACGGTCTATATAAATGCACGTGTGGATCCTGGGTCGGCAGATTTGGGTTTTACGATAAATTATACAATGTGGGGGTCGGACTGGAGCTTTAAACTCACAGCGTTCATTTCAGGAGAGGGGGAGGGGGTATCACCATGGAAACAGAAGTTACTAAAAATAACCATGAGGGGATATGAAGCGAACCCATGGCTCTGTGAATGAACTGTATGCACCCCATACACAGGCACATGCAGGGTGCTCTGCCCACACAAGCTGCTAATTAATAAGCCCCTAATTAATGCAGAACATTAGCAACCTGTACAAACCGCACTACTGTGCATTGTATTCAGTGCTATATATAATATATATATATATATATATATATATTATATATATATAATCACAGAGACAGCTAGCAGGAGAGAGACAGCTAGCAAGAGGGAGAGACAGCTAGCAAGAGAGAGAGACAGCTAGCAAGAGAGAGAGACAGCTAGCAAGAGAGAGAGACAGCTAGCAAGAGAGAGAGACAGCTAGCAAGAGAGAGAGACAGCTAGCAGGAGAGAGACAGCTAGCAAGAGAGAGACAGCTAGCAAGAGAGAGACAGCTAGCAAGAGAGAGACAGCTAGCAAGAGAGAGAAAGCTAGCAAGAGAGAGAGACAGCTAGCAAGAGAGAGACAGCTAGCAAGAGAGAGACAGCTAGCAAGAGAGAGACAGCTAGCAAGAGAGAGAAAGCTAGCAAGAGAGAGAGACAGCTAGCAAGAGAGAGAGACAGCTAGCGAGGGCGAGACAGCTAGCGAGGGCGAGACAGCTAGCGAGGGCGAGACAGCTAGCAAGAGAGAGAGACAGCTAGCAAGAGAGAGAGACAGCTAGCAAGAGAGAGACAGCTAGCAAGAGAGAGAGACAGCTAGCAAGAGAGAGACAGCTAGCAAGAGAGAGACAGCTAGCAAGAGAGAGAAAGCTAGCAAGAGAGAGAGACAGCTAGCAAGAGGGCGAGACAGCTAGCGAGGGCGAGACAGCTAGCGAGGGCGAGACAGCTAGCGAGAGCGAGACAGCTAGCGAGGGCGAGACAGCTAGCGAGAGCGAGACAGCTAGCGAGGGAGAGACAGCTAGCAAGTGGCAAGGGAGAGAGAGACAGCTAGCAAGAGGCGAGGAAGAGCGGGAGACAACTAGCAACAGGAGAGGAAGAGCGAGAGACAGCTAGCAAGAGGCGACAAAGAGAGAGACAGCTAGCAAGAGGCAAGGGAGAGAGAGACAACTATCAAAAGGCGAGGAAGAGCTAGACAGCTAGCAAGAGGCGAGGAAGAGCGGGAGACAACTAGCAACAGGCGAGAGAGACAGCTAGCAAGCAGCGAGGGAGAGAGAGACAGCTAGCAAGCAGCGAGGGAGAGAGAGACAGCTAGCAAGCGAGAGAGACAGCTAGCAAGCGAGAGAGACAGCTAGCAAGCGAGAGAGACAGCTAGCAAGAGAGAGAGACAGCTAGCAAGAGAGAGAGACAGCTAGCAAGAGAGAGAGACAGCTAGCAAGAGAGAGAGACAGCTAGCAAGAGAGAGAGAGACAGCCAGCGAGAGCGAGACAGCTAGCAAGAGAGCGAGACAGCTAGCAAGAGAGAGAGACAGCTAGCAAGAGAGAGAGACAGCTAGCAAGAGAGAGAAAGCTAGCAAGAGGGCGAGACAGCTAGCGAGGGCGAGACAGCTAGCGAGAGCGAGACAGCTAGCGAGAGCGAGACAGCTAGCGAGAGCGAGACAGCTAGCGAGAGAGAGACAGCTAGCGAGAGAGAGACAGCTAGCGAGAGAGAGACAGCTAGCGAGAGAGAGACAGCTAGCGAGAGAGAGACAGCTAGCAAGAGAGAGACAGCTAGCAAGAGAGAGACAGCTAGCAAGCGGCAAGGGAGAGAGACAGCTAGCAAGCGGCAAGGGAGAGAGACAGCTAGCAAGAGAGAGACAGCTAGCAAGAGGCGAGGAAGATCGAGAGACAGCTAGCAAGCAGCGAGGGAGAGAGAGACAGCTAGCAAACGGCGAGGGAGAGAGAGACAGCTAGCAAGAGGCGAGGGAGAGAGAGACAGCTACAAGCAGCGAGGGAGAGAGAGACAGCTAGCAAGCAGCGAGGGAGAGAGAGACAGCTAGCAAACGGCGAGGGAGAGAGAGATAGCTAGCAAGAGGCGAGGGAGAGAGAGACAGCTAGCAAGCAGCGAGGGAGAGAGAGACAGCTAGCAAGCAGCGAGGGAGAGAGAGACAGCTAGCAAACGGCGAGGGAGAGAGAGATAGCTAGCAAGAGGCGAGGGAGAGAGAGACAGCTAGCAAGCAGCGAGGGAGAGAGACAGCTAGCAAGCAGCGAGGGAGAGAGAGACAGCTAGCAAACGGCGAGGGAGAGAGAGACAGCTAGCAAGAGGCGAGGGAGAGAGAGACAGCTAGCAAGAGGCGAGGGAGAGAGAGACAACTATCAAAAGGCGAGGAAGAGCTAGACAGCTAGCAAGAGACGAGGAAGAGCGGGAGACAACTAGCAGGGAGGTAGACAAGGTGTTAAATTAGGAGATTGTGTTATGGGCCTTATTCGTTACACAGGGAATTGAGAAGGGAAATACAAACGTAAGACCAAAGTAGCCATGTAAACACTGCTTATACTGTGACTGTATCACCCAAACACTGCTTATACTGTGACTGTATCACCCAAACACTGCTTATACTGTGACTGTATCACCTAAACACTGCGTATACTGTGACTGTATCACCCAAACACTGCTTATACTGTGACTGTATCACCCAAACACTGCTTATACTGTGACTGTATCACCCAAACACTGCTTATACTGTGACTGTATCACCCAAACACTGCTTATACTGTGACTGTATCACCTAAACACTGCTTATACTGTGACTGTATCACCCAAACACTGCTTATACTGTGACTGTGTCACCTAAACACTGCTTATACTGTGACTGTATCACCTAAACACTGCTTATACTGTGACTGTATCACATAAACACTGCTTATACTGTGACTGTATCACATAAACACTGCTTATACTGTGACTGTATCACCTAAACACTGCTTATACTGTGACTGTATCACATAAACACTGCTTATACTGTGACTGTATCACCTAAACACTGCTTATACTGTGACTGTATCACATAAACACTGCTTATACTGTGACTGTATCACATAAACACTGCTTATACTGTGACTGTATCACCTAAACACTGCTTATACTGTGACTGTATCACATAAACACTGCTTATACTGTGACTGTATCACCTAAACGCTGCTTATACTGTGACTGTATCACCTAAACACTGCTTATACTGTGACTGTGTCACCTAAACACTGCTTATACTGTGACTGTATCACCTAAACACTGCTTATACTGTGACTGTGTCACCTAAACACTGCTTATACTGTGACTGTATCACCTAAACACTGCTTATACTGTGACTGTGTCACCTAAACACTGCTTATACTGTGACTGTATCACCTAAACACTGCGTATACTGTGACTGTATCACCTAAACACTGCTTATACAGTGACTGTATCACCTAAACACTGCGTATACTGTGACTGTATCACCTAAACACTGCTTATACTGTGACTGTATCACCCAAACACTGCTTATACTGTGACTGTATCACCCACACACTGCTTATACTGTGACTGTATCAGCTAAACACTGCTTATACTGTGACTGTATCACCTAAACACTGCTTATACAGTGACTGGGTGACATAGTCACAGTATAAGCTGTGTTTAGGTGATACAGTCACAGTATAAGCGGTGTTTAGGTGATACAGTCACAGTATAAGCAGTGTTTAGGTGATACAGTCAATGTATACGCAGTGTTTAGGTGACACAGTCACAGTATAAGCAGTGTTTGGGTGATATAGTCACAGTATAAGCAGTGTTTAGGTGACACAGTCACAGCATAAGCAGTGTTTGGGTGACACAGTCACAGTATAAGCAGTGTTTGGGTGATACAGTCACAGTATAAGCAGTGTTTAGGTGATACAGTCACGGTATAAGCAGTGTTTGGGTGATACAGTCACGGTATGAGCAGTGTTTAGGTGACACAGTCACAGTATAAGCAGTGTTTAGGTGATACAGTCACAGTATAAGCAGTGTTTGGGTGATACAGTCACAGTATAAGCAGTGTTTAGGTGACAGAGCTTCCAGACTCATCTGATATGACACTCACCCAGTACGGCACAGACCAGTGGGCGGCAGGGGATATTTTTATCCACGGCTTTCTTCCTGTGCCTCATGGGCTGTGATTCGGAGTAAAAGAAAACAGAAAAACGTTAACGAGAAATTTATTAAATGTGTAACATTCCCACCCTAAGGCCCTCGATCTTATGAGCTAAAGCTGCCAACACACAGAGCGGAAACCACAAAGAATGGCTGCCAGTGCGTGACCAGGGGATTCACTGCAGCCGCTGTGAAACGCGCTTCCCAGATTCCTAGTCCGATTCACAGCACAGAGAGCACTCAACAAGTCACACATAAGATGTACTTCCTGTGTGATAGTCCCTCCCATACCGCTACAGATTAATACGCGTGTGTACTAGTGCTTCCCATCCCGTGTGACAGTCCCTCCCATACCGCTACACAGATTAATACGCGTGTGTGTACTAGTGCTTACCATCCCGTGTGACAGTCCCTCCCATACCGCTACACAGATTAATACGCGTGTGTACTAGTGCTTACCATCCCGTGTGACAGTCCCTCCCATACCGCTACACAGATTAATACGCGTGTGTGTACTGGTGCTTACCATCCCGTGTGACAGTCCTTCTTATACTGCTGAACAGATTAATCCGCGTGTGTACTAGTGCTTACCATCCCGTGTCAGTCCCTCCCATACCGCTACACAGATTAATACGCGTGTGTGTACTAGTGCTTACCATCCTGTGTGACAGACCTTCTTATACTGCTAAACAGATTAATCCGCGTGTGTACTAGTGCTTACCATCCCGTGTGTCAGTCCCTCCCATACCGCTACACAGATTAATACGCGTGTGTGTACTAGTGCTTACCATCCTGTGTGACAGTCCCTCCCATACCGCTACACAGATTAATACGCGTGTGTGTACTAGTGCTTACCATACCGTGTGACAGTCCCTCCCATACCGCTACACAGATTAATACGTGTGTGTGTACTAGTGCTTACCATCCTGTGAAGGTTCACACGGAAATTCATGTTGTCGTCGTGTAAGAAGGCGTTGGCATATTGGTCCTGAAGAGATATATACAATTAAAGTACAATCTGGTTATCAGCTGAAACAAGGCATTTGGGACAATCAGATGGGGTCGGGGGGCGGCCGGGGGGCGGCCGGGGGGCCTGCCTCATAATCTCAAACATCGCATTGCAGTGAGAGATGTGCTCATTAAAGTAAATCATGTTTTATATACGTTTTAAAGCGCAGGGTTTCCAGAGACACAGCCCATTAGTTTATTGTATGTGTCATGATTATGAAATATAAGTCTGTAAACTGCCAATAACATAGGATACACATGTAATATATGCAGAGGCTTGGTACATACAGAATCATAGCAGGTCTGCACACTATGGTAAGATGCTCGGCACAGGTAGAAAGTCCTACATCTAATCCTGGCTCGTTATCTACAGAACGTATTACGGGAGATTTACGGCTAATCAGCAGAGATACACTGAATATTACATCGGCTCATCCCAGCTCATTAACTCTAACGAGGTTTGCGCTCATCAGCACAGTAACACCTTGGCATTTATTTATTTTTTGTTTGTTTTGGGAATGATAGAGACTAACGGTCTACCCCCTCGGGGCAAGAAGGGATATACAGTGTGCCACACTGTCAGGGGGCAAGGTTTTCCAGACTTGCCTCAGCGATGCAGGTCAGAATGATGAGACAAAGCTTTCCACTGTTCAATCTGTGTTCATCTGGAAGAAGGAGAAGACAGTGTTACTTTTATTGCTCTGTATTTCAGGCAAATTAGACAGAAATAAAACATAATATAAGATGGAGGCAGTACTGCTCAGACAGCTCCAGAAAGCGTCTAGTGGTGACAGAGATCATTTCAGAAACTGGTAATAGACATTTCATTAGGAGACACCAAAATGCTTGGATGGTACTAATACAGTTTGCTCCTAATTGTGCCCCAGTGATAAGCAGGAGCCAGCAAAGTAGCAGGGGGAGATCTTGTGGCAGCATGTGAAGTGCCCACAGCTGTAAAGGGATGTAAGATTTTGGAGGATGCTGCACCATGGGAAAAATCCACAAAATGGTTCCAAGGAATAAAAACTTTCTTTTTCTTTCTTACTGAAATATATTCAAACAAACACAACAAATCATCCTTACTTGATATACACAGTGAATCTAATGAGAGCTCATACTGGTGGAAGCGTATCTTTAATAAACATGCTTAATCCCAGCACTCTGATTCAGTATGAATGTATTACAATCACACGGATGAATTGTAAGGAACAGGTTAAAGCACATGTCTGAATAAAGCACATTTATAAGATTGAGTCTCTTACGGCAGATGTACTGGGAAATGTCGCTCGTTTAATATAAATAAATTAAAATCCAGTCTTCATTCATTCAGTGTCACTTTGCCCGTGGACATGACCGTCTGAGATAAGCACGTGATTTGGAGAGAGATGCCCACTGCCTGTGTGTACAGGGAAACTCACCATTGCACTATTAGAGGAGTGTCTAATATAACAGTGAATAGTGAGGGATCCTACTCGGAGGAGAAGCTGGCAGCTAGCGTTTAAGGTACATATATCCTCACAGCCATGATGCTATCACTGATAGACACCTTATAGAGAAACTGTAGTGAATACACCAGCAGGGGAAAGCTTGCACACAATGGCCGTTCAGAGCACAAGCAGTGACAGACTATCAGTGACTGCGGCAGCCCAATGATTACTAGGGAAGCATCATGGCTGCTGGTCAGATCAGTGGGAAGAGGGCCTGCTGTGATTGGCTCTGCCTCAGCACTGAGGACAAACTCTCATGGAGCTACACGTCAGTCTTAGCTCAGAGAAGGGGACACACGTATTTGAACCCTTACTTCCTCTTCCTCAAGGTGAGCGGATCTTCTGCAGTGAGTAGAATGAATGGGTGGTCAGTGCAGGGGGGATATGTACAGAGCAGGGCACACTGTTACACACAGGGAGTGAGGCTCTTACCCTTTGTGTCTTGCATTACGATGGAGCTGTACTTCAGGAACGTAATGAGCAGATTACTGGTCTGTACGTCAGCATCCAGAGGGAGCTCTGTGGGGCTCAGAACTGCAAAATACAATATTATTATTATTACACACACAGCGCAGGGAATACATTCTCTCTGTATTACACACACAGCGCGGGGAATACATTCTCTCTGTATTACACACACAGCGCGGGGAATACATTCTCTCTGTATTACACACACAGCGCGGGGAATACATTCTCTCTGTATTACACACACAGCGCGGGGAATACATTCTCTCTGTATTACACACACAGCGCAGGGAATACATTCTCTCTGTATTACACACACAGCGCGGGGAATACATTCTCTCTGTATTACACACACAGCGCAGGGAATACATTCTCTCTGTATTACACACACAGCGCGGGGAATACATTCTCTCTGTATTACACACACAGCGCGGGGAATACATTCTCTCTGTATTACACACACAGCGCGGGGAATACATTCTCTCTGTATTACACACACAGCGCGGGGAATACATTCTCTCTGTATTACACACACAGCGCGGGGAATACATTCTCTCTGTATTACACACAGAGCGCAGGGAATACATTCTCTCTGTATTACACACACAGCGCGGGGAATACATTCTCTCTGTATTACACACACAGCGCGGGGAATACATTCTCTCTGTATTATACACACAGCGCGGGGAATACATTCTCTCTGTATTATACACAGAGCACGGGGAATACATTCTCTCTGTATTATACACACAGCGCCGGGAATACATTCTCTCTGTATTACACACACAGCGCCGGGAATACATTCTCTCTGTATTACACACACAGCGCAGGGAATACATTATCTCTGTATTATACACAGAGCGTGGGGAATACATTCTCTCTGTATTACACACACAGCGCCGGGAATACATTCTCTCTGTATTACACACACAGCGCAAGGAATACATTCTCTCTGTATTACACACACAGCGCCGGGAATACATTCTCTCTGTATTATACACACAGCGCCGGGAATACATTCTCTCTGTATTATACACACAGCACCGGAAATACATTCTCTCTGTATTATACACAGAGCACGGGGAATACATTCTCTCTGTATTACACACACACAGCGCAGGGAATACATTCTCTCTGTATTAAACACAGAGCGCGGGGAATACATTCTCTCTGTATTATACACACAGCGCCGGGAATACATTCTCTCTGTATTACACACACAGCGCAGGGAATACATTATCTCTGTATTATACACAGAGCGCGGGGAATACATTCTCTCTGTATTATACACACAGCGCCGGGAATACATTCTCTCTGTATTACACACACAGCGCGGGGAATACATTCTCTCTGTATTACACACACAGCGCGGGGAATACATTGTCTCTGTATTACACACACAGCGCGGGGAATACATTGTCTCTGTATTACACACACAGCGCGGGGAATACATTGTCTCTGTATTACACACACAGCGCAGGGAATACATTCTCTCTGTATTACACACACAGCGCGGGGAATACATTCTCTCTGTATTACACACACAGCGCGGGGAATACATTCTCTCTGTATTACACACACAGCGCGGGGAATACATTCTCTCTGTATTATACACACAGCGCCGGGAATACATTCTCTCTGTATTATACACAGAGAGCGGGGAATACATTCTCTCTGTATTACACACACAGCGCGGGGAATACATTCTCTCTGTATTACACACACAGCGCGGGGAATACATTCTCTCTGTATTACACACACAGCACAGGGAATACATTCTCTCTGTATTACACACACAGCGCGGGGAATACATTCTCTCTGTATTACACACACAGCGCGGGGAATACATTCTCTCTGTATTACACACACAGCGCGGGGAATACATTCTCTCTGTATTACACACACAGCGCGGGGAATACATTCTCTCTGTATTACACACACAGCGCGGGGAATACATTCTCTCTGTATTACACACAGAGCGCAGGGAATACATTCTCTCTGTATTACACACACAGCGCGGGGAATACATTCTCTCTGTATTACACACACAGCGCGGGGAATACATTCTCTCTGTATTATACACACAGCGCGGGGAATACATTCTCTCTGTATTATACACAGAGCACGGGGAATACATTCTCTCTGTATTATACACACAGCGCCGGGAATACATTCTCTCTGTATTACACACACAGCGCAGGGAATACATTCTCTCTGTATTACACACACAGCGCGGGGAATACATTCTCTCTGTATTACACACACAGCGCGGGGAATACATTCTCTCTGTATTACACACACAGCGCAGGGAATACATTCTCTCTGTATTACACACACAGCGCGGGGAATACATTCTCTCTGTATTACACACACAGCGCGGGGAACACATTCTCTCTGTATTACACACACAGCGCGGGGAATACATTCTCTCTGTATTACACACACAGCGCGGGGAATACATTCTCTCTGTATTACACACACAGCGCGGGGAATACATTCTCTCTGTATTATACACAGAGCGCAGGGAATACATTCTCTCTGTATTACACACACAGCGCGGGGAATACATTCTCTCTGTATTACACACACAGCGCGGGGAATACATTCTCTCTGTATTATACACACAGCGCGGGGAATACATTCTCTCTGTATTATACACAGAGCACGGGGAATACATTCTCTCTGTATTATACACACAGCGCCGGGAATACATTCTCTCTGTATTACACACACAGCGCAGGGAATACATTCTCTCTGTATTACACACACAGCGCAGGGAATACATTATCTCTGTATTATACACAGAGCGTGGGGAATACATTCTCTCTGTATTACACACACAGCGCCGGGAATACATTCTCTCTGTATTACACACACAGCGCAAGGAATACATTCTCTCTGTATTACATACACAGCGCCGGGAATACATTCTCTCTGTATTATACACACAGCGCCGGGAATACATTCTCTCTGTATTATACACACAGCACCCGGAAATACATTCTCTCTGTATTATACACAGAGCACGGGGAATACATTCTCTCTGTATTACACACACAGCGCGGGGAATACATTCTCTCTGTATTACACACACAGCGCGGGGAATACATTCTCTCTGTATTATACACACAGCGCCGGGAATACATTCTCTCTGTATTATACACAGAGAGCGGGGAATACATTCTCTCTGTATTACACACACAGCGCGGGGAATACATTCTCTCTGTATTACACACACAGCGCGGGGAATACATTCTCTCTGTATTACACACACAGCACAGGGAATACATTCTCTCTGTATTACACACACAGCGCGGGGAATACATTCTCTCTGTATTACACACACAGCGCGGGGAATACATTCTCTCTGTATTACACACACAGCGCGGGGAATACATTCTCTCTGTATTACACACACAGCGCGGGGAATACATTCTCTCTGTATTACACACACAGCGCGGGGAATACATTCTCTCTGTATTACACACAGAGCGCAGGGAATACATTCTCTCTGTATTACACACACAGCGCGGGGAATACATTCTCTCTGTATTACACACACAGCGCGGGGAATACATTCTCTCTGTATTATACACACAGCGCGGGGAATACATTCTCTCTGTATTATACACAGAGCACGGGGAATACATTCTCTCTGTATTATACACACAGCGCCGGGAATACATTCTCTCTGTATTACACACACAGCGCAGGGAATACATTCTCTCTGTATTACACACACAGCGCGGGGAATACATTCTCTCTGTATTACACACACAGCGCGGGGAATACATTCTCTCTGTATTACACACACAGCGCAGGGAATACATTCTCTCTGTATTACACACACAGCGCGGGGAATACATTCTCTCTGTATTACACACACAGCGCGGGGAACACATTCTCTCTGTATTACACACACAGCGCGGGGAATACATTCTCTCTGTATTACACACACAGCGCGGGGAATACATTCTCTCTGTATTACACACACAGCGCGGGGAATACATTCTCTCTGTATTATACACAGAGCGCAGGGAATACATTCTCTCTGTATTACACACACAGCGCGGGGAATACATTCTCTCTGTATTACACACACAGCGCGGGGAATACATTCTCTCTGTATTATACACACAGCGCGGGGAATACATTCTCTCTGTATTATACACAGAGCACGGGGAATACATTCTCTCTGTATTATACACACAGCGCCGGGAATACATTCTCTCTGTATTACACACACAGCGCAGGGAATACATTCTCTCTGTATTACACACACAGCGCAGGGAATACATTATCTCTGTATTATACACAGAGCGTGGGGAATACATTCTCTCTGTATTACACACACAGCGCCGGGAATACATTCTCTCTGTATTACACACACAGCGCAAGGAATACATTCTCTCTGTATTACACACACAGCGCCGGGAATACATTCTCTCTGTATTATACACACAGCGCCGGGAATACATTCTCTCTGTATTATACACACAGCACCCGGAAATACATTCTCTCTGTATTATACACAGAGCACGGGGAATACATTCTCTCTGTATTACACACACACAGCGCAGGGAATACATTCTCTCTGTATTAAACACAGAGCGCGGGGAATACATTCTCTCTGTATTATACACACAGCGCCGGGAATACATTCTCTCTGTATTACACACACAGCGCAGGGAATACATTATCTCTGTATTATACACAGAGCGCGGGGAATACATTCTCTCTGTATTATACACACAGCGCCGGGAATACATTCTCTCTGTATTACACACACAGCGCGGGGAATACATTCTCTCTGTATTACACACACAGCGCGGGGAATACATTGTCTCTGTATTACACACACAGCGCGGGGAATACATTGTCTCTGTATTACACACACAGCGCAGGGAATACATTCTCTCTGTATTACACACACAGCGCGGGGAATACATTCTCTCTGTATTATACACACAGCGCCGGGAATACATTCTCTCTGTATTATACACAGAGAGCGGGGAATACATTCTCTCTGTATTACACACACACAGCGCAGGGAAGTGGTAATTCACAGTACCGTCTGAAGAGGGCGGAGTGGTGCCCAGCGGTGTGGTGGGAGTGGTGGGAATTGGGCTGCTGGGTACAGTAACTAGTCCCATTTCTGGATGGCTCTGCACACACAGGGAGACAGTGACAGTAATGAGAGAAGCAGGACTGGGCTCAGGATAAAGCTTTATCTAAACACACTAACTCAATGAACAACGAATCACAGGAAATTGACAAGGGAATTTCTAACTTAGGGCCAAAGTAGCAGAGTTGTAAAAAGTCTCCCATTCAGCTGCATTGGAGAATGTTCCAAATCGGCTACTTTGGCCCTAAGTTTGAGATTCCCTTCTCAGTACCCTTTAGACCTGGGAAGGGGAGCAATCTGCGGCCGCAGTGTACACGATCCAGCTATGGAAGGTGCAGGCGATCTGTGTGCACGATGTAATAAATCAATAACCATGGCTATGTGATTATACTCTCAGGCTCTGACCTGGTCTACACTGTTGTGTAATGTTACTGACATCCTGCACATGTACAGTGGGCATCTACATGCATACTATGGCTCTTATTGGCTCCGTGGATATGCCGGGGATACCTATTTTTATTGGAGAAAGTCTGAACCACAGGCTGAGTTTCCGGGCTAGGTACATTGATTTATGTGTGTAAACGTGTTTAATATGCATTTATTTGTCCAGTTTTACTTGCTCTGCTCAGATTAACGCAGATTAAATCTCGGATATCTGCACACATTGGGCTGCAGTGCTTGCAAGCCTCTAATACGGAGACTAATGTGCCTCCTGTATGGCAGCATGGAGGGGCTTTCATTTGTATCCTACTTTTCAGTCTCTTGCTCTGCCTGACATGCACTCTCTGCAAGTCTTTTTCCAGAATGTAATGATCCCCGGGGAGCTCTGGATGGACACGAGTCTGGTAACAAGCAGTCCGGACGCTCTGGCTGTATTCACATGAACACAATCACTGTCACCTCGGAAGGGCAGGGAGAGCTTCCCAATTATCCAGCGGCCATTACAGTTTGCATCATGTAACCCAACCTGCCAGCGATTACACTGCTAATTCCTCCTTAGTGGCCCAAGTTCACTTTTAGGCCAAATAACACCTGTGCTTTATTTATTTTATAGTCCAGAAGTCATGTACAGACACCTCACACCAGGCATTTAACGAGCCACAAAAAGAATCCTACTGCTGGCGACTAAGAATCCTGCTGCTGGCGACTAAGAGCCCTGCTGCTGGCGACTAAGAATCCTACTGCTGGCGACTAAGAACCCTGCTGCTGGCGACTAAGAATCCTGCTGCTGGCGACTAAGAACCCTGCTGCTGGCGACTAAGAATCCTGCTGCTGGCGACTAAGAATCCTACTGCTGGCGACTAAGAACCCGCTGCTGGCGACTAAGAATCCTGCTGCTGGCGACTAAGAATCCTACTGCTGGCGACTAAGAGCCCTGCTGCTGGCGACTAAGAGCCCTGCTGCTGGCGACTAAGAGCCCTGCTGCTGGCGACTAAGAGCCCTGCTGCTGGCGACTAAGAATCCTGCTGCTGGCGACTAAGAGCCCTGCTGCTGGCGACTAAGAGCCCTGCTGCTGGCGACTAAGAGCCCTGCTGCTGGCGACTAAGAGCCCTGCTGCTGGCTACTTAGAGCCCTGCTGCTGGCGACTAAGAGCCCTGCTGCTGGCGACTAAGAGCCCTGCTGCTGGCGACTAAGAGCCCTGCTGCTGGCGACTAAGAGCCCTGCTGCTGGCGACTAAGAGCCCTGCTGCTGGCTACTTAGAACCCTGCTGCTGGCTACTTAGAACCCTGCTGCTGGCGACTAAGAGCCCTGCTGCTGGCGACTAAGAGCCCTGCTGCTGGCGACTAAGAGCCCTGCTGCTGGCGACTAAGAGCCCTGCTGCTGGCGACTAAGAGCCCTGCTGCTGGCGACTAAGAGCCCTGCTGCTGGCGACTAAGAGCCCTGCTGCTGGCGACTAAGAATCCTGCTGCTGGCTACTTAGAACCCTGCTGCTGGCTACTTAGAACAATGCTGCTGGCTACTTAGAACCCTGCTGCTGGCTACTTAGAACCCTGCTGCTGGCTACTAAGAACCCTGCTGCTGGCTACTAAGAACCCTGAAGCTGGCTACTTAGAACCCTGCTGCTGGCTACTAAGAACCCTGCTGCTGGCTACTAAGAACCCTGCTGCTGGCTACTAAGAACCCTGCTGCTGGCTCCCAAATATTTTGATTGTATTGCATTGCATTCTATAGAAGTAAAATTTCCCTGGCTCCTGAATCGGTCTATCTGGTTCCAAAAGGTTTACACATTTTTTAGTCCTGAGCTAGAAATCCTATTAACTTCCCCCATTATCAGGACCCTCCAAGACCCCCCCAGTAAAGCACAGACCCCCGAGTGAGAACTTCATGGATCAATATAACAATCTTATTGTTACATTTTTCCTCCGCAGTTTGAAATGACTCTAATCTACTATTCTTCAAACCCTGGCTTGGTTATTTCAGATCACGTTTTCCCATCTTTTCTTTCTCTCTTTCCTCTCATTCTCTTTTTCTTTCAGTCGTCCTAGTAATGGTTTATAACCCAATTAACGCGCCTTGTCAGATTTAGACCTGCATGTTTAGCACTTTCACATTTGTATCCTGAATCTTATTCATTGAAACAGACATTAAAAAAAAACACAAAGATCCAGGAAAGGAAGTGATCTCACCTGCGCCAAAACTGTGATGAAGTTCCTGTTGAGGTGGACAGCTTCGTAAAGCGCCAACAAAATGGCTTCATTGGTTCTGCGGGAGAACAGCAGAGAATTACTAATCAGTTTTACACTTTTACACTTGTTTTGATAACAGTGATTGATGTTTTCTGCTCAAATGACGTCACTTTCCTTTGGACACAATGGGCATATTGCATCACTGAATAATGAGGGTTTAAATATCGGGATAAACTCTGAGATGATCATCATTCATTCATAATATTCTATTAACCTGAATGTTAGAGGAAGATATTCCCTAGGCCTACACCTCAGCGAGATCCTAGATCTCTCCATAGTCAAACAGCTGTCTCTTTCCTGCAGTCTGTTCTCTCTCACAGAGACGGACACGCAGAGACGGACACGCAGATGCTCACAGAAATGCAGAGACGCACACACTGACACAGAGACAGACACACACAGAGACCCACATGCAGAGATGCAGACCCTCACAGAAATGCAGAGATGCAGACACAGAGACCCACACGCAGAGACCCACACGCAGAGACCCACAGAAATGCAGAGATACAGACACAGACGCACGCAGACACAGAGACCCACGCAGACACAGAGACCCACACGCAGAGACCCACACTCAGACACAGAGACCCACACGCAGAGACCCACACGCAGAGACCCACAGAAATGCAGAGATACAGACACAGACGCACGCAGACACAGAGACCCACACTCAGACACAGAGACCCACACTCAGAGACCCACACTCAGAGACCCACACTCAGAGACCCACACTCAGAGACCCACACTCAGAGACCCACACTCAGAGACCCACACTCAGAGACCCACACTCAGAGACCCACACTCAGAGACCCACACTCAGAGACCCACACTCAGAGACCCACACTCAGAGACCCACACTCAGAGACCCACACTCAGAGACCCACACTCAGAGACCCACACTCAGAGACCCACACTCAGAGACCCACACGCAGAGACCCACACGCAGAGACCCACACGCAGAGACCCACACGCAGAGACCCACACGCAGAGACCCACACTCAGACACAGAGACCCACACGCAGAGACCCACACGCAGAGACCCACACGCAGAGACCCACACTCAGACACAGAGACCCACACGCAGAGACCCACAGAAATGCAGAGATACAGACACAGACGCACGCAGACACAGAGACCCACGCAGACACAGAGACCCACGCAGACACAGAGACCCACACTCAGAGACCCACACTCAGAGACCCACACTCAGAGACCCACACTCAGAGACCCACACTCAGAGACCCACACTCAGAGACCCACACGCAGAGACCCACACGCAGAGACCCACACGCAGAGACCCACACGCAGAGACCCACAGAAATGCAGAGATACAGACACAGACGCACACAGACACAGAGACCCACGCAGACACAGAGACCCACACTCAGACACAGAGACCCACACTCAGACACAGAGACCCACACTCAGACACAGAGACCCACACTCAGACACAGAGACCCACACTCAGACACAGAGACCCACACTCAGACACAGAGACCCACACTCAGACACAGAGACCCACACTCAGACACAGTGACCCACACGCAGACACAGAGACCCACACTCAGACACAGAGACCCACACGCAGACACAGAGACCCACACTCAGAGACCCACACTCAGAGACCCACACTCAGAGACCCACACTCAGAGACCCACACTCAGAGACCCACACTCAGAGACCCACACTCAGAGACCCACACTCAGAGACCCACACTCAGAGACCCACACTCAGAGACCCACACTCAGAGACCCACACTCAGAGACCCACACTCAGAGACCCACACTCAGAGACCCACACTCAGAGACCCACACGCAGAGACCCACACGCAGAGACCCACACGCAGAGACCCACACGCAGAGACCCACACGCAGAGACCCACACGCAGAGACCCACACGCAGAGACCCACACTCAGACACAGAGACCCACACGCAGAGACCCACACGCAGAGACCCACAGAAATGCAGAGATACAGACACAGACGCACGCAGACACAGAGACCCACGCAGACACAGAGACCCACGCAGACACAGAGACCCACGCAGACACAGAGACCCACACTCAGAGACCCACACTCAGAGACCCACACTCAGAGACCCACACTCAGAGACCCACACTCAGAGACCCACACGCAGAGACCCACACGCAGAGACCCACAGAAATGCAGAGATACAGACACAGACGCACGCAGACACAGAGACCCACGCAGACACAGAGACCCACGCAGACACAGAGACCCACACGCAGACACAGAGACCCACGCAGACACAGAGACCCACACTCAGAGACCCACACTCAGAGACCCACACTCAGAGACCCACACTCAGAGACCCACACGCAGAGACCCACACTCAGACACAGAGACCCACACGCAGAGACCCACACGCAGAGACCCACAGAAATGCAGAGATACAGACACAGAGACCCACGCAGACACAGAGACCCACGCAGACACAGAGACCCACGCAGACACAGAGACCCACGCAGACACAGAGACCCACGCAGACACAGAGACCCACGCAGACACAGAGACCCACACTCAGAGACCCACACTCAGAGACCCACACTCAGAGACCCACACTCAGAGACCCACACTCAGAGACCCACACTCAGAGACCCACACGCAGAGACCCACACGCAGAGACCCACACGCAGAGACCCACACGCAGAGACCCACACGCAGAGACCCACAGAAATGCAGAGATACAGACACAGACACAGAGACCCACGCAGACACAGAGACCCACACTCAGACACAGAGACCCACACTCAGACACAGAGACCCACACTCAGACACAGAGACCCACACTCAGACACAGAGACCCACACTCAGACACAGAGACCCACACTCAGACACAGAGACCCACACTCAGACACAGAGACCCACACTCAGACACAGAGACCCACACTCAGACACAGAGACCCACACTCAGACACAGAGACCCACACTCAGACACAGAGACCCACACTCAGACACAGAGACCCACACTCAGACACAGTGACCCACACGCAGACACAGAGACCCACACGCAGACACAGAGACCCACACGCAGACACAGAGACCCACACGCAGACACAGAGACCCCCACGCAGACACAGAGACCCACACTCAGACACAGAGACCCACACTCAGACACAGAGACCCACACTCAGACACAGAGACCCACACGCAGACACAGAGACCCACACGCAGACACAGAGACCCACACGCAGACACAGAGACCCACACGCAGACACAGAGACCCACACGCAGACACAGTGACCCACACGCAGACACAGTGACCCACACGCAGACACAGAGACCCACACGCAGACACAGAGACCCACACGCAGACACAGAGACCCACACGCAGACACAGAGACCCACACGCAGACACAGAGACCCACACGCAGACACAGAGACTCACATGCAGAGACGCACAAGCAGACGCTCACAGAAATGCAGAGATACAGACACAGACGCACACAGACACGCACACAGACACAGACGCACACAGACACGCACACAGAAGGAGACGACATGAAACGTTTACGTCATAATAGACATTCTTACTGTACAGAGATTTTCTCATCAGCGTCTGCAATGAACATGTTGCCAACCTGTGGATAGAAAATAGATTGCACATTTTATACAAGCAAGAAAAAGCTACACAAAATACAAGGGCTGGCTGAGAGTTAGAGCTATTATCATGACAAAGAGACCTGCATTGAACTGACAAAGGAAGTTAAAACTTAAGGCCAAAGTAGTAGAGTTTGAAGTTCAGCTGAATGGGAGAATGTATCCAACTCTGCTTCTTTGGCCTTCAGTTTGAAATTCCCTTGTGAATTCCCTCTTGAATTAAGTCCTTTGCCTGATGCCAAGAGGTGGCAGCGCAGGGCGCGAGAGCAGATGGTGGGGGGCGAGAGAAGATGACGCAGGAGCAGACGGCGCGGGAGGAGAGCAGACGGCGCGGGAGGAGAGCAGACGGCGCGGGAGGAGAGCAGACGGCGCGGGAGGAGAGCAGACGGCGCGGGAGGAGAGCAGACGGCGCGGGAGGAGAGCAGACGGCGCGGGAGGAGAGCAGACGGCGCGGGAGGAGAGCAGACGGCGCGGGAGGAGAGCAGACGGCGGGGGAGGAGAGCAGACGGCGCGGGAGGAGAGCAGACGGCGCGGGAGGAGAGCAGACGGCGCGGGAGGAGAGCAGACGGCGCGGGAGGAGAGCAGACGGCGCGGGAGGAGGGCAGACTGCTTGGGGCGCGAGAGTGTTACATATAAAGTATATATCCCGACCAGTCCCTCACCCTGTGAATTAATAGAGGCAAATTAAAGCCAGTAATAATATCTCACCATGTTTGTTAAGGCCGAGAAGAAGCCGGTCTGGTTTTCCTCCTCTTTGTCTCGATATTGTCTTAGAAAAATAAAAAGGTTTAAACTGAAATCCACAAATGTTGAATATTATAATGAGGTGTTAATTGCGAGGAAATGTAAAAATCCCAAAACAAATGGCTTAAATTGCACACTCTGCCCAATACAAACATCACCACAGAGCATTACACAATCATCATGTGACTGTATCACCCAAACACCGCTTATACTGTGACTGTATCACCTAAACACCGCTTATACTGTGACTATCACCTAAACACCGCTTATACTGTGACTGTATCACCCAAAAACCGCTTATACTGTGACTGTATCACCCAAACACTGCTTATACTGTGACTGTATCACCTAAACACTGCTTATACTGTGACTATCACGTAAACACCGCTTATACTGTGACTGTATCACCCAAACACTGCTTATACTGTGACTGTGTCATCTAAACACTGCTTATACTGTGACTGTATCACCCAAACACTGCTTATACTGTGACTGTATCACCCAAACACTGCTCATCCCGTTACCGTATCACCTAAACACTGCTTATACTGTGACTGTGTCATCTAAACACTGCTTATACTGTGACTGTGTCATCTAAACACTGCTTATACTGTGACTGTGTCATCTAAACACTGCTTATACTGTGACTGTGTCATCTAAACACTGCTTATACTGTGACTGTATCACTCAAACACTGCTTATACTGTGACTGTATCACCCAAACACTGCTCATCCCGTTACCGTATCACCTAAACACTGCTTATACTGTGACTGTGTCATCTAAACACTGCTTATACTGTGACTGTGTCATCTAAACACCTCTTATACTGTGACTGTATCACCCAAACACTACTTATACTGTGACTGTATCACCCAAACACTGCTTTTACTGTGGCTGTATCACCTAAACACTGCTATTCCTGTGACTGTATCACCTAAACACTGCTAATACTGTGACTGTATCACCTAAACACTGCTAATACTGTGACTGTATCACCTAAACACTGCTAATACTGTGACTGTATCACCCAAACACTGCTTATCCTGTGACTGGATCACCTAAACACTGCTTATCCTGTGAATGTATCACCCAAACACTGCTTATACTGTGACTGTATCACCCAAACACTGCTTATACTGTGACTGTATCACCCAAACACTGCTTATACTGTGACTGTATCATCTAAACACTGCTTATACTGTGACTATCACCTAAACACTGCTTATACTGTGACTGTATCACCCAAACACTGCTTATCCTGTGACTGTATCACCAAAACACTGCTTATACTGTGACTGTATCACCTAAACACCGCTTATACTGTGACTGTATCACCCAAACACTGCTTATACTGTGACTGTATCACCCAAACGCTGCTTATACTGTGACTGTATCACCCAAACACTGCTTATACTGTGACTGTATCACCCAAACACTGCTTATACTGTGACTGTATCACCCAAACGCTGCTTATACTGTGACTGTATCACCCAAACGCTGCTTATACTGTGACTGTATCACCCAAACACTGCTTATACTGTGACTGTATCACCCAAACACTGCTTATACTGTGACTGTGTCATCTAAACACTGCTTATACTGTGACTGTGTCATCTAAACACTGCTTATACTGTGACTGTATCACCCAAACACTGCTTATACTGTGACTGTATCACCCAAACACTGCTCATCCCGTTACCGTATCACCTAAACACTGCTTATACTGTGACTGTGTCATCTAAACACTGCTTATACTGTGACTGTGTCATCTAAACACTGCTTATACTGTGACTGTGTCATCTAAACACCTCTTATACTGTGACTGTATCACCCAAACACTACTTATACTGTGACTGTATCACCCAAACACTGCTAATACTGTGACTGTATCACCTAAACACTGCTAATACTGTGACTGTATCACCTAAACACTGCTAATACTGTGACTGTATCACCCAAACACTGCTTATACTGTGACTGTGTCATCTAAACACTGCTTATACTGTGACTGTGTCATCTAAACACTGCTTATACTGTGACTGTATCACCCAAACACTGCTTATACTGTGACTGTATCACCCAAACACTGCTCATCCCGTTACCGTATCACCTAAACACTGCTTATACTGTGACTGTGTCATCTAAACACTGCTTATACTGTGACTGTGTCATCTAAACACTGCTTATACTGTGACTGTGTCATCTAAACACCTCTTATACTGTGACTGTATCACCCAAACACTACTTATACTGTGACTGTATCACCCAAACACTGCTAATACTGTGACTGTATCACCTAAACACTGCTAATACTGTGACTGTATCACCTAAACACTGCTAATACTGTGACTGTATCACCCAAACACTGCTAATACTGTGACTGTATCACCCAAACACTGCTAATACTGTGACTGTATCACCCAAACACTGCTTATACTGTGACTGGATCACCTAAACACTACTCCATGCACTGTGTACAGACTGCTTGGCACACTACTCCATGCACTGTGTACAGACTGCTTGGCACACTACTCCATGCACTGTGTACAGACTGCTTGGCACACTACTCCATGCACTGTGTACAGACTGCTTGGCACACTACTCCATGCACTGTGTACAGACTGCTTGGCACACTACTCCATGCACTGTGTACAGACTGCTTGGCACACTACTCCATGCACTGTGTACAGACTGCTTGGCACACTACTCAATGCACGATGTACAGACTGCTTGGCACACTACTCAATGCACGATGTACAGACTGCTTGGTACACTACTCAATGCACTGTGTACAGACTGCTTGGCACACTACTCCATGCACTGTGTACAGACTGCTTGTCACACTACTCCATGCACTGTGTACAGACTGCTTGGCACACTACTCAATGCACGATGTACAGACTGCTTGGCACACTACTCCATGCACTGTGTACAGACTGCTTGGCACACTCCTCAATGCACTGTGTACAGACTGCTTGGCACACTCCTCAATGCACTGTGTACAGACTGCTTGGCACACTCCTCAATGCACTGTGTACAGACTGCTTGGCACACTCCTCAATGCACTGTGTACAGACTGCTTGGCACACTCCTCAATGCACTGTGTACAGACTGCTTGGCACACTCCTCAATGCACTGTGTACAGACTGCTTGGCACACTCCTCAATGCACTGTGTACAGACTGCTTGGTACTCTACTCAATGCACTGTGTACAGACTGCTTGGCACACTACTCAATGCACTGTGTACAGACTGCTTGGCACACTACTCAATGCACTGTGTACAGACTGCTTGGTACACTACTCAATGCACTGTGTACAGACTGCTTGGTACTCTACTCAATGCACTGTGTACAGACTGCTTGGTACTCTACTCAATGCACTGTGTACAGACTGCTTGGCACACTACTCCATGCACTGTGTACAGACTGCTTGGCACACTACTCCATGCACTGTGTACAGACTGCTTGGCACACTACTCAATGCACTGTGTACAGACTGCTTGGCACACTACTCAATGCACGATGTACAGACTGCTTGGCACACTACTCAATGCACGATGTACAGACTGCTTGGCACACTACTCCATGCACTGTGTACAGACTGCTTGGCACACTACTCCATGCACTGTGTACAGACTGCTTGGCACACTACTCAATGCACGATGTACAGACTGCTTTGCACACTACTCCATGCACTGTGTACAGACTGCTTGGCACACTCCTCAATGCACTGTGTACAGACTGCTTGGCACACTCCTCAATGCACTGTGTACAGACTGCTTGGCACACTACTCAATGCACTGTGTACAGACTGCTTGGTACTCTACTCAATGCACTGTGTACAGACTGCTTGGCACACTACTCAATGCACTGTGTACAGACTGCTTGGCACACTACTCAATGCACTGTGTACAGACTGCTTGGTACACTACTCAATGCACTGTGTACAGACTGCTTGGTACTCTACTCAATGCACTGTGTACAGACTGCTTGGTACTCTACTCAATGCACTGTGTACAGACTGCTTGGCACACTACTCCATGCACTGTGTACAGACTGCTTGGCACACTACTCAATGCACTATGTACAGACTGCTTGGCACACTACTCAATGCACTGTGTACAGACTGCATGGTACACTACTCAATGCACTGTGTACAGACTGCTTGGCACACTACTCCATGCACTGTGTACAGACTGCTTGGCACACTACTCAATGCACTGTGTACAGACTGCTTGGCACACTACTCAATGCACTGTGTACAGACTGCTTGGCACACTACTCAATGCACTGTGTACAGACTGCTTGGCACACTACTCAATGCACTGTGTACAGACTGCTTGGCACACTACTCAATGCACTGTGTACAGACTGCTTGGCACACTACTCCATGCACTGTGTACAGACTGCTTGGCACACTACTCAATGCACTGTGTACAGACTGCTTGGCACACTACTCAATGCACTGTGTACAGACTGCTTGGCACACTACTCCATGCACTGTGTACAGACTGCTTGGCACACTACTCAATGCACGAGATACAGACTGCTTAGCACACTACTCCGTGCACTGTGTACAGATTGCTTGGCACACTACTCAATGCACAATGTGCAGACTGCTTGGCACACTACTCCGTGCAGGTACCGGCTGAGCATTGCTTATTTATGGAGTAGACAGATTATCTTCTCATCCAGATCTGTGGCATTGCAGGTAGGTCTCAGGAAAGCCGCCTGACATGGTTTAAAGATTTAGCACAATCTATGGTATGTATTTGCTCCAGAAACGTACACGGCACGTGGTACCGAATTTACAAGGGATATAACAAGCAGACTCACCGAGACAGAGCCAAATCCCAAACTTCCAGTCACAGCCCCCGTACACTTCCTTTCCTAGACCAAGGATTAAGAAATAGTGCCCCCCTTCTCCCCGCACTAGCAGAGAGACACAGTGGCTGAGCAGAGTGAGCTGCCAGTATACAAGGGAAGGTTGGGGTTATCCTCATATCAGGGGCTTGCAGTTATTCCCTTGTGCAATGTTACAAGCAGAAGTGAAGCAGTTTAGTGTCCCTTTAAAATGATGTCATAATCTGTGCATTGGCCCGAGAGCCTGTCAAGAGTGTCGAGTGTTTAAACATTTCTATGTATACTTACGTGTTGTATTCAAATAATGCACGGGCGATTACCAATCCCATCCCCTAAAAAAAAAGAGAGAAGAATCACATCTGATCGCTCAGGAAAAAGTCACGAGGGGGCGTAACAGCGAAGAGAAACGCGTTTACTCACATTCAGTGTGTTTTCATCATCCACAATAGACAACTGCACAATGTAAGGATTCACAGACTAAAACACAGAGAAAAGAGACAGTTACAATAGAAAAAACGATCCGTCCTTAGAGGGTTAAAATCCAAGACCAGACCGCGCAGGGAACATGGCTGCCGACTCCAGATAGTGGGTATCCAATATAGCCAGACACTCCAGGCTGCTGTGTATCTGGGGTATTACGGTTTCTCACAACCAGCAGCCTCGTTATGCAGATGGGACATGGCAGAGCTGCACTAGCTGCATTTATCTCACACGATACAGTGAATATACAGCTTTACCTTGTCAAACACTTAAACTCTCTGTTAATTAAATATCACCCCACTATTATCCCACACACCCCGAGTCAAAATCCGATTCTAGCATTGATCTCACATGGCGAAATGTTTGTGGGAGTAATAATGTAATAAAAGAGACAGCGCCAAAGAAAAAAAACTCCAGAGATAGAAATATAATATATAAAGTATAAATTTATTACAGATCCCAAACACAAAGCAATAAAACGTGTATATATATATATATATATATATATATATATATATATATATATATATATATATATCTCTATCACAGAGGAATTCAGTGCTGCTGTATAATATGATAGGAAGCTGGTCACATGGACAATGCAGACATAATATAATAAAAAATACAAAAAGGAAGAATATACAAAGGGTCCTCACCCACTGGCCACAGAGACGCCATTTTGCCCTCACAAACACACTACACCCCACAGGACATGTAAAAACTTCTTCAGCTGCTGGGCGTCAGGTCATAAAACCAGTGGGGAAGATTTGCCCCTTATAAAGTGTATATTGCCCACGAAAATACTAATCCGATGCTTGTGCCGCTGTTAATGAGTCTCAGAGGTGATTTTGTAAGACTGGAAGTGTTCAGTGTATTAATTTCCTGAAAAGGCAAGCCATTGCCATGGTGGCTCGTGTACTCCCCGCACAGGCGGCGTATCGGGGAGGAGACTGCGAATACGCCACAAGCAAGGTTTTATAAAGTCATATCTCGTCCCCACATTATTGCATGTCTTGCAGATTAAGATAGCTTTCCTAGTCTTACATGGTTTATATATCAGATCGGATACTGAAGGCTATTTACTTTTTAATAACTGTGTTTTCACTGCACTTCATACACTTCTTGTTTAACACATTATACTGTACTAATGTTTATATATATTTTTAATAAATATTTGTAAAAGTTAGGTTTTTTGGTTCCCATATGTGACTTCATATCTCTCTCTCTCTCTGTATAACTATAAACATTTACTGAGGCTCACTGCATGTCTGAACATGCGGTCCACTTCAGAATAAACATGGACGCCACTGGATTGGCATATTGCATTTCCTACAGACATAGAGAACATAGGAGTTTAGAATAAAAATCTCATAAAGGGTCATTACATGATGAAGACTCTCACCTCATATTTCCTGTAATTAACCAGCAGGGCAAGAAGCACAACAGCATCATGTCCATGCTCTCTTCTACTGTGCGGGCTAGACAGGATCTGTAACAACAGACAGGATAGCTGACTGCTACGCTGCGCTAGACAGGATCTGTAACAACAGACAGGACAGCTGACTGCTACGCTGCGCTAGACAGGATCTGTAACAACAGACAGGACAGCTGACTGCTACGCTGCGCTAGACAGGATCTGTAACAACAGACAGGACAGCTGACTGCTACGCTGCGCTAGACAGGATCTGTAACAACAGACAGGACAGCTGACTGCTACCCTGCGCTAGACAGGATCTGTAACAACAGACAGGACAGCTGACTGCTACGCTGCGCTAGACAGGATCTGTAACAACAGACAGGACAGCTGACTGCTACGCTGCGCTAGACAGGATCTGTAACAACAGACAGGACAGCTGACTGCTACGCTGCGCTAGACAGGATCTGTAACAACAGACAGGACAGCTGACTGCTACGCTGCGCTAGACAGGATCTGTAACAACAGACAGGACAGCTGACTGCTACGCTGCGCTAGACAGGATCTGTAACAACAGACAGGACAGCTGACTGCTACGCTGCGCTAGACAGGATCTGTAACAACAGACAGGACAGCTGACTGCTACGCTGCGCTAGACAGGATCTGTAACAACAGACAGGACAGCTGAATGCTACGCTGCGCTAGACAGGATCTGTAACAACAGACAGGACAGCTGACTGCTACCCTGCGCTAGACAGGATCTGTAACAACAGACAGGACAGCTGACTGCTACCCTGCGCTAGACAGGATCTGTAACAACAGACAGGACAGCTGACTGCTACCCTGCGCTAGACAGGATCTGTAACAACAGACAGGACAGCTGACTGCTACGCTGCGCTAGACAGGATCTGTAACAACAGACAGGACAGCTAGCTGTTACGCTGTGCTAGACAGGATCTGTAACAACAGACAGGACAGCTAGCTGTTACGCTGTGCTAGACAGGATCGGTTACTTAGCGATGCACAGAGGTGAAGTGGTGTCAGTCACCTGCTCTGCATGATCTCTGATAATACCTGTAAAATGGCTTCAAATATGCTGTTGATCATTACGTATTCCAGGATAGTGTTCTGGCTGATGTTATCAGTCACCTGAAAGACAAGTAAATAGTAAGTCATAAGATTATGATTGTATGCTATTACAACATTTTTTGCGTGTTTATTTATATTACATTTTAAAGGATACATTTAATAACACATTGGCTGCTTCTTTAAGCCGATTTACTTGGATCCCTACAGAGAAAGCACAGGGTGAAGATACAGTGTAACCTCTGGATCAATGTGAGAGAATGGGAGACACAGTGTAACCTCTGGATCAATGTGATAGAATGGGAGACACAGTGTAACCTCTGGATCAATGTGAGAGAATGGGAGACACAGTGTAACCTCTGGATCAATGTGAGAGAATGGGAGACACAGTGTAACCTCTGGATCAATGTGAGAGAATGGGAGACACAGTGTAACCTCTGGATCAATGTGAGAGAATGGGAGACACAGTGTAACCTCTGGATCAGTGTGAGAGAATGGGAGACACAGTGTAACCTCTGGATCAGTGTGAGAGAAAGGGAGACACAGTGTAACCTCTGGATCAATGTGATAGAATGGGAGACACAGTGTAACCTCTGGATCAATGTGAGAGAATGGGAGACACAGTGTAACCTCTGGATCAATGTGAGAGAATGGGAGACACAGTGTAACCTCTGGATCAATGTGAGAGAATGGGAGACCCAGTGTAACCTCTGGATCAGTGTGAGAGAATGGGAGACACAGTGTAACCTCTGGATCAATGTGAGAGAATGGGAGACACAGTGTAACCTCTGGATTAGTGTGAGAGAATGGGAGACACAGTGTAACCTCTGGATCAATGTGAGAGAAAGGGAGACACAGTGTAACCTCTGGATCAATGTGAGAGAATGGGAGACACAGTGTAACCTCTGGATCAATGTGAGAGAATGGGAGACACAGTGTAACCTCTGGATCAATGTGAGAGAATGGGAGACACAGTGTAACCTCTGGATCAATGTGAGAGAATGAGAGACACAGTGTAACCCATAAGCCACTCACTGTTACTAAACAGAGTAGGAGCTTTAAACACAAACTCTTTAGACTCTCCGAACCATCGCCACACAGGAGAATGTCCAGTCTCTCCATCAGATCCTGTAAACAAGAAGGAAGATCGCAAATAAAACGTCCGCTCAGCTACTTGAAAGTATAAAGCAGACGTTACACATTTAAATATATGCAGGGCCAATACAAAGAGCTCTCCAGTGAGAGGTCACCCCCTGAGACTGGAAGAGCAAAGATTTCATAGACAGCAAAGGAAGGGATTCTTTACGGTTAGGACAATAAAGTTATGGAACTCACTGCCAAGAGAGGTAGTGCTATCAACCACAATAGATGTTTTTTAAAAGGTTCTCAGTATTTTTTTATTTTATTTTTCTGTAAATAATATAATTAATAATAATAATAATAATAATAACAGCCTAGAAGAAATCAGATTGCCTAGCTGGAGTCGAAAAGGAATCACCCCCCCCCCCCCCCCCCCCACATTGCAAAAACTCAAAATCACTTAATATGGGGTTTTTGCTTCTTTTGGATCAACAGCCGGCGGGATGATAGATAAGAGGGTTTAAACTTGATGGATTTAGGCATTTTATCAGGCTTAATGACTAATGACCCCACATTAATAATTATTAGGGTTTAGTCCCGATATTAGCAGTGCATGCGGCCAGTAACCTCTCAATAAACTAGACGTTTGGAACTATTCCTGGTTCATATGTGAGTACAATCTGGAAAGATCAGAACATGTCATGTAGTCAGCCTTACACACATGTAGATAACATGTAGATAACATGCTACATTATTACCTTCATCCGGAGCTCGGCCTTATCAAACCCCATCAGCATGTTAATGATATCGAAGCCAGAGGTAGGCTTGTTTTTCTGGTGAACTCCTCGAATCAAAGCGCACAGCGTCTACGGCGAAAACAATCCCCATTCATTTTACAGAATATTAAACATTAACGGATAAAATGTTATCATGATTATCATTCAACCCATCTAGTCTACCCAATTCCTGCCTAAAAATACTAAATATTAAATTAGTCTCTGGTTTTATCTTATATCTAGGATAGCCTTATACCTATCCCATGCATGCTTAAACTCCTTCACTGTATTAACCTCTACCACTTCTACTGGAAGACTATTCCATACATCCACTACCCTCTCAGTAATGTAATACTTTCATTAGTCCCTGACCTTATCTTATATCTAGGATAGCCTTATACCTATCCCATGCATGCTTAAACTCCTTCACTGTATTAACCTCTACCACTTCTACTGGAAGACTATTCCATACATCCACTACCCTCTCAGTAATGTAATACTTTCATTAGTCCCTTGCCTTATCTTATATCTAGGATAGCCGTATGCCTATCCAATGCATGCTTAAACTCCTTCACTGTATTAACCTCTACCACTTCTACTGGAAGGCTATTCCATACATCCACTACCCTCTCTGTAATGTAATACTATCATTAGTCCCTGGCCTTATCTTATATCTAGGATAGCCTTATACCTATCCCACGCATGCTTAAACTCCTTCACTGTATTAACCTCTACCACTTCTACTGGAAGACTATTCCATGCATCCACTACCCTCTCAGTAAAGTAATATTTTCATTAGTCCCTGGCCTTATCTTATATCTAGGATAGCCTTATACCTATCCCATGCATGCTTAAACTCCTTCACTGTATTAACCTCTACCACTTCTACTGGAAGACTATTCCATGCATCCACTACCCTCTCAGTAATGTAATACTTTCATTAGTCCCTGGCCTTATCTTATATCTAGGATAGTCTTATACCTATCCCATGCATGCTTAACCTCCTTCACTGTATTAACCTCTACCACTTCTACTGGAAGACTATTCCATACATCCACTACCCTCTCAGTAATGTAATACTTTCATTAGTCCCTGGCCTTATCTTATATCTAGGATAGCCTTATACCTATCCCACGCATGCTTAAACTCCTTCACTGTATTAACCACTACCACTTCTACTGGAAGACTATTCCATGCATCCACTACCCTCTCAGTAATGTAATACTTTCATTAGTCCCTGACCCTATCTTATATCTAGGATAGCCTTATACCTATCCCATGCATGCTTAAACTCCTTCACTGTATTAACCTCTACCACTTCTACTGGAAGACTATTCCATACATCCACTACCCTCTCAGTAAAGTAATACTTTCATTAGTCCCTGGCCTTATCTTATATCTAGGATAGCCTTATACCTATCCCATGCATGCTTAAACTCCTTCACTGTATTAACCTCTACCACTTCTACTGGAAGACTATTCCATGCATCCACTACCCTCTCAGTAATGTAATACTTTCATTAGTCCCTGGCCTTATCTTATATCTAGGAAAGCCTTATACCTATCCCATGCATGCTTAAACTCCTTCACTGTATAAACCTCTACCACTTCTACTGGAAGACTATTCCATGCATCCACTACCCTCTCAGTAAAGTAATACTTTCATTAGTCCCTGGCCTTATCTTATATCTAGGATAGCCGTATGCCTATGAATGCATGCTTAACAACATGTCCGCCCCCTGATAGAGCTATACAGAGCAAAGATTATAACAACATGTCATTATTTGGGTTTGAGATGGGATGGGGTATCTGGCCCCTCGTATCACTGTACCTGCAGTGAATTTACCACTCGTATCTGGTGCTCTGCTCCTAATGCCTGGATACAGTGCTGGAATAAACTGTTAATATTATCCTTTATCTTCATTAATTCCTCTCCATCGAGTAATTCCAACTTTGCTTCCAGATACTCCAGATTCACCTGCTCCAGGTAACATAAATCAATACAAATGTATTAAATTTGCATCTGGACATGGAGACAATTCTTACAGAGTGTATTATACAGTAAATACAGAGCAATGTATCACCTTCATCAAAAAAAGCTCATCCCAAAACCGTGGGTTACTTCTGGTTGGATCTTCTTCCTGCAGAACATGAGATGATATGTAATAATAATAACATGAATCATTCGTGTGACACGAGGAAGTCATCACGAGATATATAATAATAATAACATGAATCATTCGTGTGACACCGAGGAAGTCATCACGAGATATATAATAACATGAATCATTCGTGTGACACCGAGGAAGTCATCACGAGATATATAATAATAATAACATGAATCATTCGTGTGACACCGAGGAAGTCATCACGAGATATATAATAATAATAATAACAACATGAATCATTCGTGTGACACCGAGGAAGTCATCACGAGATATATAATAACATGAATCATTCGTGTGACACCGAGGAAGTCATCACGAGATATATAATAATAATAATAACAACATGAATCATTCGTGTGACACCGAGGAAGTCATCACGAGATATATAATAATAATAATAACAACATGAATCATTCGTGTGACACCGAGGAAGTCATCACGAGATATATAATAATAATAATAACAACATGAATCATTCGTGTGACACCGAGGAAGTCATCACGAGATATATAATAATAATAATAACAACATGAATCATTCGTGTGACACCGAGGAAGTCATCACGAGATATATAATAATAATAATAACAACATGAATCATTCGTGTGACACCGAGGAAGTCATCACGAGATATATAATAATAATAACATGAATCATTCGTGTGACACCGAGGAAGTCATCACGAGATATATAATAATAACATGAATCATTCGTGTGACACCGAGGAAGTCATCACGAGATATATAATAACATGAATCATTCGTGTGACACCGAGGAAGTCATCACGAGATATATAATAATAATAATAACAACATGAATCATTCGTGTGACACCGAGGAAGTCATCACGAGATATATAATAATAATAATAACAACATGAATCATTCGTGTGACACCGAGGAAGTCATCACGAGATATATAATAATAATAACATGAATCATTCGTGTGACACCGAGGAAGTCATCACGAGATATATAATAATAACATGAATCATTCGTGTGACACCGAGGAAGTCATCACGAGATATATAATAACATGAATCATTCGTGTGACACCGAGGAAGTCATCACGAGATATATAATAATAATAACATGAATCATTCGTGTGACACCGAGGAAGTCATCACGAGATATATAATAATAACATGAATCATTCGTGTGACACCGAGGAAGTCATCACGAGATATATAATAACATGAATCATTCGTGTGACACCGAGGAAGTCATCACGAGATATATAATAATAATAACATGAATCATTCGTGTGACACCGAGGAAGTCATCACGAGATATATAATAATAATAATAACAACATGAATCATTCGTGTGACACCGAGGAAGTCATCACGAGATATATAATAATAATAACATGAATCATTCGTGTGACACCGAGGAAGTCATCACGAGATATATAATAACATGAATCATTCGTGTGACACCGAGGAAGTCATCACGAGATATATAATAATAATAACATGAATCATTCGTGTGACACCGAGGAAGTCATCACGAGATATATAATAATAATAACAACATGAATCATTCGTGTGACACCGAGGAAGTCATCACGAGATATATAATAACATGAATCATTCGTGTGACACCGAGGAAGTCATCACGAGATATATAATAATAATAACATGAATCATTCGTGTGACACCGAGGAAGTCATCACGAGATATATAATAATAACATGAATCATTCGTGTGACACCGAGGAAGTCATCACGAGATATATAATAACATGAATCATTCGTGTGACACCGAGGAAGTCATCACGAGATATATAATAATAACATGAATCATTCGTGTGACACCGAGGAAGTCATCACGAGATATATAATAATAACATGAATCATTCGTGTGACACCGAGGAAGTCATCACGAGATATATAATAATAATAACATGAATCATTCGTGTGACACCGAGGAAGTCATCACGAGATATATAATAATAATAACATGAATCATTCGTGTGACACCGAGGAAGTCATCACGAGATATATAATAACATGAATCATTCGTGTGACACCGAGGAAGTCATCACGAGATATATAATAATAATAACATGAATCATTCGTGTGACACCGAGGAAGTCATCACGAGATATATAATAATAACATGAATCATTCGTGTGACACCGAGGAAGTCATCACGAGATATATAATAATAACATGAATCATTCGTGTGACACCGAGGAAGTCATCACGAGATATATAATAATAACATGAATCATTCGTGTGACACCGAGGAAGTCATCACGAGATATATAATAATAATAACATGAATCATTCGTGTGACACCGAGGAAGTCATCACGAGATATATAATAACATGAATCATTCGTGTGACACCGAGGAAGTCATCACGAGATATATAATAATAACATGAATCATTTGTGTGACACCGAGGAAGTCATCACGAGATATATAATAATAACATGAATCATTCGTGTGACACCGAGGAAGTCATCACGAGATATATAATAATAATAACATGAATCATTCGTGTGACACCGAGGAAGTCATCGAACCAGATGTAAGGAATGTGAATACAGAATGCAGGGCAGCAGTTATACAGTTACATACAGTGGATATAAAAGTCTACACACCCCTGTTAAAATGTCAGGTTTCTGTGCTGTAAAAAAATGAGACAAAGATAAATCATTTCAGAACTTTTTCCACCTTTAATGTGACGTATAAACTGTACAACTCAATTGAAAAACAAACTGAAATCTTTTAGGTAGAGGGAAGAAAAAATATAAAAATAAAATAATATGGTTGTATAAGTGTGCACACCCTTAAACTAATACTTTGTTGAAGCCCCTTTTGATTTTATTACAGCACTCGGTCTTTTTGGGTATGAGTCTATCAGCATGGCACATTTTGACTTGGCAAGATTTGCCCACTCTTCTTTTCAAAAACACTCCAAATCTGTCAGATTGCGAGGGCATCTCCTGTGCACAGCCCCCTACAGATCACCCCACAGATTTTCAATCGGATTCAGGTCTAGGCTATGGCTGGGCCATTCCAAAACTTTAATCTTCTTCTGGTGAAGCCATTCCTTTGTTGATTTGGATGTATGCTTTGGGTCGTTGTCATGCTGAAAGATGAAGTTCCTCTTCATGTTCAGCTTTCTAGCAGAAGCCTGAAGGTTTTGTGCCAATATTGACTGGTATTTGGAACTGTTCATAATTCCCTCTATCTTAACTAAGGCCCCAGTTCCAGCTGAAGAAAAACAGCCCCAAAGCATGATGCTGCCACCACCATGCTTCACTGTGGGTATGGTGTTCTTTTGGTGATGTGCAGTGTTGTTTTTGCGCCAAACATATCTTTTGGAATTATGGCCCAAAAGTTCAACCTTGGTTTCATCAGACCATAACACCTTTTCCCACATGCTTTTGGGAGACTTCAGATGTGTTTTTGCAAAACGTAGCCTGGCTTGGATGTTTTTCTTCGTAAGAAAAGGCTTTCGTCTTGCCACTCTACCCCATAGCCCAGACATATGAAGAATACGGGAGATTGTTGTCACATGTACCACACAGCCAGTACTTGCCAGATATTCCTGCAGCTCCTTTAATGTTGCTGTAGGCCGCTTGGTTGCCTTCCAGAGCAGTTTTCTTCTCGTCTTTTCATCAATTTTGGAGGGAGCTCCAGTTCTTGGTAATGTCACTGTTGTGCCATATTTTCTCCACTTGATGATGACTGTCTTCACTGTGTTCCATGGTATATCTAATGCCTTGGAAATTCTTTTGTACCCTTCTCCTGACTGATACCTTCTAACAATGAGATCCCTCTGATGCTTTGGAAGCTCTCTGTGGACCATGGCTTTAGCTGTGGGATGTGACTAAGAACATTTCAGGAAAGACCAACTAGAGCAGCTGAACTTTATTTGGGGTTAATCAGAGGCACTTTAAATGATGGCAGGTGTATGCTGACTCCTATTTAACATGATTTGGAATGTGATTGCTTAATTCTGAACACAGCTACATCCCCAGTTATAAGAGGGTGTGCACACTTATACAACCACATTATTTTATTTTTATATTTTTTCTTCCCTCTATCTAAAAGATTTCAGTTTGTTTTTCAATTGAGTTGTACAGTTTATAGGTCACATTAAAGGTGGAAAAAGTTCTGAAATGATTTATCTTTGTCTCATTTTTTTACTGCACAGAAACCTGACATTTTAACAGGGGTGTGTAGACTTTTTATATATACTGTAGTTATATAGTGTACATACAGTTACATACAGTGTACATACAGTTACATACCGTGTACATACAGTCTAGATACAGTGTACATACAGTCTAGATACAGTGTACATATAGCGTAGATAAAGTGTAGATAAAGTTATATAGTGTACATACAGTTACATACCGTGTACATACAGTCTAGATACAGTGTACATACAGTCTAGATACAGTGTACATATAGCGTAGATAAAGTGTAGATAAAGTTATATAGTGTACATACAGTTACATACCGTGTACATACAGTCTAGATACAGTGTACATACAGTCTAGATACAGTGTACATATAGCGTAGATAAAGTGTAGATAAAGCTATATAGTGTACATACAGTTACATACCGTGTACATACAGTCTAGATACAGTGTACATACAGTCTAGATACAGTGTACATATAGCGTAGATAAAGTGTAGATAAAGTTATATAGTGTACATACAGTTACATACAGTGTACATACAGTCTAGATACAGTGTACATACAGTCTAGATACAGTGTACATACAGCGTAGATAAAGTGTAGATAAAGTTATATAGTGTACATACAGTTACATACAGTGTACATACAGTTACATACAGTTACATACAGTGTACATACAGTCTAGATCAGGGCTCGACAAACCCCAGGCGCCAGGTCGCCATGGCGACCAGGAAATTAGACCTGGCGCCTGGGTGCTGTCAGCCTCCTGGTCCCCTTGCCGCTGCCATCCGATTTTTCCGCAGCGCGAGGGGGTAAAGTCTGTGCCGATGGCCGATGGCACAGACTGCAAGCTCCGCCCCCTCGCGCAACGCGTGTCTGAGTGCCGGGTGTCGTCACGTGACATCCTGGCACTCAGCAGGCCGATATATGAAGACATGCTGCAGCACGAATGTCCCCCTCCCCTGCAGTGAGGTAAAGCAGCAGGGAGGGGGACACATCAAGAAGAAACCCCCAAGAAAAGACTGTGTTAGGTGGGTGTGTGTTTGTATGTATTGTAAAGTAGGTGTGTGAGGTGTTTGTATATATGTGTGTGTGAGGTGTTTGTATATATGTGTGTGTGAGGTGTTTATATATATATGTGTGTGTGAGGTGTTTGTATATATGGGTGTGTGAGGTGTTTATATATATATGTGTATATGTAAAGTATGTGTGTTTGTATATATGTGTGTGTGAGGTGTTTATATATATATGTGTATATGTAAAGTATGTGTGTTTGTATATATGTGTGTGTGAGGTGTTTATATATATATGTGTATATGTAAAGTATGTGTGTTTGTATATATGTGTGTGTGAGGTGTTTGTATATATGTGTGTGAGGTGTTTGTATATATGTGTATATGTAAAGTATGTGTGTTTGTATATATGTGTGTGTGAGGTGTTTGTATATATGTGTGTGTGAGGTGTTTGTATATATGTGTATATGTAAAGTATGTGTGTTTGTATATATGTGTGTGTGTGAGGTGTTTGTATATATGTGTGTGAGGTGTTTGTATATATGTGTATATGTAAAGTATGTGTGTTTGTATATATGTGTGTGTGAGGTGTTTGTATATATGTGTGTGTGAGGTGTTTGTATATATGTGTGTGTGAGGTGTTTGTGTATATATGTGTGTGTGAGGTGTTTGTGTATATATGTGTGTGTGAGGTGTTTGTATATATGTGTATATGTAAAGTATGTGTGTTTGTATATATGTGTAGTAGGCGTGTGTGTTTATGAATTGTGTTTATGTTTGCGTGATTGTCTGGCTCCTAAAAAAAATGTCTGGCTCCTAAAATCAAAATAAATTTGTCAAGCCCTGGTCTAGATACAGTGTACATACAGTCTAGATACAGTGTACATACAGTCTAGATACAGTGTACATATAGCGTAGATAAAGTGTAGATAAAGTTATATAGTGTACATACAGTTACATACAGTGTACATACAGTCTAGATACAGTGTACATATAGCGTAGATAAAGTGTAGATAAAGTTATATAGTGTACATACAGTTACATACCGTGTACATACAGTCTAGATACAGTGTACATATAGCGTAGATAAAGTGTACATATAGCGTAGATAAAGTGTAGATAAAGTTATATAGTGTACATACAGTTACATACCGTGTACATACAGTCTAGATACAGTGTACATATAGCGTAGATAAAGTGTACATACAGTGTACATACAGTGTACATATAGCGTAGATAAAGTGTAGATAAAGTTATATAGTGTACATACAGTTACATACCGTGTACATACAGTCTAGATACAGTGTACATATAGCGTAGATAAAGTGTACATATAGCGTAGATAAAGTGTACATATGGCGTAGATAAAGTGTAGATAAAGTTATATAGTCCACATAGAGCAGCATGCTGACATATAAACACTGGAAATCCCCGGTGAAATGATCTATTAACCAGCGCGTCATGATATCTTATCACAGACGTGTCTGGAGAGACACTGCAGACACCAGAGAGAGCGCAGGGACAGCTGAACACCTTGCTCCAGACAATATATAAAGTATAAGAAACCTGTTCTCACCACAAAGATCTCATCGTACATTAGCACCACCTTCTCTTTCAGGGGCTTCTTGGAGGCCGAGGACTTGCGGAGCAGGCCCACTTTCTTTTCTATCTGAGCCATGTCTTACACATAATCTGAAGACAGGAGAAAAGCACATTAATCATCACAGAGGCAATTACAGGGAATTGAGAAGTGAACTGCAAACTGAATGCCAAAGTAGCAGAGTTAAAAAAAATTCTCTCCGTTTTTAGCGAGAGGATCCTGTAGAAAACCAACTTAGGGCTTTTGTCACATTTTTTTCACTGTATTTCCACATCACTTCTATTCATTTATCAGTCCTCATAGTCACACAGTACATTTTCACTTCACCTTGCTTGATTTTACCGCACGTGTGATTGTTAATTGTTTCATTCATGTGACCTTTTATTTCATTGGTGAACGTTCAGTATATAATCATTGTGCATTTATTGTTCGTTAAGCCTATGAATAAGCGTGTGTTCATGTGAAACGCGTCAGGCATATTGCTGTACCCCATGTCTTGTCTCTGTTTTTGTGGATTTTATATGGAGTTTTAATCGGATCCTTCTAATAAATATTCATCTATTTTTCACCGCATTGGGAGTGCATACGCCTTTGTTCGCTACTTTCTTCCCCTTTAATTATGAAAGACTATTGCAGGGAATTTCCAAAGCCAAAGTGTGAAAGTGGGACAAATTGGAAAAATAGACAGGTAATAAGTGTTATAGCAGAGAGATTCCCTGTGTCACATTAATCCTCTGCGATTATCACGTTACTTCTCGTGATAATGAGAAATGCAGCGCTGGTTATTGGAGGCGCCTTCCTGAATGATGTCACTAAGTATGGGACAAGCATTTCACATGAGGTTACTCCTGGTTTTAGGAGCCAGGCTCCCTGGATTTGTCAAGCAATTCCGAAAATCCAGCAGCCCCCACTCAGTGACTGACTTAAACCACAAGAATATAATGCAAACAACTAACGTGTGCTAAATGAACACGGCATATAGCTTCCCCCAGAGTAAGCCCGGTGTGTAGCTTCCCCCAGAGTAAGCCCGGTGTGTAGCTTCCCCCAGAGTAAGCCCCGGTGTGTAGCTTCCCCCAGAGTAAGCCCGGTGTGTAGCTTCCCCCAGAGTAAGCCCCGGTGTGTAGCTTCCCCCAGAGTAAGCCCGGTGTGTAGCTTCCCCCAGAGTAAGCCCCGGTGTGTAGCTTCCCCCAGAGTAAGCCCCGGTGTGTAGCTTCCCCCAGAGTAAGCCCCGGTGTGTAGCTTCCCCCAGAGTAAGCCCCGGTGTGTAGCTTCCCCCAGAGTAAGCCCCGGTGTGTAGCTTCCCCCAGAGTAAGCCCCGGTGTGTAGCTTCCCCCAGAGTAAGCCCGGCGTATAGCTTCCCCCAGAGTAAGCCCCGGTGTGTAGCTTCCCCCAGAGTAAGCCCGGCGTATAGCTTCCCCAAGAGTAAGCCCCGGTGTGTAGCTTCCCCCAGACCAAGCCCGGTGTGTAGCTTCCCCCAGACCAAGCCCGGTGTGTAGCTTCCCCCAGACCAAGCCCGGTGTGTAGCTTCCCCCAGACCAAGCCCGGTGTGTAGCTTCCCCCAGACCAAGCCCGGTGTGTAGCTTCCCCCAGACCAAGCCCGGTGTGTAGCTTCCCCCAGAGTAAGCCCCGGTGTGTAGCTTCCCCCAGACCAAGCCCAGTGTGTAGCTTCCCCAGACCAAGCCCAGTGTGTAGCTTCCCCAGACCAAGCCCAGTGTGTAGCTTCCCCAGACCAAGCCCGGCGTGTAGCTTCCCCCAGACCAAGCCCGGTGTGTAGCTTCCCCCAGACCAAGCCCGGTGTGTAGCTTCCCCCAGACCAAGCCCAGTGTGTAGCTTCCCCAGACCAAGCCCGGTGTGTAAATGGAAGAATCCAGCAGGCTCTGCTATGTAATAATCATTTCACTAATTAAATCTGACTTGATTCGTTTAGTTATATCTGAATGCTGGAATAAAAAGCCCTTGTCTGACCAAACTGTGTGATCCCAATCAATGGCACATGACCCTCAATGCACTAGTCATTCGGGAGACCAGACATGAAGAAAATATATCCACACAGGGGGTGGGACGCTTCATGGCAGCGACCAATCGCCAGACAGCACATGGCACAAGGTGAGTGTTAGTATTAGGGTTCGGGGGGGTTAGTATTAGGGTTCGGGGGGGTTAGGGTTCGGGGGGGTTACTGTTAGTATTAGGGTTCATATTAGGGTTTGGGGGGGTTAGTGTTAGTATTAGGGTTCGTATTAGGGTTTGGGGGGGTTAGTGTTAGTATTAGGGTTCGGGGGGGTTAGTGTTAGTATTAGGGTTCGGGAGGGTTAGTATTAGTATTAGGGTTCGGGGGGGTTAGTGTTAGTATTAGGGTTCGGAGGGGGTTAGTGTTAGTATTAGGGTTCGGGGGGGTTTGTATTAGGGTTCGGGGGGGTTAGTGTTAGTATTAGGGTTCGGGGGGGGTTAGTGTTAGTATTAGGGTTCGGGGGGGGGTTAGTGTTAGTATTAGGGTTTGGGGGGGTTAGTGTTAGTATTAGGGTTCGGGGGGGTTAGTATTAGTATTAGGGTTCGGGGGGGTTAGTATTAGGGTTCGGGGGGGTTAGTGTTAGTATTAGGGTTCGGAGGGGGTTAGTGTTAGTATTAGGGTTCGGGGGGGTTTGTATTAGGGTTCGGGGGGGTTAGTGTTAGTATTAGGGTTCGGGGGGGGTTAGTGTTAGTATTAGGGTTCGGGGGGGTTAGTGTTAGTATTAGGGTTCGGGGGGGTTAGTGTTAGTATTAGGGTTCGGGGGGGGTTAGTGTTAGTATTAGGGTTCGGGGGGGGTTAGTGTTAGTATTAGGGTTTGGGGGGGTTAGTGTTAGTATTAGGGTTCGGGGGGGTTAGTGTTAGGGTTCGGGGGGGTTAGTGTTAGTATTAGGGTTCGGGGGGGTTAGTATTAGGGTTCGGGGGGGTTAGTGTTAGTATTAGGGTTCGGAGGGGGTTAGTGTTAGTATTAGGGTTCGGGGGGGTTTGTATTAGGGTTCGAGGGGGGTTAGTGTTAGTATTAGGGTTCGGGGGGGGTTAGTGTTAGTATTAGGGTTCGGGTGGGGTTAGTGTTAGTATTAGGGTTCGGGGGGGGTTAGTGTTAGTATTAGGGTTTGGGGGGGGTTAGTGTTAGTATTAGGGTTCGGGGGGGTTAGTGTTAGTATTAGGGTTCGGGGGGGGTTAGTGTTAGTATTAGGGTTCGGGGGGGTTAGTATTAGGGTTCGGGGGGGTTAGTATTAGGGTTCGGGGGGGTTAGTGTTAGGGTTCGGGGGGGTTAGTGTTAGGGTTCGGGGGGGTTAGTGTTAGGGTTCGGGGGGGTTAGTGTTAGTATTAGGGTTCGGGGGGGGTTAGTGTTAGTATTAGGGTACGGGGGGGTTAGTGTTAGTATTAGGGTTCGGGGGGGTTAGTGTTAGTATTAGGGTTCGGGGGGGGTTAGTGTTAGTATTAGGGTTCGGGGGGGTTAGTGTTAGTATTAGGGTTCGGGGGGGGGTTAGTGTTAGTATTAGGGTTCGGGGGGGGTTAGGGTTAGTATTAGGGTTCAGGGGGGTAAGGGTTAGTATTAGGGTTCGGGGGGGTTAGGGTTAGTATTAGGGTTCGGAGGGGTTAGTATTAGGGTTCGGGGGGGGTTAGTGTTAGTATTAGGGTTTGGGGGGGTTAGTGTTAGTATTAGGGTTCGGGGGGTTAGTGTTAGTATTAGGGTTCGAGGGGTTAGTGTTAGTATTAGGGTTCGGGGGGTTAGTGTTAGTATTAGGGTTCGGGGGGTTAGTGTTAGTATTAGGGTTCGGGGGGTTAGTGTTAGTATTAGGGTTCGGGGGGTTAGTGTTAGTATTAGGGTTTGGGGGGTTAGTGTTAGTATTAGGGTTCGGGCGGTTAGTGTTAGTATTAGGGTTTGGGGGGTTAGTGTTAGTATTAGGGTTTGGGGGGTTAGTGTTAGTATTAGGGTTCGGGGGGGTTAGTATTAGGGTTCGGGGGGTTAGTGTTAGTATTAGGGTTCGGGGGGTTAGTGTTAGTATTAGGGTTCGGGGGGGTTAGTGTTAGTATTAGGGTTCGGGGGGGGTTAGTGTTAGTATTAGGGTTCGGGGGGGTTAGTGTTAGTATTAGGGTTCAGGGGGGTTAGTATTAGGGTTCGGGGGGGTTAGTGTTAGTATTAGGGTTCGGGGGGTTAGTGTTAGTATTAGGGTTCGGGGGGGGTTAGTGTTAGTATTAGGGTTGGGGGGGTTAGTGTTAGTATTAGGGTTGGGGGGGTTAGTGTTAGTATTAGGGTTCGGGGGGTTAGTGTTAGTATTGGGGTTCGGGGGGGTTAGTGTTAGTATTAGGGTTCGGGGGGGTTAGTGTTAGTATTAGGGTTCAGGGGTTAGTATGGGGGTTCAGGGGTTAGTATGGGGGTTCAGGGGTTAGTATGGGGGTTATGTTTGTAAAGCACTGTCAGCGCTTACATTGCCACGGTAAAGCAGCCAAGTTGCCTTTCACCACTGAGAGTTCAACATTCAAACTGCCGTGATTAACTGTCCTAGACGCCCACACAGTTCATCCCGGTAACTTGTTCAGGTAACACAGGATATAAACATGTAACCAGAAATGCAGGGCTTTATCCATGAGAGAGGGATCAAGTTAGAAATATTTGCCAATTCTTCTAACTCTGCTACTTTGGCCTTAAGTTTGAAATTCCCTGGAATTCTGTATTTCACAAATAAAGCCCTACGTTTGTATTATACAGGGTTCTCTCACTAAAAGCCACGCCATGGGGCCCTCTATACAGGCGGGTTTCTAAAAGTCGTGCAGTCTCCAGGGAAACCAATGGAAGGTCCCTGCAGATTATACATAAGCTGGAATTTCTACCAATCACAATATAGTATAAAACATAAGCACATACCAAGATCACGTTATCAGACCAGTCAGTGTAAAATGAATCTGCAGACAGACTGAGCCATACAGGGGAACCTGTTATACAGAACCATCCAGTAAAACCACTTACCCCTCAGACCATTAATAAGGATGATGAGCAATATAGCCACAATTAGGTTTTATTCTCTCGATCAATAAAGACTCCAATCTAAAAATAAAAGCAAATATATCAATTTGTACTGTGTGTGCTTCAATACATGAGCTCAATGCTAAATAAAAAGACCCCCGGGTTAGTAACATGAGTAACTATATATTCTTCTATACATTATCCATGGCCAGCTGAGTTCTTCTATATATTCCTCTATACATTGTGCAGGGTCTGGTGAGTTTCTCCTGCTAGAAGAACAGAGTTGGCCCTGTATAATGCATTGTTATAAAGTGACAGTGTGTAAAGATGTAACTCTACATTATCCATGGCCAGCTGAGCTCTTCTATATATTCTTCTATACGTTGTGCAGGGTCTGGTGAGTTTCTCCTGCTAGAAGAACAGAGTTGGCCCTGTATAATGCATTGTTATTAAGTGACAGTGTGTAAAGATGTAACTCTGCATTATCCCTGGCCAGCTGAGCTCCTCTATATATTCCTCTATACATTGTGCAGGGTCTGGTGAGTTTCTCCTGCTAGAAGAACAGAGTTGGCCCTGTATAATGCATTGTTATAAAGTGACAGTGTGTAAAGATGTAACTCTGCATTATCCATGGCCAGCTGAGCTCTTCTATATATTCCTCTATACATTGTGCAGGGTCTGGTGAGTTTCTCCTGCTAGAAGATATAGTTGGCCCTGTATAATGCATTGTTATAAAGTGACAGTGTGTAAAGATGTAACTCTGCATTATCCCTGGCCAGCTGAGCTCTTCTATATATTCTTCTATACATTGTGCAGGGTCTGGTGAGTTTCTCCTGCTAGAAGAACAGAGTTGGTCCTGTATAATGCATTGTTATATAGTGACAGTGTGTAAAGATGTAACTCTGCATTATCCATGGCCAGCTGAGCTCTTCTATATATTCTTCTATACATTGTGCAGGGCTTGGTGAGTTTCTCCTGCTAGAAGAACAGAGTTGGTCCTGTATAATGCATTGTTATAAAGTGACAGTGTGTAAAGATGTAACTCTGCATTATCCATGGCCAGCTGAGCTCTTCTATATATTCTTCTATACATTGTTCAGGGTCTGGTGAGTTTCTCCTGCTAGAAGAACAGAGTTGGCCCTGTATAATGCATTGTTATAAAGTGACAGTGTGTAAAGATATAACTCTGCATTATCCATGGCCAGCTGAGCTCTTCTATATATTCTTCTATACATTGTGCAGGGTCTGGTGAGTTTCTCCTGCTAGAAGAACAGAGTTGGTCCTGTATAATGCATTGCTATATAGTGACAGTGTGTAAAGATGTAACTCTGCATTATCCATGGCCAGCTGAGCTCTCTATATATTCTTCTATACATTGTGCAGGGTCTGGTAAGTTTCTCCTGCTAGAAGAACAGTGTTGGTCCTGTATAATGCATTGTTATATAGTGACAGTGTGTAAAGATGTAACTCTGCATTATCCATGGCCAGCTGAGCTCTTCTATATATTCTTCTATACATTGTGCAGGGTCTGGTGAGTTTCTCCTGCTAGAAGAACAGTGTTGGTCCTGTATAATGCATTGTTATATAGTGACAGTGTGTAAAGATGTAACTCTGCATTATCCATGGCCAGCTGAGCTCCTCTATATATTCTTCTATACATTGTGCAGGGCCTGGTGAGTTTCTCCTGCTAGAAGAACAGAGTTGGCCCTGTATAATGCATTGTTATAAAGTGACAGTGTGTAATGATGTAACTCTGCATTATCCATGGCCAGCTGAGCTCTTCTATATATTCTTCTATACGTTGTGCAGGGTCTGGTGAGTTTCTCCTGCTAGAAGAACAGAGTTGGCCCTGTATAATGCATTGTTATAAAGTGACAGTGTGTAAAGATGTAACTCTGCATTATCCATGGCCAGCTGAGCTCTTCTATATATTCTTCTATACATTGTGCAGGGTCTGGTGAGTTTCTCCTGCTAGAAGAACAGTGTTGGTCCTGTATAATGCATTGTTATATAGTGACAGTGTGTAAAGATGTAACTCTGCATTATCCATGGCCAGCTGAGCTCCTCTATATATTCTTCTATACATTGTGCAGGGTCTGGTGAGTTTCTCCTGCTAGCTTGTGTAGAAACCAAACCGCAGTTTTCACTTGTTTTATTTGCCGTTATCATTATCAGTCTTTTGAAGATTATTAGCAGATATGGTGAGAGGTCTTCAGTTTGGTTCATGGCGGTTTATCGTGTGATCTCCCCTATTACCTGGATATGTTGATTCCCGTGTTGTTCAGCGCTGCGCATTATGATGGCGGTTTATAAATAATAATAATTACGCTGTTTCTCCGCTCTCCCTTTGCCATCGCCCCAAATATAATTGATGGATTTTAGTTGGGGCGGCTGGGACCCCTGTCGGCTGAGAGTGATGTATTATGACTGTGTCTCATTATAGAAACCATGCATAATAAACCTATATATATATATAAATGGTTACTTTATACCATCACATATAACACAACCACTGCAACTGGCCCACTGTGTCACCCACTCTGCGCACACTTTATTATTATGCCAGGAGAAAGGTACGAGATGCAGGACTGTCCCTGGAAGCTCGGGTTGCTTGGTCATATAACTCCCAGTGCCCCAGCCAGCCCAGCTGTCACCTACCTGAGCAGCAGGACAGGAATGGTGGGGTCTCCTCACTCCCGGGGACCCCTGTAACCAGGACACGGAGAGAATGGCCCACTGACTGCTCCCCTGTCATCAACTGCTCGAAGCACGTACAAAACGCCATCTACCGTGTCTCCACTTCCGGGTAGTGTAAGCATATAACGGAATCCATATTACCGGAGACCAAGATGCATTAGGCTCTATGGAACGAGCTTCACTGAATAAGAGACGGAACAAAACCCAGTGTTCTAAGCTCTATTGTGTCGAACTCGGCGTTTTGACGTAATCCCCGCCTCGTTTCGGCACAGCACGCCCGCTGATTGGCTGAAGTTACCCAGTGACGCGGCATGTTTACTGCGCTGATTGGCTGGGTCCGCTCTGTGATAGCCAATGCCCGGTGTAAAGCCAGCGGAGTGAGCCGGAAGTCGAGCTGCTCCCCTCAGTCCCGTGATGTCAGGCAGTCAGCGCCGCTGAGGGCTCCTTCCATGCTCCGGACATGGAGAGCTTCGGGCCCCCGGAGCTGCTGTGTGATTTCCGTGTGTTCGGGCGGCAGCAGGCTCTGCGCGATGCTCTGCAGGCCGGGGAGTCGCAGCTGGTGTTGGACGGAGCTCAGCTGATAGTGCGGCTCCCTCACAGCGTGCAGTCCTTCCCGCGGCTCCCGGCGCCGCCCTCCGCCTACCTGCACCGCACCTGGGCCCCCGGCTCCGCGGCCCTCACCGGCCTGCTCCTCCCGGCGGCCGGGCGGCCCCTGGCTCTGGTGTGGGAGAATGGCCGGGCTGAGCTGTGGAGTCCGCCCCAGGGACCCTCTGGCTGGGGCTTGGTCCAGTCCCTGTCCCTGTTCAGCAGTCCCCGTGCCCGGCTGGTCTCAGTCTGCAGCAGTGGGGAGGACCTGGTCTGGTGCGAGGAGAGACCCCCATCTAAACCAACCGCCAAGCTGCACAGTTGCTGTGTCTGCAAGCGCTCCCTGGGGCAGGACAGTGCCCAGCCGGGCAACAGGAGCTACACCCAGCCGGGCACCCCGGGCAACGGGAGCTACACCCAGCCGGGCAACGGGAGCTACACCCAGCCGGGCAACGGGAGCTACACCCAGCCGGGCAACGGGAGCTACACCCAGCCGGGCAACGGGAGCTACACCCAGCCGGGCAACGGGAGCTACACCCAGCCGGGCAACGGGAGCTACACCCAGCCGGGCAACGGGAGCTACACCCAGCCGTCCGCCCCGGGCAACGGGAGCTACACCCAGCCGTCCGCCCCGGGCAACGGGAGCTACACCCAGCCGTCCGCCCCGGGCAACGGGAGCTACACCCAGCCGTCCGCCCCGGGCAACGGGAGCTACACCCAGCCGTCCGCCCCGGGCAACGGGAGCTACACCCAGCCGGCCGCCCCGGGCAACGGGAGCTACACCCAGCCGGCCGCCCCGGGCAACGGGAGCTACACCCAGCCGGCCGCCCCGGGCAACGGGAGCTACACCCAGCCGGCCGCCCCGGGCAACGGGAGCTACACCCAGCCGGCCGCCCCGGGCAACGGGAGCTACACCCAGCCGGCCACCCCGGGCAACTGGAGCTACACCCAGCCGGGCAACGGGAGCTACACCCAGCCGGCCACCCCGGGCAACGAGAGCTACACCCAGCCGGGCAACGGAAGCTACACCCAGCCGGCCACCCCGGGCAACGGGAGCTACACCCAGCCGGCCACCCCGGGCAACGGGAGCTACACCCAGCTGGTGCCATTGACTAATGTGAACTATACACAGCCAGTGACACCTGGCAACATGAAGATCATCCTCCATCACAGCCCCTCGTACCAGCTTTATTCGTCCTCGAAACATATCTTCATGGTACCACACAAAGGTGCTGCCAGCCACCTCCTCCTCATCTACTCATACCTGGAACAGAAAATAACCATGTCTTCCACGTCACGTGGCCGTCTGCACAGCAGGAGCCTAACGCAAGGTGACTCTGACTTCCAGAAGATGGTGGTGGAGCTTTTGGGCATCGTGGCATCCGATGCTTGCTTTGATACTCTGTGCTGCACAGTAACTGCTATGGAGGAGCTGCTGCTGCTGGATGCCAGTGGGCAGGTTCATTTGCTGTACCCAGATGGAGCGACAAGACACGTCTATAAGTTTGATAACCAGCTCGTGTGTGAGGCACATATTGGCATGCAGTTATTCGAAGGGACACTGGCCTGTGCATTGGACGCTGTGTTGTACCTGATCGACCTCCACACGGGTCGTCTGATGGAGAAAATAATACTCTCTGCAGATATGCGTTTGTTGAAAGTCTTTGGAAGTGGGGCTTTCCAGTTCCTGACCAAAGCCGGTATCTATACAGTCAGCCGAGGGCCTGTGGATAAGGGTGAAAATAACCGGACATGTGAGCCGGCATTGCTGGAGATGATATTTGAAGAGGCTTGCAAATACTACCAAAGGCGCAGTCTCAGCAGCACGAGACTCACTGTGCATTCGTTAAAGCAGGAAGGTATTTTTCAAGCTCCGATTACTTTATCTTCTATTGTCAAGTGTTTCCAGAAAAAGGAAAAGCCGTTGGATGAAAAGTTCACGGATTTATTGAGCATCATGTACAACGAACTTCAGAACTACCTGGGCTTGGAGAGGCTCAAAGCTTGCATTATTAATGCTGATGGGAACGATGTTGAAAGCTACTGTGAAGATCTAGTAGACCAAGAAATCAGTCGTCTCCTTGTGCACATAGACTTGGATAGAGAGAACTTGCTTTACATTAACTCTCTCTTCACCATGTTTCCCAAAGCTTCCTGGAAGTCTATCAGGAATAACCTCCAAATCTGCCAAAATGGGGATGGAAAGCTTGTGGTCAGGGCTACGTCTGATGTATGGAGAAAGGTGTTGGGTCCGCTTCCTCCTGGGTGCAAGGAAAGCTCCCAGAATGGCGTCCGCCCACTGTTTGAAGTGATCTGCCAGTCTCTCTACACATTTAAACCTAAATGGCTCCCGTTCTTTGTTCAGCATGCCCAAGAGTGCGGTGAGCTTTCCTGGGGATTCAGTAACAAAGAGAAATGTGAGCAGGTACCGTTATACAAGAGAGCGATGTCTGTGCTAAACAAACGAAAGGAAAACACTACTGTGGACCGTGAGCTAGAGATAGACATTTTATTATACAGCGGAAGGCCCCTGGCTATCGTCCAAGCAATCCATATCTTAATTGGCTCCCAGCGATGGGAGAGGGTTATGGAAGAAACTAAGAGGTACTCTGTCCTGAGCCCGGTTATTTCCAAAGATATCTTTATAACACTATTGGTGGAGCTCGTCAAACACCGGTATTTGGACGCTTACATTGACCAGATTTGTGACATTTGCCCAGTGGATATGACTGCTACCGCCATCCTGCGCATTGTACTCCAGAACCTGCCCCAAAACACAGCCCAGACCCCTTTACCCCCTGAGGGTGGCAGGCATTTGACTGTAGGTTTGCTGAAGCCACTGCTGAACAAAGTATTACAGAATCAGGTTAAAGCCCAGAAAACTCTCATACCCACCTTCCCTCCTTCTACCCCACAGCGGGCAGACAAAGCTGGTGGCGAGCAGGTTTTTGGTAATGGGTTCTCACCAGGATACAGTCCTGTGACTGACATCTATTCCACTAATGACCTGTGAATGTGACTTGTCCACAGATTATTCTTCCTGCAAAAGCACATCTTATATATATTTTTTTCTTCCGCTTCTTATATTTAAGTCAGTATTAATTTTGTATTGTTTCATTTTTCCGTCACTATGTTGCCACCAAAGTTCTTTTATTCATGAAAGCGATGATTGCATGAAATTGAGAAGGGAATTGCACAGTTAAGGCCAAGGTAGCAGAGTTGGAAACATTCACTATAGGTTTTTTCTAACTCTGCTACGTTTGGGTTTGTTTGCAGTTCTCTCTGTCATGAATAAAGCCTGGAGTTTGTTGGTTTTGCCAAAGATTCTTTGCCTTTAAAGTTGTTCTGTAAAATCTGCCCCCATTTTTGTTTTAGGTCATACGTGTAGTTGTGCAGAGAAGCCTCTAACCGTGTCGTTCCCATGATACCTAATGCAGACTGCGTTAGCTGGAGAGGAGTTAATGTGTCTGCCAGACTGAATCTTCTCTGTACAATTAGTCCTGTGTGTCTGTTACAGGGATATGTCATTTACTCTTGATAAAGCACTTTTAGTTCTGTTGCAGTGTTTTAGCCATTTGATTCTATTGTTCATTAATAAATGATTTTAGTTGTAATATGAGGAGTTTTTTTGTCAAACAGCTTATTTCTTTGTCACACACAGTCCGGTCTAATGACCTCTAGCCAATATAATCGCTAAGCATTGTAGGAGCGTGACCTCGGGAAAAGCCACCGGCTTTCTATGCAGAGTTGTGTTTGACGTTATGACGGGTATCTCTCTCTCTGTCTCTCACTCTCTCGGACGGTGACGGGTACCTCTCTGTCTCTTGGGCCGGTGACGGGTACCTCTCTGTCTCTTGGGCCGGTGACGGGTATCTCTCTCTCTGTCTCTCACTCTCTCGGACGGTGACGGGTACCTCTCTGTCTCTCTCGGGCGGTGGGGGGTACCTCTCGTGGAGGGTGTCTCTCTCGGGCGGTGATGGGTACCGCGGGCGGTGACGGGTACCTCTCTGTCTCTCGCAGACGGTGGGGGGTACCTCTCTGTCTCTCGCGGGCGGTGGGGGGTACCTCTGTCTCTCTCTCGCGGGCGGTGGGGGGTACCTCTGTCTCTCTCTCGGGTTATGACATGATATCACTTTAGTGAATAAAAAGATTACTATCTCTTGTTCCAGCCAGTTTGACAACATGCTTAGAAATCTGTTTATTAATAGACTGGTTCCCCCTCCAGTGCCGGGGGGGCGGGGGCCAAGGGGCCGACCTGTGTTGGGAATGCAATTCTGGAAGATGCCTCATGGTGACCTGTGTGCGAGCGGCTGAAGCTTTTGGATTAAGGCAGAATCAGTGGGAACTACATTTCCCATGATTCTGTGGTGGAAGAAGCCTCAATGCTGTATACACGCACAGTTCACAATCTGGGATCTTCCAACACAATGGTCAGCAGTGTAATCGGCTGTGATGACAGGGGCTGGAGACTCTATGAATGAAACCTGCCCCCCAAATAAATACGTTCCAGAAATGAATGATTGACTCTGTGTTGGGGAAACACACGTGGCCTTTAAACACTTTGTCGGATATTAATAACCATAAAAATATGAATATTAGTTATTAATTATGAATCATTAAAAAAAATAGGAAAATTGATTCATATCTATGGGTCTGACCAAAAATACCCATATCAAGAATTCGTTATGTATATAGAGAGTTTGGATGACGTTTTTACAAAAGTAAATACAATGCAACAATTTTTAATAAAATCAAACGATAAGCAAAATAGCGTAACAACAAAATACAATATCAATAGATGTTAATCATAATTCACATGTATGACATGAGAGAGGTGAATAAAATAAAACATTAATTATGCAGCTCTGTACCTATATCAACATGCATGTAGAATAAGTTACTATGCAGTTACATTTAAGACCACAAGATGGCCATGCATTTTATTTAGATACAACCTGCATTGATTATGATTAGTATTTAAAATGGTTACTGATAGTACACCATAATTACCTACAAATTACCAACATATACTCTGCTTAGGTATACTAAATCATATAACTACTCAAGGTGGCTATTTCTTAATCTGCTCGGTAAATGATAATGTATGTATTCTAGCTTAGACTTTAAGAATGAGAATCTTAGATAATCTCTGGAGATTATATATTACATATTTGGGTAAATAGCTAGACTATAAGAATTTATGGTTCTTGGTAATATCTATAGGATATTCCTCTGGCTTCCTTCTGCAGAAAGGATGACAGATAAACACCAGGCTAAAACATATAGATCCCAGAAATTGTGGGATTTAAGTTAAATTTACCCAAATATATGTGCTAATGACATCCATAAAAATGAGATCATGCTAGAAACAAATTACCACATTTACACATTACCGGTGTTCTGACAAATTTCTGGAGCAAATTCTCCTGCGCAATCGCCCCCCGCACACCCCTTCTTACCAGATGATCGGACACAGCGCATGCGCGCGGCTATCAAGCGCGTCCGTGGCTGGATTCAAAACGCTGGTAAGTAACACGGGGCGGGGGGACATAAGGAGCCAACAGAGGGGTAAGCACCCTGGTGAGGGCTGCCTCATCTTCATGGGATTTGTGATCCTCCTGCTGCATCAATAATACAGCAGGAGGATGACAAATCCCATCAAGATGAGGCAGCCCTCACCAGGATGCTTGCCCCCTTATGTCCCGACGCCCCGTGTTACCACCTTAAGAACACAACAACGGACGCACGCATTCCCACACGGCTTGATAGCCGCGCGCATGCGCTGTGTCCGATCATCTGGTAAGAAGGGGTGTGCGGGGGGCGGGAGGTGTTTGCGTAGTCGGCGCATGCGCGGTGTGCACAAAGTTACAGCTGAGTGATTGCGCAGGAGAATTTGCTCCAGAAATTTGTCAGAACACCGGCAGAGGTTGGTTTGCAGCTGTGACTCCTTCCATTGAAGAATTGAGTAATGGGAGTTACTCCTGGGACTTAGCTCAATACAATGGGTATGGAGATTTCTATTGTATAGTGAACATGTGCTATTAAAAGCCTCATATTCCTGAGTTCTCCCCAGAAGGAGAGAGACTCAGCCCGTTTCTAAAACATTCCCATCTCTCACCCCACTAGTGGCAGCTCTCACCCCACTAGTGGCAGCTCTCCCAAAATCAGTCTCCCCAGGTCTTTTCAGGTATCTCAGCTCATTCCTTCTACACCTCCAGTATCAACTATCAACCAAACCTTATCTCAGATTCACACCCTGTTTCTGTAACTTCTAGCCAATTAAATGGATGGGTGTGTTTAATTTAAATGAGATGATGTCATGATTTATAGCTATACCTGGATTGTGAGTATAATATAAGACAATATATATGTTGAAATATAAAGAAGTGTTAAGAATATTTACTCCAATTTGAAATTGTATTATCAATATACTTATCATTTCACATTAGATAACTTATAATAAAATGTATATCACACTAATAAAAACAATATTCGAATTAATATGTAGGATTAATTATACTTTACATATTTATGAGTGAAGGTGTGATATAATTATATATTTTAATGGGCGATTTGAATCAACTAAGTGTGTTTGTAATAACCCTTATTATATTCTTGAAATCTAATATCCAAATAATCTCAGTGTGTCTGTCAGTTTCTGCCAGTTTGGGTGGGCTAGCAAGTTGCAGAGAAGCCCCCCTTCTCCTCTTGTAGTTACACAGCTGTGTCTGCATCAATACAATGAGGCTTAGAGTCATAAAGCTTCCACTAACAATGGCCACCTTATCTGTTCCAGTGATACTATGAACTTATCAGTAAAATATTTGGTTTCAGATAACAGAGTTAGGGAAAGAGTTTCTTTTAACCTCAGTGACACGGAATAAGATTTGAACACAAAGAAGGATGTCAAAAAACTGACACAAAATGGAGGCTGCTGGCATCCATCTTGTTCTCCTTTGCTTCTGCTCAATTCATATGTACCAGTCTCGAGATTACTGTTCAATACCTCTGACAACTTGTACAACAAAGAATTACAACTGCGCATATTACTGCCGGATATTTTGTGTTTTCTGCTCGGCACTGAACCTCTGTTAAGAAGGCAGAACAATAAATACTGTGTGACTCCGACTGCCCATAAATACGTCTTACCACAGAGCTCAGACTGCCATCCATACTGCTGTATGCCACATCCATATCCCTTCTTGGTGGAGCCAGCCGCCATGCTGCTGGGGGCAGTCACCAATAAGTGAGAACATCTTCTAAATCATTGCTGAAAGCACCCAGGTATTCATCAAGGGGAATTTACTGCCAAAATAGAATCTGAAGTATAATTAGGATAGACTACCTTCAAATGAGATAACCGATTGAAACTGAAATCCAAAAAACACTCTGCGGTGAAAACATGTCTGAATCTCGAGGCAATGTAAAAATGGCTTGGAATAATGAAGGGGATTGGCACTGGAATTTCAAACTTAGACCCAAAGTAGCCGAGTTATTCTCCTAATATCAGCTGAATGGTCTAATGTTTCCAAATCTGTTACTGGTCTAAAGTAGGAAATTCCCTGTCGTGAATAACCTTTAATTCAGGTAGGACTATAATCTAATCTATATCCCCCCCAGTCACCAGCAAATAGACTTCGTATACATCTGTTTCTCTCTGTTTAGTTATATAAGGTGAAACCTTTAAATGTTTTATGGATTTAATTAATCTCGCTCTGCTAGCCGATATCCCTCTCTATCTTTGGACACCGTGGGGAAAATGTCATACAATATTGTGAAACCTCGAAGCCGTTTGTTAAGATGGAACGATTTGTTTTTGGGAAGGGGAGGATGAGAGGGCAGTCTGTATTAATGGAGCATTCTACCCTACGTCATGTTTCTACAACTTCATGAATGGGTCTTGTTTAGTTTTACCTCCTCTGCTGGGATTTCACACAGACTCCAGGCACTAAACGACATTGATGATATCATATTTGTGTGTGTATGTACAGTGGATATAAAAAGTCTACACACCCCTGTTAAAATGTCAGGTTTCTGTGCTGTAAAAAAATGAGACAAAGATAAATCATTTCAGAACTTTTTCCACCTTTAATGTGACCTATAAACTGTACAACTCAATTGAATAACAAACTGAAATCTTTTAGATAGAGGGAAGAAAAAATATAAAAATAAAATAATGTGGTTGCATAAGTGTGCACACCCTTAAACTAATACTTTGTTGAAGCACCTTTTGATTTTATTACAGGACTCAGTCTGGAAATTCTTTTGTACCCTTCTCCTGACTGATACCTTTTAACAATGAGATCCCTCTGATGCTTTGGAAGCTCTCTGTGGACCATGGCTTTTGCTGTGGTATGCGACTAAGAAAATTTCAGGAAAGACCAACTAGAGCAGCTGAACTTTATTTGGGGTTAATCAGAGGCACTTTAAATGATGGCAGGTCTAAGCTGACTCCTATTTAACATGATTTGGAATGTGATTGCTTAATTCTGAACACAGCTATATCCCCAGTTATAAGAGGGTGTGCACACTTATGCAACCACATTATTTTATTTTTATATTTTTTCTTCCCTCTACCTGAAAGATTTGTTTGTTTTTCAATTGAGTTGTACAGTTTATAGGTCACATTAAAGGTGGAAAAAGTTCTGAAATGATTTATCTTTGTCTCATTTTTTTACAGCACAGAAACCTGACATTTTAACGGGTGTGTAGACTTTTTATATCCACTGTACATAATATATATATATATATATATATATAAAAAAAAAATTAATTCTGGGTTAAAGTTCTAAAAGTGATGTAATCAGCAGGGACATTCCATTAGTTTCCATGGTGATTCTGGGGGTAAAGTTCTAAAAGTGATGTCATCTCTTTAAAGGGACAGTCTAGTCCCCAAACTCCCTTTGGCGCAAGATTAGGATCATTGCTTGTATAATGCGCAAGCCCTCCCCAGTGATTACTCTGCATGTTTACTGTAGGTGCGGCAGCACTGATTATATAGACACTGAGGATATAAAGTTTTGTTTCACATAGGCACTTCCTGTCTTCCTCAAATTTAATCTATTGAGTGGCCTATGAGTGACCTTGCTCTTATACACAGTAGGATCTCTTAACAGTGCAACACATTGTCTGATGACCTCACTAGAGAGACAGAATATTCCAGTAGTGGATGCATGGAATAGTCTTCCAGTAGAAGTGGTAGAGGTTAATACAGTGAAAGAGTTTAAGCATGCATGGGATAGGTATAAGGCTATCCTAGATATAAGATTAGGTCAGGGACTAATAAAAGTATTACATTACTGAGAGGGTAGTGGATGCATGGAATAGTCTTCCAGTAGAAGTGATAGAGGTTAATACAGTGAAGGAGTTTAACCCCTTGCCGACATAGGATGTACTAGGTTCGTCCTGAATGGCAAAGTGTTGTCCTAGTCTGTTGTGCGGTTAAATAAGCGTTGTTCCGTTCCAACGGTGATGCTTTAAAGCCTTGTGGTTGTGAGCTGGTCCCCGGAGGCTGTGAGGTGGCACCTTCAGATGATGGTATATTGGTGTGTGTATCACTGTTAAACATGTCAAGTCTTTTGTGATGTTTGTAGTATGAGATAAGTCCACTGCAGCAAGCCAGGGCTTGGAAAAAGATTATTAATTAGTCAGGTTATATCTGCAGATAAAGTCACTGTCTCTAGTAAGGCCATTGATTAAAGCCTTAAACTGGAAGATTAATTTGACCTCCCATATTTTTCTCTCCCACCGTGTGTGCGTAACAATCCCATCAGTACCAAAAGCTTCTCGTCCTGTATACTGTGCCCCATCAGTACCAAGAGTGACAGGCAACAGAGAGTTGTAGTCAATGGGGTATATTCGATGCAAGGTCTTGTTACTAGTGGGGTACCTCAGGGGTCTGTACTTGGACCCATTCTTTATAATATTGTTATTAGTGATATTGCAGAAGGTCTTGTTACTAGTGGGGTACCTCAGGGATCTGTACTTGGACCCATTCTCTATAATATTGTTATTAGTGATATTGCAGAAGGTCTTGTTACTAGTGGGGTACCTCAGGGATCTGTACTTGGACCCATTCTCTTTAATATTTTTATTAGCGATATTGCAGAAGGTCTTGTTGGCAAAGTATGTCTTTTTGCTGATGATACAAAGATTTGCAGCAGGGTTTATAGTCATGGAGGGATAAGCCAAATGGCAAATGATTTAGCTAAACTAGAAAAATGCTCAGAGCAGTGGCAACTGACATTTAATGTGGACAAGTGCAAGATTATGCACCTTGGGCGTAAAAACCCAAAAGCAGAATATAGACTATTTGGTACAGTGCTAACCTCAACATCTGAGGAAAGGGATTTAGGAGTAATAATTTCAGAGGACTTGAAGGTAGGTAGGCAATGCAATAGAGCAGCAGGAAATGCTAGCAGAATGCTTGGTTGCATAGGGAGAGGTATTAGCAGTAGGAAGAGGGAAGTGCTCATGCCATTGTACAGAGCACTGGTGAGACCTCACTTGGAGTATTGTACAGAGCGCTGGTGAGACCTCACTTGGAGTATTGTACAGAGCACTGGTGAGACCTCACTTGGAGTATTGTACGCAGTACTGGAGACCGTATCTCCAGAAGGATATTGATACTTTGGAGAGAGTTCAGAGAAGGGCTACTAAACTGGTTCATGGGTTGAAGGATAAAACTTACCAGGAAAGGTTAAAGCATCTTAACATGTATAGCTTGGAGGAAAGACGTAACAGGGGGGATATGATAGAAACATTTATATACATAAAGGGAATCAACACAGTAAAGGAAGAGAGTATATTTAAAAGAAGAAAAATTACCACAACTAGAGGACATAGTCTTAAATTAGAGGGGCAACAATTTAAAAGTAATATCAGGAAGTATTACTTTACTGAGAGGGTAGTGGATGGATGGAATAGCCTTCCAGCAGAAGTGGTAGAGGTAAACACAGTGAAGGAGTTTAAGCATGCGTGGGATAGACACAAGGCTATCCTAGCTGTAAGACCGGCAATGGGGGACTAATAAAAGTACTCAAAAAAAAAATTGGGCAGACTAGATGGACCGAATGGTCCTTATCTGCCGACACATTCTATGTTTCTATGTAAAAGCTTCCCATCCTGGATACTGTGTACCATCAGTACCAAAAGCTTCCCATCCTGGATACTGTGCTCCATCAGTACCAAAAGCTTCCCATCCTGGATACTGTGTCCCATCAGCACCAAAAGCTTCCCATCCTGGATACTGTGCTCCATCAGTACCAAAAGCTTCCCATCCTGGATACTGTGTCCCATCAGTACCAAAAGCTTCCCATCCTGGATACTGTGCCCCATCAGTACCAAAAGCTTCCCATCCTGGATACTGTGCCCCATCAGTACCAAAAGCTTCCCATCCTGGATACTGTGCCCCATCAGTACCAAAAGCTTCCCATCCTGGATACTGTGCCCCATCAGCACCAAAAGCTTCCCATCCTGGATACTGTGCCCCATCAGTACCAAAAGCTTTACATCCCGGATACTGTGCCCCATCAGTACCAAAAGCTTCACATCCTGGATACTGTGTCCCATCCGTACCAAAAGCTTCCCATCCCGGATGCTGTGCCCCATAAGTGCCAAAAGCTTCCCATCCCGGATGCTGTGCCCCATCCGTACCAAAAGCTTCCCATCCTGGATACTGTGCCCCATCAGTACCAAAAGCTTCCCATCCCGGATGCTGTGCCTCATCTGTACCAAAAGCTTCCCATCCTGGATACTGTGTCCCATCAGTACCAAAAGCTTCCCATCCTGGATACTGTGCCCCATCAGTACCAAAAGCTTCCCATCCTGGATACTGTGTCCCATCAGTACCAAAAGCTTCCCACCCTGGATACTGTGCCCCATCAGTACCAAAAGCTTCCCATCCTGGATACTGTGCCCCATCAGTACCAAAAGCTTCCCATCCTGGATACTGTGCCCCATCAGTACCAAAAGCTTCCCATCCCGGATGCTGTGCCCCATTCTCTCAGGTGGCAGACATGTTGGTTAGAATCTTTGCTCTGTATAGCTCTATCAGGGGGCAGACATGTTGGTGAGAATCTTGGTTCAGATCTTCACTCTGAACAAAGATCTGACCAAATATTCTAAATAACATGTCCGCCCCCTGAGAGAACTATAAGGAGTAAAGATTCTAACCAACATGTCTGCCCCCTGAGAGAACTATAAGGAGTAAAGATTCTAACCAACATGTCTGCCCCCTGAGAGAACGATATGGAGTAAAGATTCTAAACAACATGTCTGCCCCCTGAGAGAAATATATGGAGTAAAGATTCTAACCAACATGTCTGCCCCCTGAGAGAACTATATGGAGTAAAGATTCTAACCGACATGTCTGCCCCCTGAGAGAACTATATGGAGTAAAGAAGGATTAATAAGACACTTAATTTGTATTATTTCATTAAATAATTTCTTTATTAATAATCTACACTTATACATTATTTTGAGTACATTTTAAGTACATTTTTGCTGCAGTATAGTAAACACATAGAAGGGAAATCACTGACAGAAACACACATGAAAAAAGAATGGCACACTCAATAAGTAGGTTACATTCAGGGTACACCTAAAATGGACAATATTTGAATTTTCCCATTATATGACCGTATTATGCTTAGCTAACCACTACATCAAAGTTAAGATTAATGTTGAATTAGCAGAGTTAGAAGTATCTGAATAATTAACTTAAGTGAACATATTTATTTTTTGGGGAGGGGACTTTATACTTTATTTGATTAATAAAGTCCCTCCTACTTTTATTCCTGACCCCGTGGCTCAGTGGTGTCGCCGACACATATGAACCAAGGGGCCGAATGTGGCATCTGAATTGCATTACACAGACAGTAGTAATCGGGGCTTTTAGACAATTCCATTTGCCCTGACGCTGTGGTTCATCGCACATACAGTTCATCGTCGGACATCTTCCGACTTCAGATGATCAGAAATGCATTCGGATGCAACATTCCTAGAGTCCATAGTAGCAGCTGGAGACTCTATTAAACAAATATAGTAAGCTCTCCCCCCTCTTCCCCCCCAATAAATAAGTGAACTTAAGTTAATTATTGAATCAAAGAAAAAGTTTAGTTGTCTTTTAAGTATGAACTTCCCTTCTCAATTTCCTGTCATTCCACCTTTCATGAGTAAAGCTTTAAAAGGAAATTCAGTTTATTGTCTCTTTACAGAGGGATTAATGTCTAAACTATAACATTCCTGTCATGCAGATCTGCTGGGTTGGAATGATCTTTGTGCGAAGGTGGATCGTGTAGGGCAGGAGCCGAGGAGTAGGGTATTTGCTTCCTGTATCCAGTGAGTTCTGCACTGATTTACTTTATTTACTTAGAAAGTTACTATATTAAAGGATTGGCTCCGGTTTTCGGACCCCTCGTTCAGACTACTCAAAGACCAGCAACATGATCTCCAATCTGTACGAAAGTCAGTCTCTGTGGCCAATTTTCGTGCCGACATTTTAAGTCAAACTTCTCCGGCTGCTATTTCAGTTTAACCTCTGTCCTCCTTATCGACCTCCATGCGAAGGGCGTTGGCTTATATTGGGGCCATTTTGGGAACATCTTGGCTATTATGGAAATTACCAAAGTCCTCGCCGAAAGGACCCAAAGTTCATTGAAAAATTGTCAAAAAAACTACATTTGATATAAATATATAAATGATATTGCAATTTGCAAAGTAAATGTACTATTATAATATGCCCCATAATTTTCACGGGGTGGGGCCCTCTCTTTATCTCCTGGACGGGTAGGATTAATGCATTAAAAATTAATCTATATCTATCAAACTATCCCGATCCAGCTCCCAAGGGCCTTTTTTTGCTACCCTGCAAACACTTTTTATTACATACATCTGGGCATACCCCCCCCCCCCCCCCCCCGTCTTTCCATTACTTTGCTCCAACAGCCAAAAGCGCATGGGGGACGAGGCCTACCTTGCCCCAAGACTTACTACAACTCGTGCCACCTCCTTCGGTTATTAGAATGGGCGTACCAGCCCCCCCCCCATAAACTGTGGATCCCACTGGAGGCTCATATGTCAAAAACCCCGCTCCAGCCCCTCTTGTGGCTCCACCCGCATACAGTCGGATCATAAAACTCCATCCATTTGCGACAGCATCCCTAACCGTACTCCACCGTCTATATAATAAAAATCAACTGACAACCTTCCCCTCACCCTTATGTCTCCGCTTAGACATAACCCCGAAACCTCCAAACTACACTTGAGGCTAGACCTACTCTACAAAGTTTTTTGACAGGAAACAAACTTAAACCCCTAGATGATATTCTGCAGAACTCGATGTCCACAACACTACATAACTTACAGTACCTTCAGCTTCAATCCTTCTTTAACAGTACCACTCAGAAACACAATTTACAACGGGAGTTACTGCCCTTTGAGGGATTTTTTGGTCTGGAGACCATCCCAATACATGGGATATCCATGCTCTATAAATTTCTGATCCATACTGAAGATGGTCCCCTCCCAGCTTATGTTGGGAAGTGGGAGACTGCGCTTTCCCGAACGTTTCCGAAAGCGCAATGGGAAAAGATATTTACACTCACGCATAAGAGTTCAATAAACACTAGGACCCAGGAAATGTTGTATAAACTCCTGACGCACTGCTATCGCACCCCTAGCAAATTACATGCGATATTTCCGGACCGACCAGATACGTGTTAGAGATGTGGCTCTGCCACAGGTACGGTCCTCCATATTTGGTGGGAGTGTCCCCTCATACACCCTTTCTGGACTAAAATCCGAGACACGTTGCCTAAGATTACAGAATCACCCCCGCCATTTCACTCTGTGAGCTATCTTCTCCACCATACTACCCAGCTGATATCGGTTTATAAAAAGTCAATTGTTCGGCATTTATTAAATGAGGCTAAGGCCTTGATCCCTGGGCACTGGGCTAAGACCCCCCCCCCCCCCCCCTACATTTAAGGAGTGGATAAAAAGGGTAGAAGGTATCAGGGCTTTGGAAAGTTGGGCTCGCAATCTATACGCCAATCGGAAAAGTATACCCAGAGGTGGATGGAATTTATGAGGGTCTAAAGACCTAAATCTGTATAGGTTCACAGAGGCCATATGCCGTCCCTCCCTATACTTACCTCACAAGCATGCCCTTGCCCTGGCAACGGGACAGATGCATTAACCACGAGCCCTGTACCAATTGTACTCACCCCCCCTTTTTCTTAGCATCTGCCAGGGATTATATATCTTTGCTGCTACTTCTAAACCCTGTACTTGATGTTATCTCACACAGTCATATTGAGCTATATTGTATTTCTGCCGGGAAGGCAGGGAGCACGGATTAGTTCCTGATGTTCGGAATTTCTCCAATGTATCACTGTAATTTATGCCTATTCTGAATTGTTGAAGAAATATGGGGCCACCCTGCCGTGCCAGAGGTGAATTTTTGTGTTACCTGGAACTCCCCTGATTCCCCCCCCCCTTTTTTTTCTTTTTGTACCCCCTATCCCCTCCACCCCTCACCCTTGTTTATATGTCTTTTCTGAAAAATCAATAAAAAATGATTTACCAAAAAATAATAATAATAATAATATGCCATTCATATATTATATTTGTATATAAAGGTTTTTTAATTCTTCTACATTTTTCAGTTCAGCAAAAATCTGGAAAACTGAATTAGCATGTCACACTGATCCCAGGCTGCAGCATGGATCGTGCGTTCTGTGAAACGCGACACACTGATCCCATACTGCGGCATGGAGCGAGCGGGCTGTGAAGCGTGTCACACTGATCCCAGACTGCGGCATGGAGCGAGCGGGCTGTGAAGCGTGTCACACTGATCCCATACTGCGGCATGGAGCGAGAAGGCTGCGAAACGCGTCACACTGATCCCATAATGCGGCATGGAGCGAGTGGGCTGTAAAGCGTGTCACACTGATCCCAGACTGCGGCATGGAGCGAGCGGGCTGTGAAGCATGTCACACTGATCCCAGGGCTGCAGCACAGTATGCATTGCACACGACGCCCGCCCGCACACTCTCCATGCTGCTCCTGTTGGAATCCCTGTCCTGTACATGCTGATATTCTCACAGCTATAACGATGGTAGCTAACCCGCTGTTTGTATTTATATTCTCTGTCCCCATCATCCCTTGTAAATGACACAGAAACATCCAGTATATAACGCATACGGCCTTATTCATGAAAGAAGGAAATGGAGAAGGCAATTTCAAACTTAAAGCCAGAGTAGCCAAGGTGGGAAAGTTCTCCCATTCAATGGTGAACGTCTGCATCGGGTACATGGTGCAGCCAAAATGCGTTGATTGGAGATTCCCAGCGACTGCTGAGGCGATTTAGCGCAAACTCCCAGATTATGTCTGGCGTTGGGTTTCTACAAAGACGCACTGGTGAAAAGCACCAAATACTGGCTCTATTTCTGCAGCTTTTATCACAACCCCCAGTCTCTGCCCCCAGAATCCAGCACATTCATAGCAGGAAGTTTGGGCGTTCGTCCTTGGCCTCCAACCGGCTTCCTTTCTTCTAATCCGTCCATTCATTGTGAAAAACTCAATTTGTCGACGTAAAAAGGATCTCCCAATGAGAATCACATGCAGGACCTCAGCCGCGGACCCCTGAGGTGGTCAGTCTTTCTCTTAAACAATCAGGCTCTTATCAGAAAGTCTCCCGGCTCCCGGGTCACAGTGCACTGATTCACAGCTTTTAATGCAGCACATGATCCTCTATATAATGCTTCATGTTTAAAGTGCTTCTTCCCTCTATAAAGAACAGCTGCTTCACATTAACAAATAATCACATTAAAAACAATACCTTATATTATATATTTAAAGGACAACTGTCTGAAAAAAAACTTTTGTTTAATGGAAAGATTGCATCAAGTCTAGACATTTTAAAAATACATGTTTTAATAAAAGAATACAAATACTGTACCTTATTGAGCCCTTTTTGCTCTGTGTAGCTCTAACAGGGGGCAGGCATGTTGTTTAGAATCTTTGCTCTGTATAGATCTATCAGGGGGCGGACATGTTGTTTAGAATCTTTGCTCTGTATAGCTCTATCAGGGGGCGGACGTGTTGGTTAGAATCTTTGCTCTGTATAGCTCTATCCGGGGACGGACATGTTGTTTAGAATCTTTGCTCTGTATAGCTCTATCAGGGGACGGACATGTTGTTTAGAATCTTTGCTCTGTATAGCTCTATCAGGGGACGGACATGTTGTTTAGAATCTTTCCTCTGTATAGCTCTATCAGGGGGCGGACATGTTGTTTAGAATCTTTGCTCTGTATAGCTCTATCAGGGGGCGGACATGTTGGTTAGAATCTTTGCTCTGTATAGCTCTATCAGGGGAAGGACATGTTGTTTAGAATCTTTGCTCTGTATAGCTCTATCAGGGGGCGGACATGTTGTTTAGAATCTTTGCTCTGTATAGCTCTATCAGGGGGCAGACATGTTGTTTAGAATCTTTGCTCTGTATAGCTCTATCAGGGGGGAGGACATGTTGTTTAGAATCTTTGATCTGTATAGCTCTATCAGGGGGCGGACATGTTGTTTAGAATCTTTGCTCTGTATAGCTCTATCAGGGGGCGGACATGTTGTTTAGAATCTTTGCTCTGTATAGTTCTATCAGGGGGCGGACATGTTGGTTAGAATCTTTGCTCTGTATAGCTCTATCAGGGGGCGGACATGTTGTTTAGAATCTTTGCTCTGTATAGCTCTATCAGGGGGCAGACATGTTGTTTAGAATCTTTGCTCTGTATAGCTCTATCAGGGGGCGGACATATTGTTTAGAATCTTTGCTCTGTATAGGTCTATCAGAGGGTGGACATGATGTTTAGAATCTTTGCTCTGTATAGCTCTATCAGGGGGAGGACATGTTGTTTAGTATCTTTGCTCTGTATAGCTCTATCAGGGGAGGACATGTTGTTTAGAATCTTTGCTCTGTATAGCTCTATCAGGGGCGGACATGTTATTTAGAATCTTTGCTCTGTATAGCTCTATCAGGGGCGGACATGTTATTTAGAATCTTTGCTCTGTATAGCTCTATCAGGGGGCAGACATGTTGTTTAGAATCTTTGCTCTGTATAGCTCTATCAGGGGGCAGACATGTTGTTTAGAATCTTTGCTCTGTATAGCTCTATCAGGGGGCGGACATGTTGTTTAGAATCTTTGCTCTGTATAGCTCTATCAGGGGTCGGACATGTTGTGTAGAATCTTTGCTCTGTATAGCTCTATCAGGGGGCAGACATGTTGTGTAGAATCTTTGCTCTGTATAGCTCTATCAGGGAGTGGACATGTTGTTTGGAATCTTTGCTCTGTATAGCTCTATCAGGGGGAGGACATGTTGTTTAGAATCTTTGCTCTGTATAGCTCTATCAGGGGCAGGACATGTTGTGTAGAATCTTTGCTCTGTATAGCTCTATCAGGGGCGGACATGTTTTGAATCTTTGCTCTGTATAGCTCTATCAGGGGCGGGCATGTTGTTTAGAATCTTTGCTCTGTATAGCTCTATCAGGGGGCAGACATGTTGTTTAGAATCTTTGCTCTGTATAGCTCTATCAGGGGGAGGACATGTTGTTTAGAATCTTTGCTCTGGATAGCTCTATCAGGGGCAGGACATGTTGTGTAGAATCTTTGCTCTGTATAGCTCTATCAGGGGCGGACATGTTTAGAATCTTTGCTCTGTATAGCTCTATCAGGGGCAGACATGTTGTTTAGTATCTTTGCTCCGTATAGCTGTATCCAGTGGCGTCCCTCAGGGGGTGACACCCGTGCTGTCGGCATCCCCCCGCAGCGCAGCGCTGAACAATTTTTCTTTTCTGGAAGCCGCATCCGCTGTATTCATCTGCCGGAACAAATAAAGAAATAAATAATTCAATGCGACCGGATGTGACGTGACATTCAGTGGCTGTGTTTCCCTCCTCTGTGCATAGAAACATAGAATGTGTCGGCAGATAAGAACCATTCGGTCCATCTAGTCTGCCCAATTATTATTTTTTTGAGTACTTTTATTAGTCCCCCGTTCCCGGTCTTATAGCTAGGATAGCCTTGTGTCTATCCCACGCATGCTTAAACTCCTTCACTGTATTAACCTCTACCACCTCTACTGGAAGACTATTCCATACATCCACTACCCTCTCAGTAATGTAATACTTTCATTAGTCCCTGGCCTTATCTTATATCTAGGATAGCCTTATACCTATCCTATGCATGCTTAAACTTCTTCACTGTATTAACCTCTACCACTTCTACTGGAAGACTATTCCATGCATCCACTACCCTCTCAGTAATGTAATACTTTCATTAGTCCCTGACCTTATCTTATATCTAGGATAGCCTTGTGTCTATCCCACGCATGCTTAAACTCCTTCACTGTATTAACCTCTACCACTTCTGCTGGAAGACCATTCCATACATCCACTACCCTCTCAGTAAAGTAATACTTTCATTAGTCCCTGACCTTATCTTATATCTAGGATAGCCTTATACCTATCCCATGCATGCTTAAACTCCTTCACTGTATTAACCTCTGCCACTTCTGCTGGAAGACTATTCCATACATCCACTACCCTCTCAGTAAAGTAATACTTTCATTAGTCCCTGGCCTTATCTTATATCTAGGATAGCCTTATACCTATCCCATGCATGCTTAAACTCCTTCACTGTATTAACCTCTACCACTTCTACTGGAAGACTATTCCATACATCCACTACCCTCTCAGTAAAGTAATACTTTCATTAGTCCCTGGCCTTATCTTATATCTAGGATAGCCTTATACCTATCCCATGCATGCTTAAACTCCTTCACTGTATTAACCTCTACCACTTCTACTGGAAGACTATTCCATTCATCCACTACCCTCTCAGTAATGTAATACTTTCATTAGTCCCTGGCCTTATCTTATATCTAGGATAGCCTTATACCTATCCCATGCATGCTTAAACTCCTTCACTGTATTAACCTCTACCACTTCTACTGGAAGACTATTCCATACATCCACTACCCTCTCAGTAAAGTAATACTTCCTGATATTACTTTTAAATCGTTGCCCCTCTAATTTAAGACTATGTCCTCTAGTTGGGGTAGTTTTTCTTCATATAAACAGGGCCGGCGCTACCGTAAGGCAGCACAGGCGGCTGCCTTAGGGCGCACCAATGGGGGGGCGGGAAAATCGCCCGCTCCCCCAGACCCCAGTACTTACCTCCATGCCGCTGTTCAGATCCGTGGCTGAGAGGGAAGCGCTGTGCGCTCCCCTCAGGCCGTGCGCATTCAATAAAGTGTGTTGAAACTTTTTTTTTCAACACACTTTATTGAATGCGCACGGCCTGAGGGGAGCTCACAACGCTTCCCTCTCAGCCACGGACCTGAACAGCGGCATGGAGGTAAGTACTGGGGTCTGGGTAAGGGGGGAGGAGGGTGGTATAACGAGCAATTCCTGGGCATCTGACTGGCATAATATTCCTGGGCATCTGAATGGCATAATATTCCTGGGCATCTAACTGGCACAATATTCCTGGGCATCTGAATGGCATAATATTCCTGGGCATCTGACTGGCACAATATTCCTGGGCATCTGAATGGCATAATATTCCTGGGCATCTGACTGGCATAATGTTCCTGGGCATCTGACTGGCATAATATTCCTGGGCTCTGACTGGCACAATATTCCTGGGCATCTGACTGGCACAATATTCCTGGGCATCTGACTGGCATAATATTCCTGGGCATCTGACTGGCACAATATTCCTGGGCATCTGACTGGCATAATATTCCTGGGCATCTGACTGGCACAATATTCCTGGGCATCTGAATGGCATAATATTCCTGGGCATCTAACTGGCACAATATTCCTGGGCATCTGACTGGCACAATATTCCTGGGCATCTGAATGGCATAATATTACTGGGCATCTGACTGGCATAATATTCCTGGGCTCTGACTGGCATAATATTCCTGGGCTCTGACTGGCATAATATTACTGGGCTCTGACTGGCATAATATTACTGGGCATCTGACTGGCATAATATTCCTGGGCTCTGACTGGCATAATATTCCTGGGCATCTGACTGGCACAATAATCCTGGGCATCTGAATGGCATAATATTCCTGGGCATCTGACTGGCATAATGTTCCTGGGCATCTGATTGGCATAATATTCCTGGGCTCTGACTGGCACAATATTCCTGGGCATCTGACTGGCACAATATTCCTGGGCATCTGACTGGCATAATATTCCTGGGCATCTGACTGGCACAATATTCCTGGGCATCTGACTGGCATAATATTCCTGGGCATCTGAATGGCATAATATTCCTGGGCATCTAACTGGCACAATATTCCTGGGCATCTGACTGGCACAATATTCCTGGGCATCTGAATGGCATAATATTACTGGGCATCTGACTGGCATAATATTCCTGGGCTCTGACTGGCATAATATTCCTGGGCTCTGACTGGCATAATATTACTGGGCTCTGACTGGCATAATATTACTGGGCATCTGACTGGCATAATATTCCTGGGCTCTGACTGGCATAATATTCCTGGGCATCTGACTGGCACAATATTCCTGGGCATCTGAATGGCATAATATTCCTGGGCATCTGACTGGCATAATGTTCCTGGGCATCTGACTGGCATAATATTCCTGGGCTCTGACTGGCACAATATTCCTGGGCATCTGACTGGCACAATATTCCTGGGCATCTGACTGGCATAATATTCCTGGGCATCTGACTGGCACAATATTCCTGGGCATCTGACTGGCATAATATTCCTGGGCATCTGACTGGCACAATATTCCTGGGCATCTGAATGGCATAATATTCCTGGGCATCTAACTGGCACAATATTCCTGGGCATCTGACTGGCACAATATTCCTGGGCATCTGAATGGCATAATATTACTGGGCATCTGACTGGCATAATATTCCTGGGCTCTGACTGGCATAATATTCCTGGGCTCTGACTGGCATAATATTACTGGGCTCTGACTGGCATAATATTACTGGGCATCTGACTGGCATAATATTCCTGGGCTCTGACTGGCATAATATTCCTGGGCTCTGACTGGCATAATATTACTGGGCATCTGACTGGCATAATATTCCTGGGCTCTGACTGGCATAATATTACTGGGCATCTGACTGGCATAATGTTCCTGGGCTCTGACTGGCACAATATTCCTGGGCATCTGAATGGCATAATATTCCTGGGCATCTGATTTGCACAATATTCCTGGGCATCTGACTGGCATAATATTCCTGGGCATCTGACTGGCACAATATTCCTGGGCATCTGAATGGCATAATATTCCTGGGCATCTAACTGGCACAATATTCCTGGGCATCTGACTGGCACAATATTCCTGGGCATCTGAATGGCATAATATTACTGGGCATCTGACTGGCATAATATTCCTGGGCTCTGACTGGCATAATATTCCTGGGCTCTGACTGGCATAATATTACTGGGCTCTGACTGGCATAATATTACTGGGCATCTGACTGGCATAATATTCCTGGGCTCTGACTGGCATAATATTCCTGGGCTCTGACTGGCATAATATTACTGGGCATCTGACTGGCATAATATTCCTGGGCTCTGACTGGCATAATATTACTGGGCATCTGACTGGCATAATGTTCCTGGGCTCTGACTGGCACAATATTCCTGGGCATCTGACTGGCATAATATTCCTGGGCTCTGACTGGCATAATATTCCTGGGCTCTGACTGGCATAATATTCCTGGGCTCTGACTGGCATAATATTACTGGGCATCTGACTGGCATAATATTCCTGGGCTCTGACTGGCATAATATTCCTGGGCTCTGACTGGCATAATATTACTGGGCTCTGACTGGCATAATATTCCTGGGCTCTGACTGGCATAATATTACTGGGCATCTGACTGGCATAATATTCCTGGGCATCTGACTGGCACAATATTCCTGGGCTCTGACTGGCATAATATTCCTGGGCTCTGACTGGCATAATATTCCTGGGGTCTGACTGGCATAATATTCCTGGGCTCTGACTGGCATAATATTCCTGGGCATCTGACTGGCATCATATTACTGGGCATCTGACTGGCATATTATTCCTGGGCATCTGACTGGCACAATATTCCTGGGCATCTGACTGGCATAATATTCCTGGGCATCTGACTGGCATAATATTCCTGGGCATCTGAATGGCATAATATTCCTGGGCATCTGACTGGCATAATATTCCTGGGCATCTGAATGGCATAATATTCCTGGGCTATGACTGGCATAATATTCCTGGGCATCTGACTGGCATAATATTCCTGGGCTATGACTGGCATAATATTCCTGGGCATCTTAATGGCATAATATTCCTGGGCATCTTAATGGCATAATATTACTGGGCATCTGAATGGCACAATATTCCTGGGCATCTGACTGGCATAATATTCCTGGGCATCTTAATGGCATAATATTCCTGGGCTATGACTGGCATAATATTCCTGGGCATCTGACTGGCATAATATTCCTGGGCTATGACTGGCATAATATTCCTGGGCATCTGACTGGCATAATATTCCTGGGCATCTGAATGGCATAATATTACTGGGCATCTGAATGGCATAATATTCCTGGGCATCTGAATGGCATAATATTACTGGGCTCTGACTGGCATAATATTACTGGGCATCTGACTGGCATAATATTCCTGGGCTATGACTGGCATAATATTCCTGTGCATCTTAATGGCATAATATTCCTGGGCTATGACTGGCATAATATTCCTGGGCATCTGACTGGCATAATATTCCTGGGCTATGACTGGCATAATATTCCTGGGCATCTGACTGGCATAATATTCCTGGGCATCTGAATGGCATAATATTACTGGGCATCTGAATGGCATAATATTCCTGGGCATCTGAATGGCACAATATTACTGGGCATCTGAATGGCACAATATTCCTGGGCATCTGACTGGCACAATATTCCTGGGCATCTGACTGGCATAATATTCCTGGGCTATGACTGGCATAATATTCCTGGGCATCTGACTGGCATAATATTCCTGGGCATCTGAATGGCATAATATTCCTGGGCATCTGAATGGCATAATATTACTGGGCTATGACTGGCATAATATTCCTGGGCATCTGAATGGCATAATATTCCTGGGCATCTGAATGGCATAATATTACTGGGCTATGACTGGCATAATATTCCTGGGCATCTGACTGGCATAATATTACTGGGCTATGACTGGCATAATATTCCTGGGCATCTGACTGGCATAATATTCCTGGGCATCTGAATGGCACAATATTACTGGGCATCTGACTGGCATAATATTCCTGGGCATCTGACTGGCACAATATTCCTGGGCATCTGACTGGCATAATATTCCTGGGCATCTGACTGGCATAATATTCCTGGGCATCTGAATGGCACAATATTCCTGGGCATCTGACTGGCATAATATTCCTGGGCATCTGACTGGCACAATATTCCTGGGCATCTGACGGGCATAATATTCCTGGGCTATGACTGGCATAATATTCCTGTGCATCTGACTGGCTTAATATTCCTGGGCATCTGAATGGCATAATATTCCTGGGCATCTGAATGGCATAATATTACTGGGCTATGACTGGCATAATATTCCTGGGCATCTGAATGGCATAATATTCCTGGGCATCTGAATGGCATAATATTACTGGGCTATGACTGGCATAATATTCCTGGGCATCTGACTGGCATAATATTACTGGGCTATGACTGGCATAATATTCCTGGGCATCTGACTGGCACAATATTCCTGGGCATCTGAATGGCACAATATTCCTGGGCATCTGACTGGCATAATATTCCTGGGCATCTGACTGGCACAATATTCCTGGGCATCTGACTGGCATAATATTCCTGGGCATCTGACAGGCATAATATTCCTGGGCATCTGAATGGCACAATATTCCTGGGCATCTGACTGGCATAATATTCCTGGGCATCTGACTGGCACAATATTCCTGGGCATCTGACTGGCATAATATTCCTGGGCTATGACTGGCATAATATTCCTGTGCATCTGACTGGCTTAATATTCCTGGGCATCTGACTGGCATAATATTACTGGTCTATGACTGGCATAATATTCCTGGGCATCTAACTGGCATAATATTCCTGGGCATCTGACTGGCATAACATTCCTGGGCTCTGAGTGGCATAATATTCCTGGGCATCTGACTGGCATAATATTACTGGGCATCTGAATGGCATAATATTCCTGGGCATCTGAATGGCATAATATTCCTGGGCATCTGACTGGCATAATGTTCCTGGGCATCTGAATGACATAATATTCCTGGGCATCTAACTGGCACAATATTCCTGGGCATCTGACTGGCATAATATTCCTGGGCTATGACTGGCCTAATATTCCTGGGCATCTAACTGGCAAAATATTCCTGGGCATCTAACTGGCATAATATTCCTGGGCATCTGACTGGCATAATATTCCTGGGCTCTGAGTGGCATAATATTCCTGGGCATCTGAATGGCATAATATTCCTGGGCATCTGACTGGCATAATATTCCTGGGCATCTGAATGGCATAATATTCCTGGGCTCTGACTGGCATAATATTACTGGGCTCTGACTGGCATAATGTTCCTGGACATTTGACTGGCATAATATTACTGGGCTCTGACTGGCATAATATTCCTGGGCATCTGACTGGCATAATATTCCTGGGCATCTGACTGGCATAATATTCCTGGGCATCTGACTGGCACACTATTCCTGGGCTCTGACTGGCATAATATTCCTGGGCATCTGACTGGCATAATATTCCTGGGCATCTGACTGGCACACTATTCCTGGGCTCTGACTTACATAATATTACTGGGCTCTGACTGGCATAATGTTCCTGGGCATCTGAATGGCATAATATTCCTGGGCATCTGAATGGCATAATATTCCTGGGCATCTGAATGGCATAATATTCATGGGCATCTGAATGGCATAATATTACTGGGCATCTGACTGGCATAATGTTCCTGGACATCTGAATGGCATAATATTCCTGGGCATCTGAATGGCATAATGTTCCTGGGCATCTGACTGGCATAATATTCCTGGGCTCTGACTGGCATAATATTACTGGGCTCTGACTGGCATAATATTCCTGGGCTCTGACTGGCATAATATTACTGGGCTCTGACTGGCATAATATTCCCATTGAAATACTGGTAAGTTTGTTGATTTAACTTTACTTCATTTTAAATATTGGATTTGTTCCCATTTTGTTTCTTCACTTCAAAATAAGATATATGCAGTGTGCATAGGAATTTGTTCATAGTTTTTGTTTTTACTATAGTCCGGCCCTCCAACGGTCTGAGGGACAGTGAACTGGCCCCCTGTTTAAAAAGTTTGAGGACCCCTGGGCTAAATACTGGCATATTGAGTGGCAAAATAGTGTGTCTCAGGTTATGTGTGAATTGGTGTAACTGTGTGTGTGTAAGTGGTAAGGGTGTCTGTGTGTGTGACTGCAAGGGTGTCTTTGTGTTTAAGGGTTTCAATGTGTGACACATTTAGAGCATGCGAGTTGAATATTTAGATTTATTTTCTACACTATACATTATTCATATATATATATATATATATATATATATAATTTAAGGAGGCTTAATGGTGTGGGAGGCGTGGCGGATCAGAGCAGGGGGGCACCAAAATGCACCTTCGCCTGTGTAGACGAAAATCCTTGCACCGGCCCTGCATATAAATATCCTCTCTTCCTTTACTGTGTAGATTCCCTTTATGTATATAAATGTTTCTATCATTTCCCCCCGTTACGTCTTTCCTCCAAGCTATACATGTTAAGATGCTTTAACCTTTCCTGGTAAGTTTTATCCTTCAACCCATGAACCAGTTTAGTAGCCCTTCTCTGAACTCTCTCCAAAGTATCAATATCCTTCTGGAGATACGGTCTCCAGTACTGCGTACAATACTCCAAGTGAGGTCTCACCAGCGCTCTGTACAATACTCCAAGTGAGGTCTCACCAGTGCTCTGTACAATACTCCAAGTGAGGTCTCACCAGCGCTCTGTACAATACTCCAAGTGAGGTCTCACCAGTGCTCTGTACAATGGCATGAGCACTTCCCTCTTCCTACTGCTAATACCTCTCCCTATACAACCAAGCATTCTGCTAGCATTTCCTGCTGCTCTATTGCATTGCCTACCTACCTTCAAGTCCTCTGAAATTATTACCCCTAAATCCCTTTCCTCAGATGTTGAGGTTAGGACTGTACCAAATAGTCTATATTCTGCTTTTGGGTTTTTACACCCAAGGTCCACACTTGCACTTGTACATGTCCACATTAAATGTCAGTTGCCACTGCTCTGACCATTTTTCTAGTTTAGCTAAATCATTTGCCATTTGGCTTATCCCTCCATGAATATCTACCCTGCTGCAAATCTTTGTATCATCAGCAAACACTTGCACTTGTCCACATTAAATGTCAGTTGCCACTGCTCTGACCATTTTTCTAGTTTAGCTAAATCATTTGCCATTTGGCTTATCCCTCCATGAATATCAACCCTGCTGCAAATCTTTGTATCATCAGCAAAAAGACATACTTTGCCAACAAGACCTTCTGCAATATCACTAATAAAAATATTAAAGAGAATGGGTCCAAGTACAGATCCCTGAGGTACCCCACTACTAACAAGACCTTGCATCGAATATACCCCATTGACTACAACCCTCTGTTGCCTGTCACTCAGCCATTGTCTAATCCATTCAACAATATTGAAATCCAAACTCAAAGATTTCAGTTTATTGATAAGCCTTCTATGTGCGACAGTGTCAAAAGCCTGGAGGGAAGACTGCAGGAGGGAAGACTGCATGGAGGAGACGGCCGGAGCAGAGACAGAGCAGCAAATAAGGTAAGTACTGGGGAAAGGTATTGAGTGGTTAAATGCTGGCATATTGAGTGGTTACATCCTGGTATATTGAGTGACAAATCCTGGCATATTGAGTGACAAATCCTGGCATATTGAGGGGTTAAATCCTGGTATATTGAGTGACAAATCCTGGCATATTGAGTGACAAATCCTGGCATATTGAGTGACAAATCCTGGCATATTGAGGGGTTAAATCCTGGTATATTGAGTGACAAATCCTGGCATATTGAGTGACAAATCCTGGCATATTGAGTGACAAATCCTGGCATATTGAGGGGTTAAATCCTGGTATATTGAGTGACAAATCCTGGCATATTGAGTGACAAATTCTGGTCTATTAAGGGGTTAAATCCTGGCATATTGAGGGGTTAAATTCTGGCATATAGAGTGATAAATCTTGGCATATTGAGGGGCTAAATCCTGGCATATTGAGTGACAAATCCTGGCATATTAAGGGGTTAAATCCTGGCATATTGAGTGACAAATACTGGCATATTGAGGGGTTTAATCCTGGCATATTGAGTGACAAATACTGGCATATTAATGTGAAAACTGGTTTATTTTAATTGGAAAAGTGATGCTGTGGCATTGTCTGTGGGGCAAAATAACATGTACTATGAGGAAAATGACACTGGCTAGTTCTGTGGGGCAAAGTGACACTGTGGTGCAAGCCAAGTGCTGTGGGTGCAATATAGGTGCATGGCAAGTTCTGTGGGTACTGTATGGTGCTGTGTTAAGTCCTTTAGGTGCAATGTAGGTGCAGAGGAAGGGAATAAAAACAAGGAATGCAATTTTTCAATAACATTTTTATTACATATGAAAATAGTTGAATACAATATTAAAAAATTCAAATACGTATAAATGTAACTAGTTATAGAGAGATGTCTGTGTGTATAGATATGTATTGTTTTAGAATTGTACAATTGTCACCTCGTGGGGCTCCTGTGTGTCGCATAATTCATGGCGGACCCATGTGTGGCATATTTATTGGGCCCCATGTGTGGCATAATTAAGGGGCTCTTTTGTGTGGCATAATTATGGGGCACTTGTGTGTGGCATAATTAAGGGGCGCCTGTGTGTGTGGCATAAATAATGAGGCTCTGGTGTGTCATAGTTAAGGGGCTCCTGTGTGTGGCATAGTAATGGGGCTCCTGTGTGTGGCATAGTTATGGGGCTCCTGTGTGTGGCATAGTTATGGGGTTCCTGTGTGTGGCATAGTTATGGGGCTCCTGTGTGTGGCTTAGTTATGGGGCTCCTGTGTGTGTGGCACAGTTATGGGGCTCCTGTGTGTGGTATAGTTAATGGGCTCCTGTTTGTGGCATAGTTAATGGGCTCCTGTGTGTGACACAATATGTGGGGCTCCTGACTGGCATTACTAAGGAATCTGTTTGGCATGGTATTGGAGGAAATCCAGGGGAGTGTGACACCATGAGTTACCGCACCGGGTGACACCAACCCTAGTGACGCCTCTGGCTGTATCAGGGGGAGGACATGTTGTTTAGAATCTTTTCTTTGTATAGCTCCATCAGGGGGAGGACATGTTGGTTAGAATCTTTGCTCTGTATAGCTCTATCAGGGGGCGGACATGTTGTTTAGCATCTTTGCTCTGTATAGCTCTATCAGGGGGTGGACATGTTGTTTAAAACCTTTGCTCTGTATAGCTCTATCGGGGGAGCACATGTTGTTTAGAATCTTTGTTCTGTATAGCTCTATCAGGGGCCGACATGTTCTATCTATACGGAGCAAGGAGGGCTCAATAAGGTGCTTTATTTATATTCTATTTCTATCATTAAAACATTTATATTTAAAATGTCTACACTTGATGCAATCTTTCCATTAATCCCAAATTGATGTTTTGCTCTTTTACATGCCTCACTTTGTCCCCTCCCCTGAGATACACTATGGCTCCTCAGGGGCGGGGCATGTGACATGCTGTATGATAATTATCTGGTAACCAGTGGACCTGGTTAAATATTAAAGAATTCATAGTATCTGCCCCATAGTTACATCTTAGGAGAAAGTCTCTTTGCCTCTGTTCATAAAACGCCTTCAAGCAGCACATTTTCTCTCCTCTTATTATTCTACACCCAGCACCCCACAAACTCTGGCTGTCTAACCATCCTGCTCAGCCAGGCATCTGCTGTATAGCTCAGCATTATAGGAGTTAGCTTTTCAGATTTCTGACCCTCTGATAGTAAACAGTGAAATAATTAGACAATAAATAGATCATGATTTAAAATATAAATATGCTGATTGCAAATGAGAAATCCCCGTTTTGGTCCTAGGATAAGTGAAGGCTTTGAGCAGCCTCATCGTGGAGTGCTGTTGAAGGCTTTGAGCAGCCTCATCTGAGATTTCCCATCGGTGTTACACTTTGGCGGTTACTCGAGGAATTAGAAACTGCTGGGAGTTTGATGTCCTGCAGGGAAAGATATTATTATAATTTAATATTACTTAGCTTCACTGAGACCGCTGGGGTCTACTCAACATGCACCAATTCGTTCCAAAATGGATTTGGATCGGGCATATTACCCAAATCAATATGAATCAATATAACCCAATATGAATCAATATTACTCAATATGACTCAGTATGAATCACTATTACTCAATATGACTCAGTATGAATCAATATTACTCAATATGAATCAATATTACTCAATACAACAATATGAATCAATATTACTCAATATAACAATATGAATCAATATTAATCAATATTACTCAGTATGAATCAATATGAATCAATATGAATCAATATTACGCAATATAACAATATGAATCAATATTACTCAATATGAATCAATATGAATCAATATTACGCAATATAACAATATGAATAAATATTATTCAATATGACTCAGTATGAATCAATATAACCCAATATGAATCAATATTACTAAATATAACAATATGAATCAATATTACTCAGTATGAATCAATATTACTCAATATGACTCAGTATAACAATATGAATCACTATAACCCAATATGAATCAACATTACTCAATATGCCTCTAGGCTGTTAGTCTGTAACTCCCATTAATCCCAGCCAGCGGTTTAGGAGTTTGCATGATATAGAAGGATACTCACATCTCCATATGATCATACTGGTTCCTGGGGAAGACAAATCATCACATTAAACATGATATAATACATTACTAAAGAACTGAAGAAACATTCAGTGCACAGATACCACGAGGAGGGTAATATCTGACCCTCCTGCTGAGGCCTACAACTCCCATTATACTCCTAACACAGCACATCTATTCCAAAAACCAATAATATATCTTCCCTGAAATGGTTAAATAAAACAGGGCCCTCTCCTGACCCCCATCTCCCAGTATTACTTCTCTAATCGGGGCAAAGGCAATCAGTAAATCAAGATTCCTTACTCGAGTATATCAGAGGATTTCATCCTGCGATAGTACTTTGCCAGTTTCACAGACAGGATGATGCTCGGAAGAAAGAAGATGGTGCACCAGCCCAAACTGAACCAGAAGCCATTCTGGGGAAAAGAGAGCAAATAATCAGTATAAACCAAAATACTCTCTTATTAGCCTTCCAGCCATAAACATCAGATATCTTACACCTGCAATATTGAAAGGCTGTAATGCTGAGCTGAGTATGCAAGAGTATTTTCAGGGAAATATAAAGTAACGGGACTATATTCTGATTGTGAGCGGTGAAATATAAAGTAACGGGAGTATATTCTAATTGTTAGCGGTGAAATATAAAGTAATGGCAGTATATTCTGATTGTTAGCGGTGAAATATAAAGTAACGGCAGTATATTCTGATTGTTAGCGGTGAAATATAAAGTAACGGCAGTATATTCTGATTGTTAGCGGTGAAATATAAAGTAACGGCAGTATATTCTGATTGTTAGCGGTGAAATATAAAGTAACGGCAGTATATTCTGATTGTTAGCGGTGAAATATAAAGTAACGGCAGTATATTCTGATTGTGAGCGGTGAAATATAAAGTAACGGCAGTATATTCTGATTGTTAGCGGTGAAATATAAAGTAACGGCAGTATATTCTGATTGTTAGCGGTGAAATATAAAGTAACGGCAGTATATTCTGATTGTTAGCGGTGAAATATAAAGTAACGGCAGTATATTCTGATTGTTAGCGGTGAAATATAAAGTAACGGCAGTATATTCTAATTGTTAGCGGTGAAATATAAAGTAACGGCAGTATATTCTGATTGTGAGCGGTGAAATATAAAGTAACGGCAGTATATTCTGATTGTTAGCAAGTGAAATATAAAGTAACGGCAGTATATTCTGATTGTGAGCGGTGAAATATAAAGTAACGGCAGCAGTGCTGTATTTAACGCGAGGCATCCTAGGCGGATGCCTATGGCGGCAAATTTTGGGGGGCGGCAGCGCCCCCCAGCACTGGAAAAAGAAAAAATTAAAAAAAAAAAATCCGGCCCTTTAAATAAAAAATAAAAAAACCCCACCGCGCTTGCAGGCAGAGACGGAGGTGAGAGGGGAACGGAAGATCCCCCCTCACCATCGCTCTGCCTGCCAGGCTGCACGGGGAGCCGAACAGGCAGCACAGAGAAACCTCCGTGCTGCCTGTCCGGCTCCCCGTGCAGTGTGCCGACACGGAAGTGCCGACAGTCACGTGACGGGACGTCATACGCGCGCCCGGTCACGTGACCTGTCGGCACAATCGCCGGGAAGCCGAACAGGCTGCATGGAGGGGCCATGCTGCCTGCCACTAAGCACCAAAGAAAGGTAAGTGCTGATGGGAGACAGTGTGTGTGTGTGTGTGTGATGGGAGTCAGAGTGTGTGTGATGGGAGACAGTGTGTGTGACTGAGTGTGATGGGAGTCAGAGTGTGTGTGATGGGAGACAGTGTGTGTGGCTGAGTGTGATGGGAGTCAGAGTGTGTGTGATGGGAGACTGTGTGTGACTGAGTGTGATGGAAGTCAGAGTGTGTGTGATAGGAGACAGTGTGTGTGACTGAGTGTGATGGGAGTCAGAGTGTGTGTGATGGGAGACTGTGTGTGACTGAGTGTGATGGAAGTCAGAGTGTGTGTGATAGGAGACAGTGTGTGTGACTGAGTGTGATGGGAGTCAGAGTGTGTGTGATGGGAGACAGTGTGTGTGACTGAGTGTGATGGGAGTCAGAGTGTGTGTGATGGGAGACAGTGTGTGTGACTGAGTGTGATGGGAGTCAGAGTGTGTGTGATGGGAGACTGTGTGTGACTGAGTGTGATGGGAGTCAGAGTGTGTGTGATGGGAGACTGTGTGTGACTGAGTGTGATGGGAGTCAGAGTGTGTGTGATGGGAGACTGTGTGTGACTGAGTGTGATGGAAGTCAGAGTGTGTGTGATGGGAGACAGTGTGTGACTGAGTGTGATGGGAGTCAGAGTGTGTGTGATGGGAGACTGTGTGTGACTGAGTGTGATGGGAGTCAGAGTGTGTGTGATGGGAGACAGTGTGTGTGACTGAGTGTGATGGGAGTCAGAGTGTGTGTGATAGGAGACAGTGTGTGTGACTGAGTGTGATGGGAGTCAGAGTGTGTGTGATGGGAGACAGTGTGTGTGACTGAGTGTGATGGGAGTCAGAGTGTGCGTGATGGGAGTAGGAGTGTGTGACTGAGTGTGATGGGAGTAGGAGTGTGTGTGATGGGAGACTGTGTGTGACTGAGTGTGATGGGAGTCAGAGTGTGTGTGATGGGAGACTGTGTGTGACTGAGTGTGATGGAAGTCAGAGTGTGTGTGATGGGAGACTGTGTGTGACTGAGTGTGATGGAAGTCAGAGTGTGTGTGATAGGAGACAGTGTGTGTGACTGAGTGTGATGGGAGTCAGAATGTGTGTGATGGGAGACAGTGTGTGTGACTGAGTGTGATGGGAGTCAGAGTGTGCGTGATGGGAGTAGGAGTGTGTGACTGAGTGTGATGGGAGTAGGAGTGTGTGACTGAGTGTGATGGGAGTATGAGCTTGATGTGAGTCTGAATGATGGGGCATGTCTTAGGTGTGTAACGTGGGTGTGCAGCTTGGGTAGGGGGGTGCCCGGATTTTGTCTGCCTAGGGCAGCACAAAATCAAGATACACCACTGAACGGCAGTATATTCTGATTGTGAGCGGTGAAATATAAAGTAACGGCAGTATATTCTGATTGTTAGCGGTGAAATATAAAGTAACGGCAGTATATTCTGATTGTGAGCGGTGAAATATAAAGTAACGGCAGTATATTCTGATTGTTAGCAAGTGAAATATAAAGTAACGGCAGTATATTCTGATTGTTAGCAGTGAAATATAAAGTAACGGCAGTATATTCTGATTGTTAGCGGTGAAATATAAAGTAAAGGCAGTATATTCTGATTGTGAGCAGTGAAATATAAAGTAACGGCAGTATATTCTGATTGTTAGTGGTGAAATATAAAGTAACGGCAGTATATTCTGATTGTGAGCAGTGAAATATAAAGTAACGGCAGTATATTCTGATTGTGAGCAGTGAAATATAAAGTAACGGCAGTATATTCTGATTGTTAGCAGTGAAATATAAAGTAACGGCAGTATATTCTGATTGTGAGCAATGAAATATAAAGTAACGGCAGTATATTCTGATTGTGAGCAGTGAAATATAAAGTAACGGCAGTATATTCTGATTGTGAGAAGTGAAATATAAAGTAACGGCAGTATATTCTGATTGTTAGTGGTGAAATATAAAGTAACGGCAGTATATTCTGATTGTTAGCAAGTGAAATATAAAGTAACGGCAGTATATTCTAATTGTTAGCAAGTGAAATATAAAGTAACGGCAGTATATTCTAATTGTTAGCAAGTGAAATATAAAGTAACGGCAGTATATTCTGATTGTTAGCGGTGAAATATAAAGTAACGGCAGTATATTCTGATTGTTAGCAGTGAAATATAAAGTAACGGGAGTATATTCTGATTGTTAGCGGTGAAATATAAAGTAACGGCAGTATATTCTGATTGTTAGCGGTGAAATATAAAGTAACGGCAGTATATTCTGATTGTTAGCGGTGAAATATAAAGTAACGGCAGTATATTCTGATTGTTAGCGGTGAAATATAAAGTAACGGCAGTATATTCTGATTGTTAGCGGTGAAATATAAAGTAACGGCAGTATATTCTGATTGTTAGCGGTGAAATATAAAGTAACGGCAGTATATTCTGATTGTTAGCGGTGAAATATAAAGTAACGGCAGTATATTCTGATTGTTAGCGGTGAAATATAAAGTAACGGCAGTATATTCTGATTGTTAGCAAGTGAAATATAAAGTAACGGCAGTATATTCTGATTGTTAGCGGTGAAATATAAAGTAACGGCAGTATATTCTGATTGTTAGCCGTGAAATATAAAGTAACGGGAGTATATTCTGATTGTTAGCGGTGAAATATAAAGTAACGGCAGTATATTCTGATTGTTAGCAATTGAAATATAAAGTAACGGCAGTATATTCTGATTGTTAGCAAGTGAAATATAAAGTAACGGCAGTATATTCTGATTGTTAGCGGTGAAATATAAAGTAACGGCAGTATATTCTGATTGTTAGCGGTGAAATATAAAGTAACGGCAGTATATTCTGATTGTTAGCGGTGAAATATAAAGTAACGGCAGTATATTCTGATTGTTAGCGGTGAAATATAAAGTAACGGGAGTATATTCTGATTGTTAGCGGTGAAATATAAAGTAACGGCAGTATAATCTGATTGTTAGCGGTGAAATATAAAGTAACGGCAGTATATTCTGATTGTTAGCGGTGAAATATAAAGTAACGGGAGTATATTCTGATTGTTAGCGGTGAAATATAAAGTAACGGCAGTATATTCTGATTGTTAGCGGTGAAATATAAAGTAACGGCAGTATATTCTGATTGTTAGCGGTGAAATATAAAGTAACGGCAGTATATTCTGATTGTTAGCGGTGAAATATAAAGTAACGGCAGTATATTCTGATTGTTAGCGGTGAAATATAAAGTAACGGCAGTATATTCTGATTGTTAGCGGTGAAATATAAAGTAACGGCAGTATATTCTGATTGTTACCAATGAGTCAACGATGTAGTTGCAGAGCACAATCTGTGCTGAGTTCAGTGCTCGGCCCACTGGACCACATCGAGCCATGTTCTGTGTGATCTACAAGATATAAGAGTGAATGTCACACAGGGTCCGAGGAGTCGCTGCTAATGATGTGTGCATCTTTTACTCTTCACACGCTGACTTACCATCAGCCTCGCCCAGTCAGTGTAAGACTGGAAATATTGTAATAAGGTCTCCAAAAAGTTCCTCAGCTCCTGTCAGTGGAAAATGAGACTCGTATTATTATCAGTTACTTTCTAAGGAAAAGCTTCAATCTGGCCCATTTAGCTAGACTGCATAAGAGTACGTATAGCGGGGAGGGGGGCGGGGGTGAAGAATGAATATATTCGAGAGGATAAAGCATTGTCCCTTGATCTCCAGCAGGAAGGGCTGTTGAGCTGTATCCAGATTCCCATTTTTTGCTTTTCGTGTGGTCAGAGGGCACTGGACTATGACATCATACATGGCCATAATCGGTAAAAGAGCGTGCCAGAGGGGGAGATCTGTGCTAATTCCAACACAAGACCCGATGGTAATAATCCAGGTCCCATTTTGATTGTATTGCAAGTTACTAATAGCTTATAATGGCTACATCTTTATGAGTGTGTGTTTAACTGCTGAAAAAAATAAGTTCAGTTTAATTGAAAGATTGCACACCCAGGACATGCCCCATAACCCACATTGCACACCCAGGTAAGGTTGCCACCTTTTCTTCAAAAAAATACCGGCCTTGGTACTGTCTCCATAGACTTAACATTGGCCTGATGACAATATTTTACAGGCCTGCCGGTAAAATACCGGCCAGGTGGCAACCCTACACCCAGGACATGCCCCATCACCCACATTACACACCCAGGACATGTCCCATCACCCACATTGCACACCCAGGACATGTCCCTTCACCCACATTGCACACCCAGGACATGTCCCTTCACCCACATTACACACCCAGGACATGTCCCTTCACCCACATTACACACCCAGGACATGCCCCATCACCCACACTGCACTCCCAAGACATGTCCCATCACCCACATTGCACACCCAGGACATGTCCCAGGACATGTCCCATCACCCACATTGCACACCCAGGACATGTCCCATCACCCACACTGCACACCCAGGACATGCCGCATCACCCACATTGCACACCCAGGACATGCCCCATCACCCACATTGCACACCCAGGACATGTCCCATCACCCACACTGCACACCCAGGATATGTCCCATCACCCACATTGCACACCCAGGACATGCCCCATCACCCACATTACACACACGGGACATGTCAAATCACCCACATTGCACACCCAGGACATGTCCCATCACACACATTGCACACCCAGGACATGTCCCATCACACACATTGCACACCCAGGACATGTCCCATCACACACATTGCACACCCAGGACATGTCCCATCACTCACACCCAGGACATGTCCCATCACTCACATTACACACCCAGGACATGTCCCATCACTCACACCCAGGACATGTCCCATCACTCACATTACACACCCAGGACATGTCCCATCACTCACATTACACACCCAGGACATGTCCCATCACCCACATTACACACCCAGGACATGTCCCATCACCCATATTACACACCCAGGACATGTCCCATCACCCACATTGCACACCCAGGACATGCCCCAGCAACCATATAGCATACCCAGGACATGTCCCATCACCCACATTACACACCCAGGACATGCCCCATCACCCACATTACACACCCAGGACATGCCCCATCACCCACATTACACACCCAGGACATGCCCCATCACTCACATTACACACCCAGGACATGTCCCATCACTCACATTACACACACAGGACATGTCCCATCACTCACATTACACACCCAGGACATGCCCCATCACCCACATTACACACCCAGGACATGCCCCATCACTCACATTACACACCCAGGACATGTCCCATCACTCACATTACACACACAGGACATGTCCCATCACCCACATTACACACCCAGGACATGCCCCATCACCCACATTACACACCCAGGACATGCCCCATCACTCACATTACACACCCAGGACATGTCCCATCACCCACACTGCACACCCAGGACATGCCCCATCACCCACATTACACACCCAGGACATGTCCCATCACACACATTACACACCCAGGACATGCCCCATCACCCGCATTACACACCCAGGACATGCCCCATCACTCACATTACACACCCAGGACATGTCCCATCACCCACACTGCACACCCAGGACATGCCCCATCACCCACATTACACACCCAGGACATGCCCCATCACCCACATTACACACCCAGGACATGTCCCATCACTCACATTACACACCCAGGACATGCCCCATCACCCACATTACACACCCAGGACATGCCCCATCACCCACATTACACACCCAGGACATGCCCCATCACCCGCATTACACACCCAGGACATGCCCCATCACCCACATTACACACCCAGGACTTGCCCCATCACTCACATTACACACCCAGGACATGCCCCATCACCCACATTACACACCCAGGACATGCCCCATCACTCACACTGCACACCCAGGACATGCCCCATCACTCACATTACACACCCAGGACATGTCCCATCACTCACATTACACACACAGGACATGTCCCATCACTCACATTACACACCCAGGACATGTCCCATCACTCACATTACACACCCAGGACATGTCCCATCACTCACATTACACACCCAGGACATGCCGCATCACCCACATTACACACACAGGACATGTCCCATCACTCACATTACACACACAGGACATGTCCCATCACTCACATTACACACCCAGGACATGTCCCATCACTCACATTACACACCCAGGACATGTCCCATCACTCACATTACACACACAGGACATGTCCCATCACTCACATTACACACCCAGGACATGTCCCATCACTCACATTACACACCCAGGACATGTCCCATCACTCACATTACACACCCAGGACATGTCCCATCACCCACATTACACACACAGGACATGTCCCATCACTCACATTACACACCCAGGACATGTCCCATCACTCACATTACACACCCAGGACATGTCCCATCACTCACATTACACACCCAGGACATGTCCCATCACTCACATTACACACCCAGGACATGTCCCATCACCCACACTGCACACCCAGGACATGTCCCATCACCCACACTGCACACCCAGGATTTAACCCAGTCAGGACCCACAGCTTCCTGCTGTCCAAGAGCACAGACACCCACTTGGCAGCGCACCGGCAGAGAGGCTGAGAGGGAAGATCTTCTGATCCCCAGCCAGCTCCTCTGCCACTGATTACAGCGCTGATCTGACCATAAAACAGGTGCTTTATTTATATTCGTTCATTAAAGCATTTCTTTAAAATGTTACCATTTATTGTTAATCTTTCCATTAAACAGAAGTCATTTTTTGCCATGTCTTGTAATTTAGCCGTCACGGCTGACAATGAACTTACCGCTTTTATCACATCAGATACGTTTCTGTCCACGTAATTCTGAGCTACGTCCACAGAGTTCAGAGTCGAATTTACATCACCCTAAAATCCAAATAAATAGTAATCAAGAAAGAGCGGTACTATCTGACCTCGCCGGTTACTGAGGTAATAAACCATCTGGCAGAGCGGTACTATCTGACCTCGCCGGTTACTAAGGTAATAAACCATCTGGCAGAGCGGTACTATCTGACCTCGCCGGTTACTGAGGTAATAAACAATCTGGCAGAGCGGTACTATCTGACCTCGCCGGTTACTGAGGTAATAAACCATCTGGCAGAGCGGTACTATCTGACCTCGCCGGTTACTGAGGTAATAAACCCTCGAGGAGCGCGGTACTATCTGACCTCGCCGGTTACTGAGGTAATAAACCATCTGGCAGAGCGGTACTATCTGACCTCGCCGGTTACTGAGGTAATAAACCCTCGAGGAGCGCGGTACTATCTGACCTCGCCAGTTACTAAGGTAATAAACCATCTGGCAGAGCGGTACTATCTGACCTCGCCGGTTACTAAGGTAATAAACCATCTGGCAGAGCGGTACTATCTGACCTCGCCGGTTACTAAGGTAATAAACCCTCGAGGAGCGCGGTACTATCTGCCCTCGCCGGTTACTGAGGTAATAAACCATCTGGCAGAGCGGTACTATCTGACCTCGCCGGTTACTGAGGTAATAAACCATCTGGCAGAGCGGTACTATCTGACCTCGCCGGTTACTAAGGTAATAAACCATCTGGCAGAGCGGTACTATCTGACCTCGCCGGTTACTAAGGTAATAAACCATCTGGCAGAGCGGTACTATCTGACCTCGCCGGTTACTGAGGTAATAAACCCTCGAGGAGCGCGGTACTATCTGACCTCGCCGGTTACTAAGGTAATAAACCATCTGGCAGAGCGGTACTATCTGACCTCGCCGGTTACTGAGGTAATAAAGCCTCGAGGAGCGCGGTACTATCTGACCTCGCCGGTTACTAAGGTAATAAACCATCTGGCAGAGCGGTACTATCTGACCTCGCCGGTTACTGAGGTAATAAACCATCTGGCAGAGCGGTACTATCTGACCTCGCCGGTTACTGAGGTAATAAACCATCTGGCAGAGCGGTACTATCTGACCTCGCCGGTTACTGAGGTAATAAACCATCTGGCAGAGCGGTACTATCTGACCTCGCCGGTTACTGAGGTAATAAACCATCTGGCAGAGCGGTACTATCTGACCTCGCCGGTTACTGAGGTAATAAACCATCTGGCAGAGCGGTACTATCTGACCTCGCCGGTTACTAAGGTAATAAACCATCTGGCAGAGCGGTACTATCTGACCTCGCCGGTTACTAAGGTAATAAACCATCTGGCAGAGCGGTACTATCTGACCTCGCCGGTTACTAAGGTAATAAACCCTCGAGGAGCGCGGTACTATCTGCCCTCGCCGGTTACTGAGGTAATAAACCATCTGGCAGAGCGGTACTATCTGACCTCGCCGGTTACTGAGGTAATAAACCATCTGGCAGAGCGGTACTATCTGACCTCGCCGGTTACTAAGGTAATAAACCATCTGGCAGAGCGGTACTATCTGACCTCGCCGGTTACTAAGGTAATAAACCATCTGGCAGAGCGGTACTATCTGACCTCGCCGGTTACTGAGGTAATAAACCCTCGAGGAGCGCGGTACTATCTGACCTCGCCGGTTACTAAGGTAATAAACCATCTGGCAGAGCGGTACTATCTGACCTCGCCGGTTACTGAGGTAATAAAGCCTCGAGGAGCGCGGTACTATCTGACCTCGCCGGTTACTAAGGTAATAAACCATCTGGCAGAGCGGTACTATCTGACCTCGCCAGTTACTGAGGTAATAAACCATCTGGCAGAGCGGTACTATCTGACCTCGCCGGTTACTGAGGTAATAAACCATCTGGCAGAGCGGTACTATCTGACCTCGCCGGTTACTGAGGTAATAAACCATCTGGCAGAGCGGTACTATCTGACCTCGCCGGTTACTGAGGTAATAAACCATCTGGCAGAGCGGTACTATCTGACCTCGCCGGTTACTGAGGTAATAAACCATCTGGCAGAGCGGTACTATCTGACCTCGCCGGTTACTGAGGTAATAAACCATCTGGCAGAGCGGTACTATCTGACCTCGCCGGTTACTGAGGTAATAAACCATCTGGCAGAGCGGTACTATCTGACCTCGCCGGTTACTGAGGTAATAAACCATCTGGCAGAGCGGTACTATCTGACCTCGCCGGTTACTAAGGTAATAAACCATCTGGCAGAGCGGTACTATCTGACCTCGCCGGTTACTGAGGTAATAAACCCTCGAGGAGCGCGGTACTATCTGACCTCACCGGTTACTGAGGTAATAAACCATCTGGCAGAGCGGTACTATCTGACCTCGCCGGTTACTGAGGTAATAAACCATCTGGCAGAGCGGTACTATCTGACCTCGCCGGTTACTAAGGTAATAAACCATCTGGCAGAGCGGTACTATCTGACCTCGCCGGTTACTGAGGTAATAAACCATCTGGCAGAGCGGTACTATCTGACCTCGCCGGTTACTAAGGTAATAAACCATCTGGCAGAGCGGTACTATCTGACCTCGCCGGTTACTGAGGTAATAAACCATCTGGCAGAGCGGTACTATCTGACCTCGCCGGTTACTAAGGTAATAAACCATCTGGCAGAGCGGTACTATCTGACCTCGCCGGTTACTGAGGTAATAAACCCTCGAGGAGCGCGGTACTATCTGACCTCGCCGGTTACTGAGGTAATAAACCATCTGGCAGAGCGGTACTATCTGACCTCGCAGGTTACTGAGGTAATAAACCATCTGGCAGAGCGGTACTATCTGACCTCGCCGGTTACTGAGGTAATAAACCATCTGGCAGAGCGGTACTATCTGACCTCGCCGGTTACTAAGGTAATAAACCATCTGGCAGAGCGGTACTATCTGACCTCGCCGGTTACTGAGGTAATAAACCATCTGGCAGAGCGGTACTATCTGACCTCGCCGGTTACTGAGGTAATAAACCATCTGGCAGAGCGGTACTATCTGACCTCGCCGGTTACTGAGGTAATAAACCATCTGGCAGAGCGGTACTATCTGACCTCGCCGGTTACTAAGGTAATAAACCATCTGGCAGAGCGGTACTATCTGACCTCGCCGGTTACTGAGGTAATAAACCATCTGGCAGAGCGGTACTATCTGACCTCGCCGGTTACTAAGGTAATAAACCATCTGGCAGAGCGGTACTATCTGACCTCGCCGGTTACTGAGGTAATAAACCCTCGAGGAGCGCGGTACTATCTGACCTCGCCGGTTACTGAGGTAATAAACCCTCGAGGAGCGCGGTACTATCTGACCTCGCCGGTTACTGAGGTAATAAACCATCTGGCAGAGCGGTACTATCTGACCTCGCCGGTTACTGAGGTAATAAACCCTCGAGGAGCGCGGTACTATCTGACCTCGCCGGTTACTAAGGTAATAAACCATCTGGCAGAGCGGTACTATCTGACCTCGCCGGTTACTGAGGTAATAAACCCTCGAGGAGCGGTACTATCTGACCTCGCCGGTTACTGAGGTAATAAACCATCTGGCAGAGCGGTACTATCTGACCTCGCCGGTTACTGAGGTAATAAACCATCTGGCAGAGCGGTACTATCTGACCTCGCCGGTTACTGAGGTAATAAACCCTCGAGGAGCGCGGTACTATCTGACCTCGCCGGTTACTAAGGTAATACTGGATAATGTGTACTGCATAATGTGGACTAGATAATGTATAGTGGATAATGTACAGTGCATAATATATACTGGATAATGAATACTGGATAATGTGTACTAGATAATGTGTACTGGATAATGAATACCGGATAATGTGTACTGGATAATATATACTTGATAATGTATACTGGATAATGTATACTTGTTAATGTGTACTGCATAATGTATACTGGAGAATGTGTACTGCATAATGTATACTGGAGAATGTGTACTGCATAATGTATACTGGAGAATGTGTACTGCATAATGTATACTGGATAATGTATACTGAATAATGTGTACTAGATAATATGTACTGCATAATGTGTACTAGATAATGTATAGTGGATAATGTGTACTGCATAATATATACTGGATAATGTTTACTTCATAATGTATACTGGATAATGTGTACTGGATAATGAATACTGGATAATGTGTACTGGATAATGTGTACTGGATAATGTATACTGGATAATGTATACTGGATGTTATGTACTGCATAATGAATACTGGAGAATGTGTACTGCATAATGTGTACAGGATAATGTGTACTGCATAATGTATACTGCATAATGTGTACTGGATAATGTATACTGGATAATGTATACTGCATAATGTGTACTGGATAATGTATACTGCATAATGTATACTGGATAATGTATACTGCATAATGTGTACTGCATTATGTATACTGGATAATGTATACTGCATGATGTGTACTGGATAATGTGTACTGCATAATGTATACTGGAGAATGTGTACTGCATAATGTGTACTGGATAATGTATACTGAATAATGTATACTGCATAATGTATACTGCATAATGTATACTGTGTAATGTATACTGTGTAATGTATACTGAATTATGTATACTAGATAATGTATACTGCATAATGTATACTGCATAATGTGTACTGGATTATGTATACTGCATAATGTATACTGAATAATGTATACTGCATAATGTATACTGTGTAATGTATACTGAATAATGTATACTAGATAATGTGTACTGCATAATGTGTACTAGATAATGTATACTGGATAATGTATACTGAATAATGTGTACTGCATAATGTATACTGGATAATGTATACTGCATAATGTGTACTGGATAATGTGTACTGCATAATGTATACTGGAGAATGTGTACTGCATAATGTATACTGGAGAATGTGTACTGCATAATGTGTACTGGATAATGTATACTGAATAATGTATACTGCATAATGTATACTGCATAATGTATACTGTGTAATGTATACTGTGTAATGTATACTGTGTAATGTATACTGAATTATGTATACTAGATAATGTATACTGCATAATGTATACTGCATAATGTGTACTGGATTATGTATACTGCATAATGTATACTGAATAATGTATACTGCATAATGTATACTGTGTAATGTATACTAGATAATGTGTACTGCATAATGTGTACTAGATAATGTATACTGGATAATGTATACTGAATAATGTATACTGTGTACTGCATAATGTACACTGAATAATGTATACCGGATAATGTGCACTGGATAATGTATACTGCATAATGTGTACTGGATAATGTATACTGAATAATGTATACTGAATAATGTATACTGAATATTGTATACTGCATAATGTATACTGCATAATGTGTACTGGATAATGTATACTGGATAATGTATACTGGATAATGTATACTGGATAATGAGTTCTGGATAATGTGTACTGCATAATGTATACTGAATAATGTATACTGGATAATGTATACTGGATAATGTGTACTGGATAATGTGTACTGGATAATGTGTACTGGATAATGTATAGTGGATAATGTATAGTGGATAATGTATAGTGGATAATGTATACTGGATAATGTGTACTGGATTATGTGTACTGGATTATGTGTACTGGATTATGTGTGCATGCGGTATTCTGACTATATAACTTTATTGTATTATATATTTTATTTATCTTGATATAAAAAAGAAGAAGATGATGAAGATCTTACAGACAGGTTTGAAGAAGATGTTGTTTCGAGATTTATGAGACTTTTATTCAGGTTTCGCTGGAAATAAAAACAAAAATGAATTTATTGTGGTGATATTTATATTTTAACAGACAGTTTTGCTGTAAACGTGGAACGTGAAGGTATATGTTCACTGTAATAGGATTCCTTTTGGTATTTAAAGAGTTTTATATTTTGTATCATCTCCATCTGCCTCTGTTGGCAAATCAGTTTACTCTTTGATCTCATTGATATATAATATATTAAGGTAAAGAATCATTACTTACAATTTGTGGCATTAGTCTGGTGTCTATAGATAACTGGATGGACCTTAGATCAGCTGCCTCAGATTTTAATTCGTTACTTATAGTTGAATTTGTTACGCTCTGTAAAAGATAAATTATTATTAATCAATACATTTATATCTCTGACAATAACCACCCACCAGTATTTAACATCTATACTGTTTAACCCTGAGATAATCGGCAGCAGTTACCAAATTCATGTTTTATTCCAACTGTTAAAAGGACTGTATCACCTAAACACTGCTTATACTGTGACTGTATCACCTAAACACTGCTTATACTGTGACTGTATCACCCAAACACTGCTTATACTGTGACTGTATCACCCACACACTGCTTATACTGTGACTGTATCACCCAAACACTGCTCATACTGTGACTGTATCACCTAAACACTGCTTATACTGTGACTGTATCACCTAAATACTGCTCATCCTGTGACTGTATCACCTAAACACTGCTTATACTGTGACTGTATCACCCAAACACTGCTTATACTGTGACTGTATCACCCAAACACTGCTTACACTGTGACTGTATCACCCAAACACTGCTTATACTGTGACTGTATCACACAAACACTGCTTATACTGTGACTGTATCTCCTAAATACTGCTCATCCTGTGACTGTATCACCTAAACAATGCTTATACTGTGACTGTATCACCTAAACACTGCTTATACTGTGATTGTATCAACCAAACACTGCTTATACTGTGACTGTATCACCTAAACACTGCATATACTGTGACTGTATCACCTAAACACTGCTTATACTGTGACTGTATCACCCAAACACTGCATATACTGTGACTGTATCACCCAAACACTGCTTATACTGTGACTGTATTACCCAAACACTGCTTATACTGTGACTGTATCACCTAAACACTGCTTATACTGTGACTATATCACCCAAACACTGCTTATACTGTGACTGTATCACCCAAACACTGCTTATACTGTGACTGTATTACCCAAACACTGCTCATACTGTGACTGTGTCACCCAAACACTGCTTATACTGTGACTATATCACCCAAACACTGCTTATACTGTGATTGTATCACACAAACACTGCTTATACTGTGACTGTATCACCTAAACACTGCTTATACTGTGACTGTATCACCCAAACACTGCTTATACTGTGACTGTATCACCTAAACACTGCTTATACTGTGACTGTATCACCCAAACACTGCTTATACTGTGACTGGATCACCCAAACACTGCTTATACTGTGACTGTATTACCCAAACACTGCTTATACTGTGACTGTATCACCCAAACACTGCTTATACTGTGACTGTATCACCTAAACACTGCTTATACTGTGACTGTATCACCCAAACACTGCTTATACTGTGACTGTATCACCCAAACACTGCTTATACTGTGACTGTATCACCTAAACACTGCTTATACTGTGACTGTATCACCCAAACACTGCTTATACTGTGACTGTATCACCTAAACACTGCTTATACTGTGACTGTATCACCTAAACACTGCTTATACTCTGACTGCATCACCTGAACACTGCTTATACTGTGACTGTATCACCCAAACACTGCTTATACTGTGACTGTATCACCCAAACACTGCTTATACTGTGACTGTATTACCCAAACACTGCTTATACTGTGACTATAGAGAATAAAACATGATGAAAAGTTATCTACACATTAGGAGTAATGAATATAAATGGTGCTAATCCCTACAATCAGTTTCTACGGGGCATATATACCTCCTCTTCATTCACAATCTATCATTGATACGGTGCACACATAGCAGAGATGGAGATAAATAGCCGGGGTGAGGTCTCTCTGCAGTAAAATAGGAGCCTCGGTGACTAGTGACACTGGCTGTGGATGATAGGCCTTGCAGTTACTGCCTGGGTGGTAAATCCAGACATCCTAATCCTGTGATCAGGTTGAACGTACCGCTGCGAGACTGTCCAGAGAGTCTGCAAATGATGTGAGGTTTGTTTTAGTGATTCCTTTCTGCATCTAAAACAAGAGAAAAGGAAGTTTAGCAAAATGTTATAGCAAGGGACCTGATATATTTTATTTTTTTCAGAAAAGGTAACGGGCCTATTAATAAAATAATATTGCAGATTTCAGTAGCGCCTGCCCTTTCTCTCCATTGCCTGGTTATTACCCCTCTTAGTACATTTCCAAAACTATTACCTCCAGTTTCCCCTGCCGCTGCTCCATACCCCTAAACATTACAGATTGTAAGCCTGTGGGTTCAGTCAGGTCTCAATATAAAACACATATAAATAGCTTTTTTCCACCTGCTTCTTGATGTCCGTGAAGTTCAGATCTTCGATTCCAAGGCTGGAGATGTTTCTCAGTTGATCCTTCTGTGTTGAGCTTAAAAATGTCATCTCATTGATATTGATTTGAGTATTATTAAACGTTGAGTTAACTTCACCAGTGTACTATAAGAAATAACATAAATAAACATATGAATCCTTGTATTATTCCGTCTCTGTGTATATTACATCTCTAGGTATAATCTAATTATTCCCTCTCTCTGTATATTACATCTCTAGGTATAATCTTATCATTCCATCTCTCTGTATATTACATCTCTATGTATAATCTTATTATTCCATCTCTCTGTATATTACATCTCTAGGTATAATCTTATTATTCCATCTCTCTGTATATTACATCTCTAGGTATAATCTTATTATTCCATCTCTCTATATATTACATCTCTATGTATAATCTTATTATTCCATCTCTCTATATATTACATCTCTAGGTATAATCTTATTATTCCATCTCTCTCTATATTACATCTCTAGGTATAATCTTATTATTCCATCTCTCTATATATTACATCTCTATGTATAATCTTATTATTCCATCTCTCTATATATTACATCTCTAGGTATAATCTTATTATTCCATCTCTCTGTATATTACATCTCTAGGTATAATCTTATTATTCCATCTCTCTGTATATTACATCTCTAGGTATAATCTTATTATTCCATATCTCTGTATATTACATCTCTAGTTATAATCTTATTATTCCATCTCTCTGTATAGTACATCTCTATGTATCATCTTATTATTCCATCTCTCTGTATATTACATCTCTAGGTATAATCTTATTATTCCACCTCTCTCTATATTACATCTCTATGACCTTTATTAACCTACCTTTGTACATCGAGAAAACTAACCTGGCTGATATTTAGATATTGATCCAGATTGAATTTATCATTCAAGTTCAGCACTTGCCACATGGGATAATTTTTCTCGCACTCACTAAAGAGAAAGAGACATAATGTAGAATATAATATACAGCAATATGATCATTATTAGTAAACATCCAGCAGTAACACATAGATTAGCGCTAAACAGTGGGAGCAAGTTACTAAAAGGCGAGTAATTATGTAACTCTGTATGATCCATGGCCAGCTGAGCCTTCTATACATTATCCATGGCCAGCTGAGCCTTCTATACATTATCCATGGCCAGCTGAGCCTTCTATACATTATCCATGGCCAGCTGAGCCTTCTATACACTATCCATGGTCAGCTGAGCCTTCTATACATTATCCATGGCCAGCTGAGCCTTCTATACACTATCCATGGTCAGCTGAGCCTTCTATACATTATCCATGGCCAGCTGAGCCTTCTATACATTATCCATGGCCAGCTAAGCCTTCCATACATTATCCATGGCCAGCTGAGCCTTTTATATATTATTCATGGCCAGCTGAGCTCTTCTATATATTCTTCTATACATTGTGCAGAGTCTGGTGAGATTCTCCTGCTAGAAGAACAGAGTTGGCCCTGTATAATGCATTGTTATAAAGTGACAGTGTGTAAAGATGTAACTCTGCATTATCCATGGCCAGCTGAGCTCTTCTATATATTCTTCTATACATTGTGCAGGGTCTGGTGAGTTTCTCCTGCTAGAAGAACAGAGTTGGCACTGTATAATGCATTGTTATAAAGTGACAGTGTGTAAAGATGTAACTCTGCATTATCCATGGCCAGCTGAGCTCTTCTATATATTCTTCTATACATTGTGCAGGGTCTGGTGAGTTTCTCTTGCTAGAAGAACAGAGTTGGTCCTGTATAATGCATTGTTATAAAGTGACAGTGTGTAAAGATGTAACTCTGCATTATCCATGGCCAGCTGAGCTCTTCTATATATTCTTCTATACATTGTGCAGGGTCTGGTGAGTTTCTCCTGCTAGAAGAACAGAGTTGGTCCTGTATAATGCATTATTATAAAGTGACAGTGTGTAAAGATGTAACGCTGCATTATCCATGGCCAGCTGAGCTCTTCTATATATTCTTATATACATTGTGCAGGGTCTGGTGAGTTTCTCCTGCTAGAAGAACAGAGTTGGCCCTGTATAATGCATTGTTATAAAGTGACAGTGTGTAAAGATGTAACTCTGCATTATCCATGGCCAGCTGAGCTCTTCTATATATTCTTCTATACATTGTGCAGGGCCTGGTGAGTTTCTCCTGCTAGAAGAACAGAGTTGGCCCTGTATAATGCATTGTTATAAAGTGACAGTGTGTAAAGATGTAACTCTGCATTATCCATGGCCAGCTGAGCTCTTCTATATATTCTTCTATACATTGTGCAGGGTCTGGTGAGTTTCTCCTGCTAGAAGAACAGAGTTGGTCCTGTATAATGCATTGTTATAAAGTGACAGTGTGTAAAGATGTAACTCTGCATTATCCATGGCCAGCTGAGCTCTTCTATATATTCTTCTATACATTGTGCAGGGTCTGGTGAGTTTCTCCTGCTAGAAGAACAGAGTTGGTCCTGTATAATGCATTGTTATAAAGTGACAGTGTGTAAAGATGTAACTCTGCATTATCCATGGCCAGCTGAGCTCTTCTATATATTCTATACATTGTGCAGGGTCTGGTGAGTTTCTCCTGCTAGAAGAACAGAGTTGGTCCTGTATAATGCATTGTTATAAAGTGACAGTGTGTAAAGGTGTAACTCTGCATCATCCGTGGCCAGCTGAGCTCTTCTATATATTCTATACATTGTGCAGGGTCTGGTGAGTTTCTCCTGCTAGAAGAACAGAGTTGGTCCTGTATAATGCATTGTTATAAAGTGACAGTGTGTAAAGATGTAACTCTGCATTATCCATGGCCAGCTGAGCTCTTCTATATATTCTTCTATACATTGTGCAGGGTCTGGTGAGTTTCTCCTGCTAGAAGAACAGAGTTGGCCCTGTATAATGCATTGTTATAAAGTGACAGTGTGTAAAGGTGTAACTCTGCATCATCCGTGGCCAGCTGAGCTCTTCTATATATTCTATACATTGTGCAGGGTCTGGTGAGTTTCTCCTGCTAGAAGAACAGAGTTGGTCCTGTATAATGCATTGTTATAAAGTGACAGTGTGTAAAGATGTAACTCTGCATTATCCATGGCCAGCTGAGCTCTTCTATATATTCTTCTATACATTGTGCAGGGTCTGGTGAGTTTCTCCTGCTAGAAGAACAGAGTTGGCCCTGTATAATGCATTGTTATAAAGTGACAGTGTGTAAAGCTGTAACTCTGCATTATCCCTGGCCAGCTGCGCTCTTCTATATATTCTTCTATACATTGTGCAGGGTCTGGTGAGTTTCTCCTGCTAGAAGAACAGAGTTGGCCCTGTATAATGCATTGTTATAAAGTGACAGTGTGTAAAGATGTAACTCTGAATTATCCCTGGCCAGCTGAGCTCTTCTATATATTGTTCTATACATTGTGCAGGGTCTGGTGAGTTTCTCCTGCTAGAAGAACAGAGTTGGCCCTGTATAATGCATTGTTATAAAGTGACAGTGTGTAAAGATGTAACTCTGCATTATCCATGGCCAGCTGAGCTCTTCTATATATTCTTCTATACATTGTGCAGGGTCTGCTGAGTTTCTCCTGCTAGAAGATATAGTTGGCCCTGTATAATGCATTGTTATAAAGTGACAGTGTGTAAAGAGAATAAACGCTCGGTACCTGTACAAGGTTGAAATGTTTGGGACGCTGATGTTCAGCTCTTTCGTCAGGTTCACTTGGTTGTCAATAAACTGATTTTAAAAAAATAAGACAAAAAGAATCCAGTTTAATATCACAGTGCGTCCCGCAGACAGGTTAACTGACCACAGTGTGAAGTCCATGGTTATAAAGTGATTATAGGAGATGGTCTTGGGCTGGGGAGATTCTCACAGTGACATCACCGCATACAGACAAGAGATGCTACAGTTTGAAGATGCCTGAATGTGACATTACTTCTGCTGCATTTAATAACAATAATAATATGTATTTATAAAGCTCCATTATATTCCACTGAGCTGCTCAATGTAACAGACACAACATACAAATAGTACATAACATAGTAAACGTAGATAGGCTAGAAAACGAACGGGGGACCACCCTGTTCCCAAGAGCTTACAGTCTAAAAGGAAGGAACTTCCCATCAGGGCTGTCTTAGAAGTGTGAATCTGCCGCTTCCATGAGAGAAGCAAGTCACTTTCATGTTATGGCATTTACTAAAGAGATGTTTGGCCAATGTCTGTCTGAGTGATTTAAACTGGAACCAGGTCCCCTGAGTGCGAATTACCACACAGGAAAAATAACATTGACATTGCTGGACAATTTATCAGAATAATGAGCAATGTATCAGAATAATTAGCAATTTATTAGAATAATAAACAATTTATCAGAATAATGAGCAATGTATCAGAATAATGAGCAATTTATTAGAATAATAAACAATTTGTCAGAATAATAAACAATTTATCAGAATAATGAGCAATGTATCAGAATAATGAGCAATTTATTAGAATAATAAACAATTTATCAGAATAATGAGCAATGTATCAGAATAATGAGCAATTTATTAGAATAATAAACAATTTATCAGAATAATGAGCAATTTATCAGAATAATGAGCAATTTATCAGAATAATAAACAATTTATCAGAAGAATGCAACAATAACATTATTATTACCGTAAAAATCTGCCTGTTGGCCCAGGGTTTGCAGATTAATGTGTACGAATTTCCACCGATGATAAATAGCAGTGACACAATCAGCATTAACAGCCAAGCGAATAGAAAGCTGAATCCAGCTCCCCTGCAATGTAATGGGATGGATCATTATACTGATAGCGATATAACTCATTATTAAACTGCAGGTAACAGCACCACCTAGTGCTTCACCTGAACATAGCACGGGTCCAATGCCTTTATATACACAGCTTTATTAACAAAAGAGGCCATTGACAAGTGAATTTCAAACGTAAGGCCCACGTAGCACATTTGACCAACTCGGCTACTTTGGCCTTATGTTTGAATTTCCCATTAATTTCTGGATTTCACAAATATTGCGCAGTCAGGTCAGCTGATTAAATGACACTTACGCCATGAAAAAGTCGCCGGCGGAATTAGATAAACAGCTGCGCTCTGTGGGGTCCACATTCACTCTGTGACCACAGGGGCCAAAAAACAACCCAAACAAGTTACAGACGACCACCAGAAGTACGATACAGCAGAGGCAAATCCCGACAATCCATCTGCAGGGAGGAGAATGGGAGATTAGCAAGGATCCAACCATCTGTGCCACCTCCATCCCTCCAATAGTCATCTAGAAAGCGTTATATAGCATTGCACAGGAGCCTTGCGGCAAGCACTGTATATATATATATATACGCTAGTGACTATGCGGGAAATAGATTAGAAAATGATTTTTACAAATATTCTTAAAAAAGACTGTGGAGTAAGGTGTGGCGCAGACACTTCTGTGTACAAAGCTGGGTACAACGCTGGGTAATGTACATAGCTGTCTGCGATGGTAAGGGGGAGAATGAGTGCTCAGCTCCCACCCAAGAAGACGTCTTTGATGCATACAATGCTGTCCTTGGAGTACCACTGGCTCAGTATCTCTGTTGCAGGCGTGAGCGACATTTAACCCTCCAGCTTAAAATATCCCACCTGTAATAATCATATCGCTGGATGTCTGGCCTGAGCTTCTCCACATTATTGTCAGACGTGTTTAGAAACGTATTCAGGCTTTGGATGGTGTCAGCGATCGAAATGCTTCGCACCTCACTGAAAGTCTCTTTTATTTTGTTCAGCTGGGTCTGCACATCTAGCGGAGAGATATAATACACGTTACCCGCGGGATGAGCAGCAAACCTGGCACTTTCCATCTCGGTGTTACATTAAAGGCCGTTTAATCTCTCACCTGACACAGCTGATTTGGTTTCGTTGGTCACAGTGTCAGGAATATCTTGCAGAGCTTTATACACCTGAAAAATGATAAAAATCGTCAGATTCCCACTGAAAGAGGGAAACACAAGTAAATGCAAAATGAAGGCCAAAATATCAGAGCTTGGAGCATTGCTGAATGGGACAATTTTTTTAACTCGGCTACTTTGGCCTTAAGTTTGCAGTTCCCTTGTCAATTAAGTTTTTTCATGAATAAAACACATATCCTGCACATTTCCCACCGGCGCTGACCTTCTGTAAAGTAGATTCAATTCCCGAGTTCAGGAACTCATTGATGGTTTTTATTTGGTCCCCGAAGTCCGGAATCTGAAACACAGAATTAACAAAGTATTAAAATGATCGATTACTCTCAGAATTACCCAAATCTTAAATGAGAGACATACGTGGCACTGAGATTTATATAGAATGTTCTATCAATGCTGCAATGTTACAAAGCAACAGACAGTGAAGGTTGGGAGCAGGATGCGCACAGTCAGAAGGGACAAAGCTCTATTTATTGGAGCTCTGGTATGGCAGTTGCCAAGCTCAATTTCCGATTCCAGCAATCCCAAAATGAGATTGCAGATCAGACGCTGGTTTAGCAGCAGAGAGCACCTCTCCCCCACCTCATCCAGGCCTCTCAAAAGCCAATAACAGCAATATAATCCTCTGAGCACATCATGGGGGCCCATTCACTAAAGGGGAATGTAACCGTGCCAGTTTACCGGTACATTGTGCAGGGGCAGTTTGCTTTGTTTGTAAAGCAGGATGTTTATGAGGCTGCCCATTTGCAGCAGTGCAAGATGCTAGCACGCCATGGGTCAGTATAACCTTCTTACCGTGTTGTAGTTGGCATCTAGCACCAGGTTATCCACAGACGGATATGAAGCGCACGCCCCACCACACTCAGACACCGTCTTGTTAATTCGCCCCCTCACGTCTGTGAGATTCTGACTGATGGCGGCCTGCTCCTGGCGCACAGCGTGAAAGGATTCATTGACAGACACCATGTAATCCACCGTGTTATTCAGCACTGAAACCAGGAGGAATAGAGTCAGAATTACTATTATTTTACAAAATGGGCGTTTCCATGACAAGGGGATTTCTGGGACAAGGTTCTAAAAGTGATGTAATCAGCAGGAACATTCCATTGGTTTCCATGGTGATTCTGGGGTAAAGTTCTAAAAGTGATGTAATCAGCAGGAACATTCCACTGGTATCCATGGTGAATTTTACCCTCCCCTGACTTCATATTCTCTCCGTCGGCCCTGCATGCAAAACCAACGCACAGGGGTAATAAGAGAAATAAAGCCTCTCCCTCTCGTCCAGAAGATGTGATTCGTCATTTGCCATTTATCTTTCAGGATCCTCTCATGTCACCTGTGACCAGGTAAAATCCACAGGTAACCCAGGAAGGCTGCACCACAGGAGGTCTGTTCGCAAATCCAAAGCCTATTGTTTAAATTTACAAAGGTTTGAGAAAACCCTCGGGGGGGGGGGGGGGGTAAGAATAAAGTCCAGACAATAAAACAAACTCTGCTGAGATCTTCGTTATGATTGGAAACCATTCTGTGTCACGGCAAATCTTTGTATTTTCTACCGATTACCAAATGTTATCTCTCTGTGACGGGTGGGAGAGGAATCCACATGTAAGAGTGTCAAATAAGCAACTCCCATCAATCAGATGCACAACCCCACTTTGTAAACTGGCTGCGTAAATAAGAGAGAAGACTCCAGCTCACCAAAGACTCACCAATTAACCATTGGAAAACCTGCTTTCAAGGAAGTACCCGGGATAAATCGATACGCTCCTCGCTGACTCCCCCATATAAGTGAGCTTATTCGCAAGCGGCAAGCGACATGACTGCGTAACTTCAAATAAAATCTAACCAAGGACTTTGTTCATGTAAGAGAGAATTGCAGGACATTGAGAAGGGAATTTCAAATTTATAGGCCAAAGTAGCATAAATTACATTTGTAATATTTGGCTCAATTTATATATTGTATATTTTGCATTAAAATATACAATATTCAGCTTAAAATCTAAAAAAAAAAAAAAACTACAGTTGGATGAATTTGTGAAATTACTGTTTGTAAGAAACCAGGACTCCCCACACTAGCTGAGTAAAAGTCATTTCCTTTTTTTTTTTTTTTTTGCTGCAGGAAACAATGAGAATAATAGAATGTCCTGTCTCTCTAGTAATGTCATCAGACAAGTGTTGCTTTTTTCCAGTGTGATTAGATGCAGGCATTCTGTATCTAGATCAATATTATATTCTGATAATATTTGACTCTAGCCCTCCCCCAGTGATTACTCTGCATGGTTACTGCACATGCCGCAGCACTGATTATATAGACACTGAGCATGTAAAGTTTTGTTTCATTTAGTCACTTCCTGTGTGCTTTTGGAATATAATACATTGTGTGGACTGTGATAAACTTGCTCTTGTCCACAGTAGGATCTCTTAACAGTGTAACACATTGTCTGATGACATAACTAGAGATACAGGAAATTCAATTCATTTGAATGAAATTATCCTCATTGGTTCCTGGAGCAAAAAAAAAAATTAAAAAGGAAATTACTTTTACTCGGCTAGTGTGGGCAGTCCTGGTTTCTTTCAAACTGCTGTCATTTTACAATTTTATCTACCTGTAGTATTTAAAATTTTAAGCAATGCAAAATGTAAAATGTGCATTTTAAAGTACTTTGAAATCTCATTAATATGCATTAACATTTGGAAGATGTATTCTGGGCACCAGAGAGTCCCTGTAAGAGATCCTACTATGTACAAGAGCAAAGTCAAAGTCATTTAGAGTACACACAATGTATTCAAGGATTAGTTAGATTAAAAACAAAAGAAGGATGCTATGTAGAAGAGGATAAAGGCTTAGCAGACTGCCTTAATGAATATTTTTGTTCAGTTTTTACAAATGAAATTGAGGGTAAGGGACCTCATTTAGGGAAAAAGACTAATGAGTCTTTTGATGCATGTAAGTTTACAGAGGAAGAGGTTTTACTTCAGCTGTCTAAAGTAAAGACAAATAAGTCGATGGGACCTGATGGGATACATCCAAAGTTATTAAAAGAACTTAGTGGTGTACTAGCAAAACCGTTAACAGATTTATTTAACCAATCATTGTTAACGGGAGTAGTTCCAGAAGATTGGAAATTAGCTAATGTTGTGCCCATTCACAAGAAAGGTAGTAGGGAGGAGGCGGGCTACTATAGACCAGTAAGTCTTACTTCAGTAGTGGGGAAAATAATGGAAACCTTGTTAAAGAATAGGATTGTTGAACATCTAAAGTCGCTTGGATTTCAAGATCAGAGACAGCATGGGTTTACTTCAGGGAGATCATGCCAAACTAATCTTATTGATTTTTTTTGATTGGGTAACTAAAATAATAGATCAGGGTGGGGCAGTAGACATTGCTTACCTAGATTTCACTAAGGCTTTTGACACTGTCGCACATAGAAGGCTTATCAATAAACTGAAATCTTTGAATTTGGATTTCAATATTGTTGAATGGATTAGACAATGGCTGAGTGACAGGCAACAGAGGGTTGTAGTCAATGGGGTATATTCGATGCAAGGTCGTGTTACTAGTGGGGTACCTCAGGGATCTGTTCTTGGACCCATTCTCTTTAATATTTTTATTAGTGATATTGCAGAAGGTCTTGTTGGCAAAGTATGTATTTTTGCTGATGATACAAAGATTTGCAGCAGGGTTGATATTCATGGAGGGATAAGCCAAATGACAAATGATTTAGCTAAACTAGAAAAATGGTCAGAGCAGTGGCAACTGACTTTTAATGTGGACAAGTGCAAGATTATGCACCTTGGGCGTAAAAACCCAAAAGCAGAATATAGACTATTTGGTACAGTCCTAACCTCAACATCTGAGGAAAGGGATTTAGGAGTAATAATTTCAGAGGACTTGAAGGTAGGTAGGCAATGCAATAGAGCAGCAGGAAATGCTAGCAGAATGCTTGGTTGCATAGGGAGAGGTATTAGCAGTAGGAAGAGGGAAGTGCTCATGCCATTGTACAGAGCACTGGTGAGACCTCACTTGGAGTATTGTACGCAGTACTGGAGACCGTATCTCCAGAAGGATATTGATACTTCGGAGAGAGTTCAGAGAAGGGCTACTAAACTGGTTCATGGGATGAAGGATAAAACTTACCAGGAAAGATTAAAGCATCTTAACATGTATAGCTTGGAGGAAAGACGTAACAGGGGGGATATGATAGAGACATTTATATACATAAAGGGAATCAACACAGTAAAGGAAGAGAGTATATTTAAAAGAAGAAAAACTACCACAACTAGAGGACATAGTCTTAAATTAGAGGGGCAACGATTTAAAAGTAATATCAGGAAGTATTACTTTACTGAGAGGGTAGTGGATGTATGGAATAGCCTGCCAGCAGAAGTGGTAGAGGTAAACACAGTCAAGGATTTTAAGCATGCGTGGGATAGACACAAGGCTATCCTAGCTATAAGACCGGGAACGGGGGACTAATAAAAGTACTCAAAAAAAAAAAAAAATTGGGCAGGCTAGATGGACCGAATGGTTCTTATCTGCCGACACATTCTATGTTTCTATGTTTCTATTCTATTCAGCATCACAGGAAATGGCTAAGAGAAACAAAACGTTATATGCTCAGTGTCTATATAACCAGTGCTGCCGCACCTGCAGTAAACATGCAGAGTAATCACTGGGGAGGGCTTGAGTCAAATATTAAACATGTGATTTATACAGAATGCCTGCATCAAATCACACTGGGATAAAAGCCTGTGCTCTATGCAAGCAGTGAGTTTGGGGACTAGTTTGTCACTTTAAGTTTGAAATTCCCTTATCAATTCCCTGCAATTCTCTCTTTCATAATAAGCTCTACGTGATGCATTAAACATGAGTGCAGTTTTTCCCTCAGATACTGCGACACAAAAACAAGTCTAAATCAAAAGTGAATTTATTTGGTAATGCGGAGGTTCCTGGCAGTGACTGGCGCTACGTGGAAACCATGCCTGGAATTCGGGGGGGGGGGGAGGGGTTAACTTCACTGCTTTATAAATACTGGAAGGAACTTCCGTCAGTTGCAAAAAACAAACAAAAAATAAATAATGGTGGAGTATGCGGCCCATGAACCACTGCGGCTGGATAAAGGTCAGGATACCAATAGAAGGCCTTACCCCGCTCATTATCCCTGGATAATAATTTGCTGTTTCACACGGTGAAATTGATTAAATATTTGCTTTTTAGAAATCCAGGGCGTTTCTTGCTTTGAGACCTGGGGCATGTGGGGAGGTGCTGCCATTCTACACTGTTATGGGAAGGATCACTTTTTAATATGTTTGACTGCACAATAATGTTTTTTGTCTGATTTAACATATTCAAATAACAAAACAGGTAACTGGAAACAGGTGATTTCTTTCTTGGGAGATGGTGTGTCATGTAATGATACCGCCTGTAATAAGCTAATATATCATTACAGGTTCTCGGGGTCTTTGTCTGTCGTCCTCTGGACTCACAGACGGAGTTTCATTCTTGACTTCTGTTGACAAGTGAAGCGGTTTGTGAATTGAATGTAAACAAAACCTAACAAGGTACAAATTCCAAACAGACTTGCTCCAAGCAAATAGAGGCTTACATTACGGAGATTAAAGGGCCAGTCCCACCTACAGAGTATAAAAATATGTTTTATATAAGCACCTGAATGATACATATAGACAAAGAAGACTGATCTGTCAGACTAGCTTTTACTCATCCTGTATTCTGAAAACAGGTCTTTATTACATTGTATATGCCATGTGGATGTATCTTGTGATTGTAAGCTCTGTGAGCAAGGCTCTCTACCTCATGGATCAGTCTGTCTCTGTTCATATAACGCAGTCTGTAATTCCCTTTTATCTAGATTGTAAGCTCTGTGAGCAAGGCTCTCTACCTCATGTATCAGTCTGTCTCTGTTCATATAACGCAGTCTGTAATTCCCTTTTATCTAGATTGTAAGCTCTGTGAGCAGGGGTCTCTACCTCATGTATCAGTCTGTCCGGATAGATTGTAAGCTCTGTGAGCAGTGCTCTCTACCTCATGTATCAGTCTGTCTCTGTTCATATAACACAGTCTGTAATTACCTTTTATCTAGATTGTAAGCTCTGTGAGCAAGGCTCTCTACCTCATGTATCAGTCTGTCTTTGTTCATATAACACAGTCTGTAATTCCCTTTTATCTAGATTGTAAGCTCTGTGAGCAGGGCTCTCTACCTCATGTATCAGTCTGTCTCTGTTCATATAACACAGTCTGTAATTCCCTTTTATCTAGATTGTAAGCTCTGTGAGCAGGGCTCTCTACCTCATGTATCAGTCTGTCTCTGTTCATATAACACAGTCTGTAATTCCCTTTTATCTAGATTGTAAGCTCTGTGAGCAGGGCTCTCTACCTCATGTATCAGTCTGTCTCTGTTCATATAACACAGTCTGTAATTTCCTTTTATCTAGATTGTAAGCTCTATGGGCAAGGCTTTCTACCTCATGTATCAGTCTGTCTCTGTTCATATAATGCAGTCTGTAATTCCCTTTTATCTAGATTGTAAGGTCTGCGAGCAGGGCTCTCTACCTCATGTATCAGTCTGTCTCTGTTCATATAACGCAGTCTGTAATTCCATTTTATCTAGATTGTAAGCTCTGTGAGCAGGGCTCTCTACCTCATGTATCAGTCTGTTCCTCTGGATTGTAAGCTCTGTGCTCTAACTAATTATACACAAGGAAAAGCACCACTTCATGGCCAACGGTATTAAAAAAATAAAAAAAACTTCTGTTTAATTGAAAGACTGCATTACGTGAAGAGATCGGGGGCGGACATTTTGTTTAGAATCTTTGCTATGTATAGCTCTATCAGGGGCGGACATTTTGTTTAGAATCTTTGCTCTGTATTGCTCTATCAGGAGGCAGACGTGTTGTTTATAATGTTTGCTCTGTATAGGTCTATCGGGGCGGACATGTTGTTTAGAATCTTTGCTCTGTATAGCTCTATCAGGGGGCAGATTCTAAACAACATGTCCGCCCCCAGATAGAGCTATACAGAGCAAAGATTCTAAACAACATGTCCGCCCCCTGATAGAGCTATACAGAGCAAAGATTCTAAACAACATGTCCACCTCTGATAGAGCTATACAGGGCAAAGATTCTAAACAACATGTCTACCCCTGATAGAGCTATACAGGGCAAAGATTCTAAACAACATGTCCACCCCTGATAGAGCTATACAGGGCAAAGATTCTAAACAACATGTCCACCCCCTGATAGAGCTATACAGAGCAAAAAGGAGTCCACACCAGATCACTCTGGAATCCACACCAGATCACTCTGGAGTCCACACCAGATCACTCTGGAGTCCACACCAGATCACTCTGGATTCCACACCAGATCTTCTCCCACACTTACCAGTTACCATCTGCTGGATCGATGCCAATGTTACATTTGCCACCTTCCCAATAGCCATCTGAATCTGTCCTCCGAGAATAGGTCCAATACCTGTAGTAAAAGGAAGTAAAACACAAATATACTGTGTGACTGTGGGTCTCCCTGGGTCGGTTCATCATATCTTTTATACATTGCTAAAAAGACATTTGCAAAAATCCTACGAAGATCATTAAAGAGAAAATAAACGTTGTTTTTTTTTCACTTGTGCATTTAATATAGAAGCACATGTGAAAGATGATGTGGCCCCAGTATGAGGATGCTCTAGCAGGTCCGCCCTCCAGCTTATCCTCTGACCGGCAGCCATGATAGTTTTCTAGTAGACTGCAGCTGTTACAGACAGTGTCTCTGGTAGTCCTGTGACCTGCATTTTCACATGCTACTAACAGAGGGAACCTTAACCAGGCCCCTCTGTCCATGGCACGGAAATAGAGAGGTCTTGCCTTGCATTAGTAGAGAGAGACGGTCAGCCCTGATAGACCCTGATCAGCTGGCGCAGTGCGAGTCCACACTGAGCACACATTAACCTTATCAGCCTGCAGTGTCTGAAATGATGGAGGGTCTCTCTGGCCATGTGATATGATGGAGGGTCTCTATTGTACCTCTAGTCTCTCTGGCCATGTGATATGATGGAGGGTCTCTCTGGCCATGTGATATGATGGAGGGCCTCTATTGTACCTCTAGTCTCTCTGGTAATGTGATATGATGGAGGGCCTCTATTGTATCTCTAGTCTCTCTGGCCATGTGATATGATGGAGGGTCTCTCTGGCCATGTGATATGATGGAGGGCCTCTATTGTACCTCTAGTCTCTCTGGCCATGTGATATGATGGAGGGTCTCTATTGTATCTCTAGTCTCTCTGGCCATGTGATATGATGGAGGGTCTCTATAAAATCCCTAGTCATGTGATATGATGGAGGGTCCCTATTGTATCTCTAGTCTCTCTGGTCATGTGATATGATGGAGGGTCTCTATTGTACCTCTAGTCTCTCTGGTCATGTGATATGATGGAGGGTCTCTATTGTACCTCTAGTCTCTCTGGTCATGTGATATGATGGAGGGTCTCTATTGTACCTCTAGTCTCTCTGGCCATGTGATATGATGGAGGGCCTCTATTGTACCTCTAGTCTCTCTGGTCATGTGATATGATGGAGGGTCTCTATTGTACCTCTAGTCTCTCTGGTCATGTGATATGATGGAGGGTCTCTATTAAATCCCTAGTCATGTGATATGATGGAGGGTCTCTATAAAATCCCTAGTCATGTGATATGATGGAGGGTCTCTATTAAATCCCTAGTCATGTGATATGATGGAGGGTCTCTATTGTATGTCTAGTCTCTCTGGTCATGTGATATGATGGAGGGTCTCTATTGTACCTCTAGTCTCTCTGGTCATGTGATATGATGGAGGGTCTCTATTGTATCTCTAGTCTCTCTGGTCATGTGATATGATGGAGGGCCTCTATTGTATCTCTAGTCTCTCTGGTCATGTGATATGATGGAGGGTCTCTATTCTACCTCTAGTCTCTCTGGTCATGTGATATGATGGAGGGTCTCTATTGTACCTCTAGTCTCTCTGGCCATGTGATATGATGGAGGGTCTCTCTGGCCATGTGATATGATGGAGGGTCTCTATTGTACCTCTAGTCTCTCTGGTCATGTGATATGATGGAGGGTCTCTATTGTATCTCTAGTCTCTCTGGTCATGTGATATGATGGAAGGTCTCTATTGTATGTCTAGTCTCTCTGGTCATGTGAGATGATGGAGGGCCTCTATTGTATCTCTAGTCTCTCTGGTCATGTGATATGATGGAGGGTCTCTATTGTACCTCTAGTCTCTCTGGTCATGTGATATGATGGAGGGTCTCTATTGTACCTCTAGTCTCTCTGGTCATGTGAGATGATGGAGGGTCTCTATTAAATCCCTAGTCATGTGATATGATGGAGGGTCTCTATTAAATCCCTAGTCATGTGATATGATGGAGGGTCTCTATTGTATCTCTAGTCTCTCTGGTCATGTGATATGATGGAGGGTCTCTATTGTATCTCTAGTCTCTCTGGTCATGTGATATGATGGAGGGTCTCTATTGTATCTCTAGTCATGTGATATGATGGAGGGTCTCTATTGTATCTCTGGTCATGTGATATGATGGAGGGTCTCTATTGTATCTCTAGTCTCTCTGGTCATGTGAGATGATGGAGGGTCTCTATTAAATCCCTAGTCATGTGATATGATGGAGGGTCTCTATTGTACCTCTAGTCTCTCTGGTCATGTGATATGATGGAGGGTCTCTATTGTACCTCTAGTCTCTCTGGCCATGTGATATGATGGAGGGTCTCTATTGTACCTCTAGTCTCTCTGGCCATGTGATATGATGGAGGGTCCCTATTGTATCTCTAGTCTCTCTGGTCATATGATATGATGGAGGGTCTCTATTGTATCTCTAGTCTCTCTGGTCATATGATATGATGGAGGGTCTCTATAAAATCCCTAGTCATGTGATATGATGGAGGGCCTCTATTGTATCTCTAGTCTCTCTGGTCATATGATATGATGGAGGGTCTCTATGAAATCCCTAGTCATGTGATATGATGAAGGGTCTCTATTGTACCTCTAGTCTCTCTGGTCATGTGATATGATGGAGGGTCTCTATTGTACCTCTAGTCTCTCTGGTCATGTGATATGATGGAGGGTCTCTATTGTACCTCTAGTCTCTCTGGTCATGTGATATGATGGAGGGTCTCTATTGTACCTCTAGTCTCTCTGGTCATGTGATATGATGGAGGGTCTCTATTGTACCTCTAGTCTCTCTGGTCATGTGATATGATGGAGGGTCTCTATTGTACCTCTAGTCTCTCTGGTCATGTGATATGATGGAGGGTCTCTATTGTACCTCTAGTCTCTCTGGTCATGTGATATGATGGAGGGTCTCTATTGTACCTCTAGTCTCTCTGGTCATGTGATATGATGGAGGGTCTCTATTGTACCTCTAGTCTCTCTGGTCATGTGATATGATGGAGGGTCTCTATTGTACCTCTAGTCTCTCTGGCCATGTGATATGATGGAGGGTCTCTATTGTATCTCTAGTCTCTCGGGTCATGTGATATGATGGAGGGTCTCTATTGTATCTCTAGTCTCTCTGGTCATGTGATATGATGGAGGGTCTCTATTGTATCTCTAGTCTCTCTGGTCATGTGATATGATGGAGGGTCTCTATTGTACCTCTAGTCTCTCTGGTCATGTGATATGATGGAGGGTCTCTATTGTATCTCTAGTCTCTCTGGTCATGTGATATGATGGAGGGTCCCTATTGTATCTCTAGTCTCTCTGGTCATGTGATATGATGGAGGGTCTCTATTGTATCTCTAGTCTCTCTGGTCATGTGATATGATGGAGGGTCTCTATTGTACCTCTAGTCTCTCTGGTCATGTGATATGATGGAGGGTCCCTATTGTATCTCTAGTCTCTCTGGTCATGTGATATGATGGAGGGTCTCTATTGTATCTCTAGTCTCTCTGGTCATGTGATATGATGGAGGGTCTCTATTGTATCTCTAGTCTCTCTGGTCATGTGATATGATGGAGGGTCTCTCTGGCCATGTGATATGATGGAGGGTCTCTATTGTATCTCTAGTCTCTCTGGTCATGTGATATGATGGAGGGTCTCTATTGTATCTCTAGTCTCTCTGGTCATGTGATATGATGGAGGGTCTCTATTGTATCTCTAGTCTCTCTGGTCATGTGATATGATGGAGGGTCTCTCTGGCCATGTGATATGATGGAGGGTCTCTATGAAATCCCTAGTCATGTGATATGATGGAGGGTCTCTCTGGCCATGTGATATGATGGAGGGTCTCTATTAAATCCCTAGTCATGTGATATGATGGAGGGTCTCTATGAAATCCCTAGTCATGTGATATGATGGAGGGTCTCTATTGTATGTCTAGTCTCTCTGGTCATGTGATATGATGGAGGGTCCCTATTGTATCTCTAGTCTCTCGGGTCATGTGATATGATGGAGGGTCTCTATTAAATCCCTAGTCATGTGATATGATGGAGGGTCTCTATGAAATCCCTAGTCATGTGAGATGATGGAGGGTCTCTATTGTATCTCTAGTCTCTCTGGTCATGTGATATGATGGAGGGTCTCTATGAAATCCCTAGTCATGTGATATGATGGAGGGTCTCTATTAAATCCCTAGTTATGTGATATGATGGAGGGTCTCTATTAAATCCCTTGTCATGTGATATGATGGAGGGTCTCTATTGTACCTCTAGTCTCTCTGGTCATGTGATATGATTGAGGGTCTCTATTGTACCTCTAGTCTCTCTGGTCATGTGATATGATGGAGGGTCTCTATTGTACCTCTAGTCTCTCTGGCCATGTGATATGATGGAGGGTCTCTATTGTACCTCTAGTCTCTCTGGCCATGTGATATGATGGAGGGTCTCTATTGTACCTCTAGTCTCTCTGGTCATGTGATATGATGGAGGGTCTCTATTAAATCCCTAGTCATGTGATATGATGGAGGGTCTCTATTGTACCTCTAGTCTCTCTGGCCATGTGATATGATGGAGGGTCTCTATTGTATGTCTAGTCTCTCTGGTCATGTGATATGATGGAGGGTCTCTATTGTACCTCTAGTCTCTCTGGCCATGTGATATGATGGAGGGTCTCTATTGTACCTCTAGTCTCTCTGGCCATGTGATATGATGGAGGGTCTCTATTGTACCTCTAGTCTCTCTGGCCATGTGATATGATGGAGGGCCTCTATTGTATCTCTAGTCTCTCTGGTCATGTGATATGATGGAGGGTCCCTATTGTATCTCTAGTCTCTCTGGTCATGTGATATGATGGAGGGTCCCTACTGTATCTCTAGTCTCTCTGGTCATGTGATATGATGGAGGGTCTCTATTGTACCTCTAGTCTCTCTGGTCATGTGATATGATGGAGGGTCTCTATTGTACCTCTAGTCTCTCTGGCCATGTGATATGATGGAGGGTCTATATTGTACCTCTAGTCTCTCTGGTCATGTGATATGATGGAGGGTCTCTATTGTACCTCTAGTCTCTCTGGTCATGTGATATGATGGAGGGTCTCTATTGTACCTCTTGTCTCTCTGGTCATGTGATATGATGGAGGGTCTCTATTAAATCCCTAGTCATGTGATATGATGGAGGGTCTCTATTAAATCCCTAGTCATGTGATATGATGGAGGGTCTCTATTAAATCCCTAGTCATGTGATATGATGGAGGGTCTCTATTAAATCCCTAGTCATGTGATATGATGGAGGGTCTCTATGAAATCCCTAGTCATGTGATATGATGGAGGGTCTCTATTAAATCCCTAGTTATGTGATATGATGGAGGGTCTCTATTAAATCCCTAGTCATGTGATATGATGGAGGGTCTCTATTGTACCTCTAGTCTCTCTGGTCATGTGATATGATGGAGGGTCTCTATTGTATCTCTAGTCTCTCTGGTCATGTGATATGATGGAGGGTCTCTATTGTACCTCTAGTCTCTCTGGTCATGTGATATGATGGAGGGTCTCTATTGTACCTCTAGTCTCTCTGGTCATGTGATATGATGGAGGGTCTCTATTGTACCTCTAGTCTCTCTGGTCATGTGATATGATGGAGGGTCTCTATTGTACCTCTAGTCTCTCTGGCCATGTGATATGATGGAGGGTCTCTATAAAATCCCTAGTCATGTGATATGATGGAGGGTCTCTATTAAATCCCTAGTTATGTGATATGATGGAGGGTCTCTATTAAATCCCTAGTCATGTGATATGATGGAGGGTCTCTATTGTACCTCTAGTCTCTCTGGTCATGTGATATGATGGAGGGTCTATATTGTACCTCTAGTCTCTCTGGTCATGTGATATGATGGAGGGTCTCTATTGTATCTCTAGTCTCTCTGGCCATGTGATATGATGGAGGGCCTCTATTGTATCTCTAGTCTCTCTGGTCATGTGATATGATGGAGGGTCTCTATTGTACCTCTAGTCTCTCTGGTCATGTGATATGATGGAGGGTCTCTATTGTACCTCTCGTCTCTCTGGTCATGTGATATGATGGAGGGTCTCTATTGTACCTCTAGTCTCTCTGGTCATGTGATATGATGGAGGGTCTCTATTGTATCTCTAGTCTCTCTGGCCATGTGATATGATGGAGGGTCTCTATTGTATCTCTAGTCTCTCTGGTCATGTGATATGATGGAGGGTCTCTATTGTACCTCTAGTCTCTCTGGTCATGTGATATGATGGAGGGTCTCTATTGTATCTCTAGTCTCTCTGGTCATGTGATATGATGGAGGGTCTCTCTGGCCATGTGATATGATGGAGGGTCTCTCTGGTCATGTGATATGATGGAGGGTCTCTCTGGTCATGTGATATGATGGAGGGTCTCTCTGGCCATGTGATATGATGGAGGGCCTCTATTGTATCTCTAGTCTCTCTGGTCATGTGATATGATGGAGGGTCTCTATGAAACCCCTAGTCATGTGATATGATGGAGGGTCTCTATTAAATCCCTAGTCATGTGATATGATGGAGGGTCTCTATGAAATCCCTAGTCATGTGATATGATGGAGGGTCTCTATGAAATCCCTAGTCATGTGATATGATGGAGGGCCTCTATTGTATCTCTAGTCTCTCTGGTCATGTGATATGATGGAGGGTCTCTATTAAATCCCTAGTCATGTGATATGATGGAGGGTCTCTATGAAATCCCTAGTCATGTGATATGATGGAGGGTCTCTATTAAATCCCTAGTCATGTGATATGATGGAGGGTCTCTATGAAATCCCTAGTCATGTGATATGATGGAGGGTCTCTATTGTACCTCTAGTCTCTCTGGTCATGTGATATGATGGAGGGCCTCTATTGTATCTCTAGTCTCTCTGGTCATGTAAGATGATGGAGGGTCTCTATTAAATCCCTAGTCATGTGATATGATGGAGGGTCTCTATTGTACCTCTAGTCACTCTGGTCATGTGATATGATGGAGGTTCTCTATGAAATCCCTAGTCATGTGATATGATGGAGGGTCTCTATTGTATCTCTAGTCATGTGATATGATGGAGGGTCTCTATGAAATCCCTAGTCATGTGATATGATGGAGGGTCTCTATTGTATCTCTAGTCTCTCTGGTCATGTGATATGATGGAGGGTCTCTATTGTATCTCTAGTCATGTGATATGATGGAGGGTCTCTATTGTATCTCTAGTCATGTGATATGATGGAGGGTCTCTATTGTATCTCTAGTCTCTCTGGTCATGTGATATGATGGAGGGTCTCTATTGTATCTCTAGTCTCTCTGGCCATGTGATATGATGGAGGGTCTCTATTGTATCTCTAGTCTCTCTGGTCATGTGATATGATGGAGGGTCTCTATAAAATCCCTAGTCATGTGATATGATGGAGGGTCTCTATGAAATCCCTAGTCATGTGATATGATGGAGGGTCTCTATTAAATCCCTAGTCATGTGATATGATGGAGGGTCTCTATGAAATCCCTAGTCATGTGATATGATGGAGGGTCTCTATTAAATCCCTAGTCATGTGATATGATGGAGGGTCTCTATTAAATCCCTAGTCATGTGATATGATGGAGGGTCTCTCTGGCCATGTGATATGATGGAGGGTCTCTATTGTACCTCTAGTCTCTCTGGTCATGTGATATGATGGAGGGTCTCTATTGTACCTCTAGTCTCTCTGGTCATGTGATATGATGGAGGGTCTCTATTGTACCTCTAGTCTCTCTGGTCATGTGAGATGATGGAGGGTCTCTATGAAATCCCTAGTCATGTGATATGATGGAGGGTCTCTCTGGCCATGTGATATGATGGAGGGTCTCTATTGTACCTCTAGTCTCTCTGGTCATGTGATATGATGGAGGGTCTCTATTGTACCTCTAGTCTCTCTGGTCATGTGATATGATGGAGGGTCTCTATTGTACCTCTAGTCTCTCTGGTCATGTGATATGATGGAGGGTCTCTATTGTACCTCTAGTCTCTCTGGTCATGTGATATGATGGAGGGTCTCTATTGTACCTCTAGTCTCTCTGGTCATGTGATATGATGGAGGGTCTCTATTGTACCTCTAGTCTCTCTGGCCATGTGATATGATGGAGGGTCCCTATTGTATCTCTAGTCTCTCTGGTCATGTGATATGATGGAGGGTCTCTATAAAATCCCTAGTCATGTGATATGATGGAGGGTCTCTATGAAATCCCTAGTCATGTGATATGATGGAGGGTCTCTATTGTACCTCTAGTCTCTCTGGTCATGTGATATGATGGAGGGTCTCTATTGTATCTCTAGTCTCTCTGGTCATGTGATATGATGGAGGGTCTCTATTGTATCTCTAGTCTCTCTGGCCATGTGATATGATGGAGGGTCTCTATTGTATCTCTAGTCTCTCTGGTCATGTGATATGATGGAGGGTCTCTATTGTATCTCTAGTCTCTCTGGCCATGTGATATGATGGAGGGTCTCGATTGTATCTCTAGTCTCTCTGGCCATGTGATATGATGGAGGGCCTCTATTGTATCTCTAGTCTCTCTGGTCATGTGATATGATGGAGGGTCTCTATTGTATCTCTAGTATCTCTGGTCATGTGATATGATGGAGGGTCTCTATTGTACCTCTAGTCTCTCTGGCCATGTGATATGATGGAGGGCCTCTATTGTATCTCTAGTCTCTCTGGTCATGTGATATGATGGAGGGTCTCTATTGTATCTCTAGTCTCTCTGGTCATGTGATATGATGGAGGGCCTCTATTGTATCTCTAGTCTCTCTGGTCATGTGATATGATGGAGGGCCTCTATTGTATCTCTAGTCTCTCTGGTCATGTGATATGATGGAGGGTCCCTATTGTATCTCTAGTCTCTCTGGTCATGTGATATGATGGAGGGTCCCTATTGTATCTCTAGTCTCTCTGGTCATGTGATATGATGGAGGGTCCCTATTGTATCTCTAGTCTCTCTGGTCATGTGATATGATGGAGGGCCTCTATTGTATCTCTAGTCTCTCTGGTCATGTGATATGATGGAGGGTCCCTATTGTATCTCTAGTCTCTCTGGTCATGTGATATGATGGAGGGTCCCTATTGTATCTCTAGTCTCTCTGGTCATGTGATATGATGGAGGGTCCCTATTGTATCTCTAGTCTCTCTGGTCATGTGATATGATGGAGGGTCTCTCTGGTCATGTGATATGATGGAGGGCCTCTATGAAATCCCTAGTCATGTGATATGATGGAGGGTCTCTATTAAATCCCTAGTCATGTGATATGATGGAGGGTCTCTCTGGCCATGTGATATGATGGAGGGTCTCTCTGGCCATGTGATATGATGGAGGGGCTCTGGTGTCTCTCTTGTTCAGGACACTCAGGATTTTGCTCAGGTTTTTCAGATAAACTCACCTGAGATCGTGTTCTTGGCAGTTTCTATCGTTTTTTCACCCTCTACAATAATGTCATTAATTTCCTGTGGAGGAAGGAGGATTATTAGTACATATGCTGAGCTCTAAATATATATATATCTGATAATGCTGCAAGGGAAATATAAACCGGCAGCTCTGGCAAAGCTTTGTTTAGTAGAAAATGAGTTGGGCAAATATATTTTTGGGAATATTCAGAACCAGGTAATATATTGCAGTATTTTACCTCCAATAAAACCAAAGGAAAATCTTTATATAGTGTAAGTATAAACTAACCAGCGTACAAAACATGTACAGCAAGTGCTAGGAATCTAATGGAGCTTTTAGACGTTTCATTCAGATCTGGTTATAACCAATCTCACTTTCCTTTTAAAATTATTCTAACACTGCACAATGTGCAAAACCTAAAAAAGAATTTAGTACACAGTCTGTATAGCTCTATAAAAGGGCAGACATGTTGTTTAGAATCTTTGCTCTGTATAGCTCTATCAGGTGGCAAATATGTTGTTTAGATTCTTTGCTCTGTATAGCTCTATCAGGGGCGGACATGTTGTTTAGAATCTTTGCTCTGTATAGCTCTATCAGGGGTGGAAATGTTGTTTAGAATCTTTGCTCTGCATAGCTCTATCAGTGGGCGGACATGTTGTTTAGAATCTTTGCTCTGTATAGCTCTATCAGGGGGCGGACATGTTGTTTAGAATCTTTGCTCTGTATAGCTCTATCAGGGGTGGACATGTTGTTTAGAATCTTTGCTCTGCATAGCTCTATCAGTGGGCGGACATGTTGTTTAGAATCTTTGCTCTGTATAGCTCTATCAGGGGGCAGACATGTTGTTTAGAGTCTTTGCTCTGTATAGCTCTATCAGGGGTGGACATGTTGTTTAGAATCTTTGCTCTGCATAGCTCTATCAGTGGGCGGACATGTTGTTTAGAATCTTTGCTCTGTATAGCTCTATCAGGGGGCAGACATGTTGTTTAGAATCTTTGCTCTGTATAGCTCTATCAGGGGGCAGACATGTTGTTTAGAGTCTTTGCTCTGTATAGCTCTATCAGGGGTGGACATGTTGTTTAGAATCTTTGCTCTGCATAGCTCTATCAGGGGTGGACATATTGTTTAGTATCTGTGCTCTGTATAGCTCTATCAGTGGGCGGACATATTGTTTAGTATCTGTGCTCTGTATAGCTCTATCAGGGGGCGGACATATTGTTTAGTATCTGTGCTCTGTATAGCTCTATCAGGGGCAGACAAGCTGGGTCAGATGAAGGGTCTTACCTGTGGTACGGACTTGATATAAGTGCGCAGATTGTCTGCAGTGTTGCTGTAAGCATGGAGAGTGTCAGTCACAGCTGCTGATATTTTGCTGTTAGTGTAAAATGCACAGATATTTCCAGCTCTGGGGAGATAATGAAATAATAATCTAATCAGTGATATCTGGACTTGATGATTATTATTTGCATCGTATAAAGTGGATACTAGAGGGAAATATATTGACCTGAAGATTTAAATATGAATATTGTATAACATTCTGATTGATAAAACATATTGTAGAATTATATCGTGTGAACTGAAGACTGATATTATTATTATGTGATATTTACAGAATGAACGAAATGACAACAATCCTTCATTACTGATTATTAATGAGGGGTGTTCAGTACAGCTGAATATATATACAACACACAGACAGACACACAACACACAGACAGACACACAACACACAGACACACAGACAGACACACAACACACAGACACACACACACACAACACACAGAGACACACACACAGACACACACACATGTAGACACACAGACACACACATATAGACACACAGACACACACACAACACACAAAGACACACACAACACACAGACACACACACAAACACACATAAAAATTCATTGGATTTCTTAGCATAAAATACAATAAAAATCCTTGGAGACAAAATATTATGAGTAGTGTTGAGCGAACCCGAACCGCACTGTTCGGGTTCGTACCGAACATTACGGTTTTTGGACCCCGGACCCGAACACGGACATTTCTCTGTATGTTCGTGTTGGAGTTCGGGATTCGGCGATTACATTGTATGTAATGCTATAGGCTTTCTATAAACCGAAATAGAGTCCCCATTCATAAGAAATGGTCAATTGACCTATTCGTATGAATGGGGACACTCACCCACATTTTGCTTCATTTTGCAGCCCTCTAGCCCTTTCCAGGACTTTTTTAGAGGCATTTTAGTGGCCAAAAGTTCGGGTCCCCATTGACTTCAGTGGGGTTCGGGGTCAAGTTCAGGGTCAAGTACGAACCACGGACCCAGACTTTTTTCCGAAGTTCGGCCGAACCTGCCGAACCCGAACATCCAGGTGTCAGCTCAACTCTAATTATGAGCTTTATATCCAAGTGAAAAAAATAATGTTTATATGTTAATTCACGAATATCACAAATGAATGTAACATGATTACAAAGAATTCAACATTAAAAAAAAGAACCAACATGTTTTCCATATATTTATTTCTATCATTATTAATTTCATATATTGACCAGTTATATCCAGCCTACGACTAATAGCTGTGTACTAAAAATGTGAATTAAGGAGAGATGAACATTTCATTAACTATACATTGTACAGAGCCAGCTGGGATCTTCTATACATTGTACAGGGCCAGCTGAGCTCTTCTATATATTATCCATGGCCAGCTGAGCTCTTCTATATATTCTTCTATACATTGTGCAGGGTCTGGTGATTTTTTTCCTGCTAGAAGAACAGAGTTGGTCCTGTATAATGCATTGTTATAAAGTTACAGTGTGTAAAGATGTAACTCTGCATTATCCATGGCCAGCTGAGCTCTTCTATATATTCTTCTATACATTGTGCAGGGCCTGGTGAGTTTCTCCTGCTAGAAGAACAGAGTTGGCCCTGTATAATGCATTGTTATAAAGTGACAGTGTGTAAAGATGTAACTCTGCATTATCCATGGTCAGCTGAGCTCTTCTATATATTCTTCTATACATTGTGCAGGGTCTGGTGAGTTTCTCCTGCTAGAAGAACAGAGTTGGCCCTGTATAATGCATTGTTATAAAGTGACAGTGTGTAAAGATGTAACTCTGCATTATCCATGGCCAGCTGAGCTCTTCTATATATTCTTCTATACATTGTGCAGGGTCTGGTGAGTTTCTCCTGCTAGAAGAACAGAGTTTGTCCTGTATAATGCATTGTTATAAAGTGACAGTGTGTAAAGATGTAACTCTGCATTATCCATGGTCAGCTGAGCTCTTCTATATATTCTTCTATACATTGTGCAGGGTCTGGTGAGTTTCTCCTGCTAGAAGAACAGAGTTGGCCCTGTATAATGCATTGTTATAAAGTGACAGTGTGTAAAGCTGTAACTCTGCATTATCCATGGCCAGCTGAGCTCTTCTATATATTCTTCTATACATTGTGCAGGGTCTGGTGAGTTTCTCCTGCTAGAAGAACAGAGTTGGTCCTGTATAATGTATTGTTATAAAGTGACAGTGTGTAAAGATGTAACTCTGCATTATCCATGGTCAGCTGAGCTCTTCTATATATTCTTCTATACATTGTGCAGGGTCTGGTGTGTTTCTCCTGCTAGAAGAACAGAGTTTGTCCTGTATAATGCATTGCTATAAAGTGACAGTGTGTAAAGATGTAACTCTGCATTATCCATGGCCAGCTGAGCTCTTCTATATATTCTTCTATACATTGTGCAGGGTCTGGTGAGTTTTTCCTGCTAGAAGAACAGAGTTGGTCCTGTATAATGCATTGTTATAAAGTGACAGTGTGTAAAGATGTAACTCTGCATTATCTATGGCCAGCTGAGTTCTTCTATATATTCTTCTATACATTGTGCAGGGTCTGGTGAGTTTCTCCTGCTAGAAGAACAGAGTTGGTCCTGTATAATGCATTGTTATAAAGTGACAGTATGTAAAGATGTAACTCTGCATTATCTATGGCCAGCTGAGCTCTTCTATATATTCTTCTATACATTGTGCAGGGTCTGGTGAGTTTCTCCTGCTAGAAGAACAGATTTGGCCCTGTATAATGCATTGTTATAAAGTGACAGTGTGTAAAGATGTAACTCTGCATTATCCATGGCCAGCTGAGCTCTTCTATATATTCTTCTATACATTGTGCAGGGTCTGGTGTGTTTCTCCTGCTAGAAGAACAGAGTTGGTCCTGTATAATGCATTGTTATAAAGTGACAGTGTGTAAAGATGTAACTCTGCATTATCCATGGCCAGCTGAGCTCTTCTATATATTCTTCTATACATTGTGCAGGGCCTGGTGAGTTTCTCCTGCTAGAAGGACAGAGTTGGTCCTGTATAATGCATTGTTATAAAGTGACAGTGTGTAAAGATGTAACTCTGCATTATCCATGGCCAGCTGAGCTCTTCTATATATTCTATACATTGTGCAGGGTCTGGTGAGTTTCTCCTGCTAGAAGAACAGAGTTGGTCCTGTATAATGCATTGTTATAAAGTGACAGTGTGTAAAGATGTAACTCTGCATTATCCATGGCCAGCTGAGCTCTTCTATATATTCTATACATTGTGCAGGGTCTGGTGAGTTTCTCCTGCTAGAAGAACAGATTTGGTCCTGTATAATGCATTGTTATAAAGTGACAGTGTGTAAAGATGTAACTCTACATTATACATGGCCAGCTGAGCTCTTCTATATATTCTTCTATACATTGTGCAGGGTCTGGTGAGTTTCTCCTGCTAGAAGAACAGAGTTGGCCCTGTATAATGCATTGTAATAAAGTGACAGTGTGTAAAGATGTAACTCTGCATTATCCATGGCCAGCTGAGCTCTTCTATATATTATCTATACACTGTGCAGGGTCTGGTGAGTTTCTCCTGCTAGAAGAACAGAGTTGGTCCTGTATAATGCATTGTTATAAAGTGACAGTGTGTAAAGATGTAACTCTACATTATATATGGCCAGCTGAGCTCTTCTATATATTCTTCTATACATTGTGCAGGGTCTGGTGAGTTTCTCCTGCTAGAAGAACAGAGTTGGCCCTGTATAATGCATTGTAATAAAGTGACAGTGTGTAAAGATGTAACTCTGCATTATCCATGGTCAGCTGAGCTCTTCTATATATTCTATACATTGTGCAGGGTCTGGTGAGTTTCTCCTGCTAGAAGAACAGAGTTGGTCCTGTATAATGTATTGTTATAAAGTGACAGTTTGTAAAGCTGTAACTCTGCATTATCCATGGCCAGCTGAGCTCTTCTATATATTCTTCTATACATTGTGCAGGGTCTGGTGAGTTTCTCCTGCTAGAAGAACAGAGTTGGCCCTGTATAATGCATTGTTATAAAGTGACAGTGTGTAAAGATGTAACTCTGCATTATCCATGGCCAGCTGAGCTCCTCTATATATTCTTCTATACATTGTTCAGGGCCTGGTGAGTTAGTTGCTTTTTGAAGGATGTAAATAGTAAATGGACCTAATGATGTGATATTTCTAATAGATGAATAACTTGCTATACAATAAATACTGAAATGTCCCTTTATGACTAACACTTTATCACATACATGATTTTCTCTTGTATTTTTATATGGAGCATTTCTTATCGTCAGTACTGACATTATGAATCTTGCAGGAATATAAGGAACTTGAGAAGGTTTGTTAGATCAGTAGCAGCTATCTTCATTTGTCCGGTTTCTCCCTCTATCTTGCACCGTATTCCCCCAGGTGCAGATTTACCAATGTTCAGCTCACCTTATTAGTGAATTGAGCCCTGTGACTCCTATGATGCCCAGCCAGCCACAGCAGCTGTGGTGCACAGGATGCCTCAGCTGGACAATAAATATCTTTCCCCAGGAGACTCAGACTTACAGAATGATGAGTGTGATGAGTAACAGGAAGAGGTACAGGAAGCATCTCTTGCAGTCCATCTTTTTCGTTTGCTTTTGATACATTTTTCCCCCACAATTCCCACAGCAACGACAGCAAGCGAAGAAAAGTCCGACTAACGTCATCAGGACGATGAAGAGGATGCCGAGAGCGATCGCCACCAGAAAGCCAACTTCATAGTTTAAAACCTTAAATAAAAAGTTACAGTCATCAGCAAACGGTGGCAAGTGAGCGTAGGGGTCTCTGATCTAAATAATGAACGCACAGGAGAACAGCACCACTATTTACCCTGGAATCCCCCCCCCCCCCCCCCTATAGATCACGATCCTCTGACCCACGTGTAACGTGTGAGAGAAGTCTGAAGTATCGCCCCACCGAGACCCGCGTGTAACGTGTGAGAGAAGTCTGAAGTATCGCACCACCGAGACCCGCGTGTACCGTGTGAGAGAAGTCTGAAGTATCGCACCACCAAGACCCGCGTGTAACGTGTGAGAGAAGTCTGAAGTATCGCACCACCGAGACCTGCGTGTAACGTGTGAGAGAAGTCTGAAGTATCGCACCACCAAGACCCGCGTGTAACATGTGAGAGAAGTCTGAAGTATCGCACCACCGAGACCTGCGTGTAACGTGTGAGAGAAGTCTGAAGTATCGCACCACCGAGACCTGCGTGTAACGTGTGAGAGAAGTCTGAAGTATCGCACCACCAAGACCCGCGTGTAACGTGTGAGAGAAGTCTGAAGTATCGCACCACCGAGACCTGCGTGTAACGTGTGAGAGAAGTCTGAAGTATCGCACCACCAAGACCCGCGTGTAACATGTGAGAGAAGTCTGAAGTATCGCACCACCGAGACCTGCGTGTAACGTGTGAGAGAAGTCTGAAGTATCGCACCACCGAGACCTGCGTGTAACGTGTGAGAGAAGTCTGAAGTATCGCACCACCGAGACCTGCGTGTAACGTGTGAGAGAAGTCTGAAGTATCGCACCACCAAGACCCTCGTGTAACATGTGAGAAAAGTCTGAAGTATCGCACCACCGAGACCTGCGTGTAACGTGTGAGAGAAGTCTGAAGTATCGCACCACCGAGACCTGCGTGTAACGTGTGAGAGAAGTCTGAAGTATCGCACCACCAAGACCTGCGTGTAACGTGTGAGAGAAGTCTGAAGTATCGCACCACCGAGACCTGCGTGTAACGTGTGAGAGAAGTCTGAAGTATCGCACCACCGAGACCTGCGTGTAACGTGTGAGAGAAGTCTGAAGTATCGCACCACCGAGACCCGCGTGTAACGTGTGAGAGAAGTCTGAAGTATCGCACCACCGAGACCTGCGTGTAACATGTGAGAGAAGTCTGAAGTATCGCACCACCAAGACCTGCGTGTAACGTGTGAGAGAAGTCTGAAGTATCGCACCACCGAGACCTGCGTGTAACGTGTGAGAGAAGTCTGAAGTATCGCACCACCGAGACCCGCGTGTAACGTGTGAGAGAAGTCTGAAGTATCGCACCACCGAGACCTGCGTGTAACGTGTGAGAGAAGTCTGAAGTATCGCACCACCGAGACCTGCGTGTAACGTGTGAGAGAAGTCTGAAGTATCGCACCACCGAGACCTGCGTGTAACGTGTGAGAGAAGTCTGAAGTATCGCACCACCAAGACCTGCGTGTAACGTGTGAGAGAAGTCTGAAGTATCGCACCACCGAGACCTGCGATCAAATCCTCGTCATTGTGTAACGTCACGAAGTCAGAAGGTCGGAATTCGCCACGTTTGAAATTCGCCGTCTGCAGCGGTTCGAGCAGTAATTTAGTTATTAAATGAGCAGCAAACGACGGTTTATGTAAAGAATGAAAACAAATAAGTGTAATGGAGATTTTGTACTATTTCTATACGAATCTGAGAAAACGTTCCTTTCTGTCTGGTTTAACAACAAGCTGACTTGGGTTTTTTTTTTTTGCCAATTAAACTTTTATTGGATTTCAGACAAGGTCTGTTTAATTCAAGGTGGCAGGTTATAGGTTGCAGACACGTTCGTAGCACAGAAAAAAAAAACCTGTCCTGTTCTGCTCATATAATATTGACACACAAGTGAAAACCTTATTTTTCAAAGGGGATCAACAGAGAGGAGCCTAACTTGGCTTCCTAGTGCAGAGAGAGACCCCCGTGCTGTATAGAGACCTTCGATCAGAGGAGCGGGGCAAGACTGAGCTCTGATTGGCTGAGTGGATTGTGTCAGCATGCGCCATTCTCCTGACCAGCTCTGCCTCAGCTCTGAGACACAGCCGAGAGTAACGAGTGTATCTGTAAAGATACAGGCCGGGTTTACTTGGGAGGAGGGAACATTCTTTTTTTGAAAGCTTACTTCCTTTAAGGAAGCAAGCAATAAAAAATGTTTGGTTATCCTTTAATCTTGCATTGTTTGGCTAGAGGTTAATTAATGGATGTTATAGTGGGATGAATAGTAAACTTCCTTATTCCTAACAGTATTTGGGGACAGTGAGAGCTGGGTGGGTTTGGAAAGAGGTTAATTAATGGATGTTCTAGTGGGATGAATAGTAAGCTTCCTTATTCCTAACAGTATTTGGGGACAGTGAGAGCTGGGTGGGTTTGTCTAGAGGTTAATTAATGGGTGTTCTAGTGGGATGAATAGTAAGCTGCCTTATTCCTAACAGTATTTGGGGACAGTGGGAGCTGGGTGGGTTTGGTCAGAGGTTAATTAATGGGTGTTATAGTGGGGTGAATAGTAAGCTTCCTTATTCCTAACAGTATTTGGGGACAGTGAGAGCTGGGTGGGTTTGGCCAGAGGTTAATTAATGGGTGTTCTAGTGGGATGAATAGTAAGCTGCCTTATTCCTAACAGTATTTGGGGACAGTGGGAGCTGGGTGGGTTTGGTCAGAGGTTAATTAATGGGTGGTCTAGTGGGATAAATAGTAAGCTTCCTTATTCCTAACAGTATTTGGGGACAGTGGGAGCTGGGTGGGTTTGGTTAGAGGTTAATTAATGGGTGTTCTAGTGGGATGAATAGTAAGCTTCCTTATTCCTAACAGTATTTGGGGACAGTGAGAGCTGTGTGGGTTTGGTCAGAGGTTAATTAATGGATGTTCTAGTGGGATGAATAGTAAGCTTCCTTATTCCTAACAGTATTTGGGGATAGTGGGAGCTGGGTGGGTTTGGCCAGAGGTTAATTAATGGGTGTTCTAGTGCGATGAATAGTAAGCTTCCTTATTCCTAACAGTATTTGGGGACAGTGAGAGCTGGGTGGGTTTGGTCAGAGGTTAATTAATGGGTGTTCTAGTGGGATGAATAGTAAGCTTCCTTATTCCTAACAGTATTTGGGGACAGTGAGAGCTGGGTGGGTTTGGTCAGAGGTTAATTAATGGGTGTTTAGTGGGATGAATAGTAAGCTGCCTTATTCCTAACAGTATTTGGGGACAGCGGGAGCTGGGTGGGTTTGGTCAGAGGTTAATTAATGGGTGTTCTAGTGGGATGAATAGTAAGCTTCCTTATTCCTAACAGTATTTGGGGACAGTGAGAGCTGGGTGGGTTTGGTCAGAGGTTAATTAATGTGTGTCCTAGTGGGATGAATAGTAAGCTTCCTTATTCCTAACAGTATTTGGGGACAGCGGGAGCTGGGTGGATGTACACAAAATGCCCATTCCTCTCAAATATTGTTCCCAAATCTGTGTAAATCTGTGTAAATCTGTGTTAGTGAGCACTTCTCCTTTGCTGAGATAATCCATCCACCTCACAGGTGTGGCATATCACGATGCTGATTATTGCAAGGTGTGCCTTAGGCCGGCCACAATAACAGTTTTATCACACAGCACAATGCCACAGATGCTGCAAGTTATGTTGGAGCGTGCAATTGGCATGCTGACTGCAGGAATGTCCACCAGAGCTGTTGCCCGTGAATTCTATGTTCCTTTCTCTACCATAAGCCGTCTCCAAAGGTGTTTAAGAGTATTTGAAATGTGTAGCCAGTCTCTCCTTCCCAACCAGGCCTTTCCTCATCCTTAGGGATTGTTCATTCCTTGAGTTTTGGCTTTATTTCTTGCTCTCCGTGTCCTTGTGGATCAGGATGTCTCCTGGATCCTGGTTGCTGTTAGAGGCCCTATAAGTCCTATGGATCTTTTCCATCAATATTTCTTTTGGACCTATATCTCTAGCCAATTCATGTTCGTATTCCTAAGCGTCTGCTGCTAGTTGATCCTGGGTTATTTCTTTTCGTTTGCCATGATTTCTTTACTTTGCTTCCTTTAGCGCTAACCTTTCCCTTGTTGCCATTTTGGTTTGTCTGATTTTGGTTTTCCCCTATGGGGTTTGCTCTCACTTATTTGCTTTCTATTAGGATTTTCTTCAGAATATAGTAAAGTTTATCTAGTTAGTACAAATCACTCAGTTTCACCATTTCACAGACACAAGATATGGAACTTTCCTACTTGCGTCATATATATCCTTTCAGGTTCTCCATCAAACCCCCCCCCCCCCCCCCCCTATATGACTGGGAAAACCTATATTATTGACTAAAATACAGGCAAAGATAATAATACATTGAAACAATATGGAAAATAAATGGAAATCATTACCTGCTTCACATCGACACTTGATGGGTTACTAATGACAGATTCAAGAATTTCTATTAAAAAAAAAAGAGAAAAATGTCATTAGGACCACAGGTATGTATTCTCATAACACACTTACTAGACCAGGAGCAAGTCACTAAGAGGATTCTGTTACCGAAACACTGCTCATACTGTGACTGTATCACCTAAACACTGCTTATACTGTGACTGTGTCAGTTAAACACTGCTTATACTGTGACTGTATCACCTAAACACTGCTTATACTGTGACTGTGTCAGCTAAACACTGCTTATACTGTGACTGTGTCAGCTAAACACTGCTTATACTGTGACTGTATCACCCAAACACTGCTTATACTGTGACTGTGTCACCCAAACACTGCTTATACTGTGACTGTATCAGCTAAACACTGCTTATACTGTGACTGTATCAGCTAAACACTGCTTATACTGTGACTGTATCACCCAAACACTGCTTATACTGTGACTGTATCACCCAAACACTGCTTATACTGTGACTGTATCAGCTAAACACTGCTTATACTGTGACTGTATCAGCTAAACACTGCTTATACTGTGACTGTGTCACCCAAACACTGCTTATACTGTGACTGTATCACCCAAACACTGCTTATACTGTGACTGTATCACCCAAACACTGCTTATACTGTGACTGTGTCACCTAAACACTGCTTATACTGTGACTGTATCACCCAAACACTGCTCATACTGTGACTGTGTCACCTAAACACTGCTTATACTGTGACTGTGTCACCCAAACACTGCTCATACTGTGACTGTGTCACCTAAACACTGCGTATACTGTGACTGTATCACCTAAACACTGCTTATACTGTGACTGTGTCACTCAAACACTGCTCATACTGTGACTGTATCACCTAAACACTGCGTATACTGTGACTGTATCACCTAAACACTGCTTATACTGTGACTGTGTCACCCAAACACTGCTCATCCTGTGACTGTATCACCTAAACACTGCTTATACTGTGACTGTGTCACCCAAACACTGCTTATACTGTGACTGTATCACAGAAACACTGCTTATACTGTGACTGTATCACCCAAACACTGCTCACACTGTGACTGTGTCACCTAAACACTGCTTATACTGTGACTGTGTCACCCAAACACTGCTTATACTGTGACTGTGTCACCTAAACACTGCTTATACTGTGACTGTGTCACCCAAACACTGCTTATACTGTGACTGTATCCCCTAAACACTGCTTATACTGTGACTGTATCACCTAAACACCGCTTATACTGTGACTGTATCACCCAAACACTGCTTATACTGTGACTGTATCACCTAAACACTGCTTATACTGTGACTGTATCACCTAAACACTGCTTATACTGTGACTGTGTCACCCAAACACTGCTTATACTGTGACTTTGTCACCCAAACACTGCTTATACTGTGACTGTATCACCTAAACACTGCTTATACTGTGACTGTGTCACCTAAACACTGATTATACTGTGACTGTATCACCTAAACACTAATTATACTGTGATTTTGTCACCCAAACACTGCTTATACTGTGACTGTGTCACCCAAACACTGCTTATACTGTGACTGTATCACCTAAACACTGCTTATACTGTGACTGTGTCACCCAAACACTGCTTATACTGTGACTGTGTCACCCAAACACTGCTTATACTGTGACTGTCACCTAAACACTGCTTATACTGTGACTGTATCACCCAAACACTGCGACTGTATCACCCAAACACTGCTTATACTGTGACTGTATCACCCAAACACTGCTTATACTGTGACTGTATCACCCAAACACTGCTTATACTGTGACTGTGTCACCTACACACTGCTTATACTGTGACTGTGTCACCTAAACACTGCTTATACTGTGACTGTATCACCCAAACACTGCGTATACTGTGACTGTATCACCTAAACACTGCTTATACTGTGACTGTGTCACCCAAACACTGCTTATACTGTGACTGTATCACAGAAACACTGCTTATACTGTGACTGTATCACCCAAACACTGCTCACACTGTGACTGTGTCACCTAAACACTGCTTATACTGTGACTGTGTCACCTAAACACTGCTTATACTGTGACTGTATCACCCAAACACTGCGTATACTGTGACTGTATCACCTAAACACTGCTTATACTGTGACTGTGTCACCCAAACACTGCTTATACTGTGACTGTATCACAGAAACACTGCTTATACTGTGACTGTATCACCCAAACACTGCTCACACTGTGACTGTGTCACCTAAACACTGCTTATACTGTGACTGTGTCACCCAAACACTGCTTATACTGTGACTGTGTCACCTAAACACTGCTTATACTGTGACTGTGTCACCCAAACACTGCTTATACTGTGACTGTATCCCCTAAACACTGCTTATACTGTGACTGTATCACCTAAACACCGCTTATACTGTGACTGTATCACCCAAACACTGCTTATACTGTGACTGTATCACCTAAACACTGCTTATACTGTGACTGTATCACCTAAACACTGCTTATACTGTGACTGTGTCACCCAAACACTGCTTATACTGTGACTTTGTCACCCAAACACTGCTTATACTGTGACTGTATCACCTAAACACTGCTTATACTGTGACTGTGTCACCTAAACACTGATTATACTGTGACTGTATCACCTAAACACTGCTTATACTGTGACTGTGTCACCCAAACACTGCTTATACTGTGACTGTGTCACCCAAACACTGCTTATACTGTGACTGTATCACCTAAACACTGCTTATACTGTGACTGTGTCACCCAAACACTGCTTATACTGTGACTGTGTCACCCAAACACTGCTTATACTGTGACTGTCACCTAAACACTGCTTATACTGTGACTGTATCACCCAAACACTGCGACTGTATCACCCAAACACTGCTTATACTGTGACTGTATCACCCAAACACTGCTTATACTGTGACTGTATCACCCAAACACTGCTTATACTGTGACTGTGTCACCTACACACTGCTTATACTGTGACTGTGTCACCTAAACACTGCTTATACTGTGACTGTATCACCCAAACACTGCGTATACTGTGACTGTATCACCCAAACACTGCTTATACTGTGACTGTGTCACCTAAACACTGCTTATACTGTGACTGTATCATCTAAACACTGCTTATACTGTGACTGTATCACCCAAACACTGCTTATACTGTGACTGTATCACCCAAACACTGCTTATACTGTGACTGTGTCACCTAAACACTGCTTATACTGTGGCTGTATCACCTAAACACTGCTTATACTGTGACTGTATCACCTAAACACTGCTTATACTGTGACTGTATCACCCTAACACCGCATATACTGTGACTGTATCACCCAAACACTGCTTATACTGTGACTGTATCACCCAAACACTGCTTATACTGTGACTGTATCACCCAAACACTGCTTATACTGTGACTGTATCACCTAAACACTGCTTATACTGTGACTGTATCACCCAAACACTGCTTATACTGTGACTGTATCACCCAAACACTGCTTATACTGTGACTGTGTCACCCAAACACTGCTTATACTGTGACTGTATCACCCAAACACTGCTTATACTGTGACTGGATCATCTAAACACAGCTTATACTGTGACTGTGTCACCTAAACACTACTTATACTGTGACTGTATCACCCAAACACTGCTTATACTGTGACTGTGTCACCTAAACACTGCTTATACTGTGACTGTATCACCTAAACACTGCTTATACTGTGACTGTGTCACCTACACACTGGCGGGAGGAATGTCTGACTTACTGGCAGGGAATGTGTTCGGCTGCACTAGATCCAGGTAGGAATGAACCATATCATTGAAAATCTTCACCCCTCCACCTTGTGCTGCTGCCTCCGGCTTGTATGCCGGGCTCGATATGTTCTGGAACTCCATGGGTTAAGTGTTGTAAACAATGAAGGATTCGGCGTCTGGAAAGAGAGCGTCATGCAGCGGGGGGTTAATATCTGCATTAACATGTGCACTGCCTGGAATGTACAGGGTAAATAACATGCTCTCACTTAGTGTGTCTGAGGTTTACACTGGGCTCATTAACATGAATGAGGAATTGAGAAGGGAATTTCAGGCCAAAATAGCAGACTTTATATAAAGCTGATGGGGAGAATTTTCACAACTCGGCTACTTTGGCCTTAAGTTTGCAATTCCCTTCTCAATTCCCTGCAATCCTCTCTTTCATGAGTAAAGCTCAAACCCCATCTCACTGGGGGTCTATAAGTATTTCACATCTTCATTGTGGGTCACTTAGATCCAGATTTACATCCCACTAGACCGAGAGGCCACACCCACATCATCCTGAAACCTCCAATAGAATTACAGCACAGTGGGTGGAGCATGTCCATGGTGGGCAGGGCATGGGCCAAAGTAGGCTGGACTTGGGCAAAACTGGGCGGAGTTATTCATAAACCCTGACTGCTGTGATCTGCTGTGTTACTAAACAGTGGGGCTCTGAGTGAGCTGTGGGATCAGGACCAGTGTCCATACAAGAGACAGGAGCAAATACCAGCTACTGATCATTATAAGGCAGGTTTCTGTGTGCATGTGTGTTGGTGTGCACGTCAGTTGGTGTGCTCATGAGTTGGTGTGCACGTGAGTTGGTGTGCACGTGTGTAGGTGTGCACGTGAGTTGGTGTGCACGTGTGTCGGCGTGCACGCGAGTTGGTGTGCACGTGTGTTGGCGTGCACGTGTGTAGGTGTGCACGTGAGTTGGTGTGCACGTGTGTTGGCGTGCACGTGAGTTGGCGTGCACGTGTGTTGGCGTGCACGTGAGTTGGCGTGCACGTGAGTTGGTGTGCACGTGTGTTGGTGTGCACGTGTGTTGGCGTGCACGTGAGTTGGTGTGCACGTGAGTTGGTGTGCACGTGTGTTGGTGTGTGTACACGTTTGGTACATACAAACACACTGTAGCAGACCTTTGAAGCCCACCGGTCGGTATATTTGCCTTTAGGTTTCTTGACCAAGGTATGGTGAATTAACGCACCCTCCCCCAAGAAAAGACACGGACAACAAACTGGATATGAAGGTCACAGTATTTATTGATAATACTGCAAGAAAGATTTTATATTTATATCAGTAACTTAGAAATCTTTAACGCATACTAAAAACATATCAAAACATTCAACACGTATAACATGTAAACCCATGTACAAAACACCATCTTGTTAAGTACAGGCATGTATATGCCACCAAGCGGGAGCATATCTAGGATTGGGTACCCGAGGATCGGACGTAGGCGTCACCAAAAATATCAGTCTACCGGCGTCGATGCCCCTGCACGGTAGCCACCTGATATTCACTCCCCAGGGACCATCCCGTGGGGAGTCTGTGCAGCTAGCTCCCAGAGCTACTGCCTCCCGGGTTGGCCATACCCAAGACAGCCAACCCCCTGCACTGACGTCATACCTCGGGTACCCCCTGCCAACACGGCACCTGACATAGATATAGACAAAGAGGGATGGGTGGGAGGGAACTGATTTCTATAATCCAGAAAAGAGGCTGGGCAAAACCTCTGCCAGGGTTTATATAGGTTTTGCCCAGACTTCCAAGGGGGAGGAACGGCCGCCCATGAAGGGCAATTACTGTCCGAGGGCCTCTGACTGACTGACAGACTTGTGATGAGACTGGCAGGCTTGTGATGAGACTGACAGGCTTGTGATGAGACTTGTGATGAGACTGTCAGGCTTGTGATGAGACTTGTGATGAGACTGACAGGCTTGTGATGAGACTTGTGATGAGACTTGTGATGAGACTGACAGACTTGTGATGAGACTTGTGATGAGACTGTCAGGCTTGTGATGAGACTTGTGATGAGACTTGTGATGAGACTGACAGACTTGTGATGAGACTTGTGATGAGACTGACAGGCTTGTGATGAGACTTGTGATGAGACTGACAGGCTTGTGATGAGACTTGTGATGAGACTGTCAGGCTTGTGATGAGACTTGTGATGAGACTTGTGATGAGACTGACAGACTTGTGATGAGACTTGTGATGAGACTGACAGGCTTGTGATGAGACTTGTGATGAGACTGACAGGCTTGTGATGAGACTTGTGATGAGACTGACAGACTTGTGATGAGACTTGTGATGAGACTGACAGGCTTGTGATGAGACTTGTGATGAGACTGACAGGCTTGTGATGAGACTTGTGATGAGACTGACAGGCTTGTGATGACCTGTTGTCATGCTGACCTTTCATATATTACAATATTACAGGCCATTTCTGGACAGATTTCAGTAGCTCATTGTTTAAGACAAAAGTCAGAGTATCAGGTGTATTATCCCCGATCCAGAGCAGAGAAGTAATAAATAATCTGTTTCCATAAACTCAATCCATGTTTATGTGAGAATCTTTCTGATTACACCATTCTGTATATAGGAAACTTCCATCCCATTGTGAATAGCAGGGCCCATCTATAACACTCAGGGGTATTCTACTGGTAGGGAATTGACAAGGGATTTTCAAACTTCTGCCATTCAACTGAAAACCAGTTTGAGGGTCTGTCTCCATACACAGAGCAGAGCTGCCTCTCCGAGCCCTCCATCTGCCCCATCTCGAGCCCAGACTGACCTTCCTCCACCGGCCACACATCAAATCATTTATAAATAAACTCATTAGTAGAAATGTCTTCCTGAGACAGATTAAATTTCCCCTAATAAAACATTTTCATATTATTTGCATCCTGTTAAAATAACATGGTATAGAGTTCAGCTGCCTCCATTACACCAAAGAACCTACTAAATATACAAACCTTTCACATCTAGTCATTCCTGGGACCAATATACAGATGGGAGTTACCTATATCTAAATATCCCACACGGAGAGTAAACCAGAGAATAATGTGAGATGAGCGGCTGGGTGCGAAGGCAGAAATATCTCTGCTAATAAACCCTAGAGGAGCTAATTGTACTGGCTCCTCTAATGGATGCAGCATGCCATTACAGGCTCCCTGGGGATGCTGCATGCCATTACAGGCTCCCTGGGGATGCTGCATGCCATTACAGGCTCCCTGGGGATGCTGCATGCCATTACTGGCTCCTCTAATGGATGCAGCATGCCATTACTGGCTCCCTGGGGATGCTGCATGCCATTACAGGCTCCCTGGGGATGCAGCATGCCATTACAGGCTCCCTGGGGATGCAGCATGCCATTACAGGCTCCCTGGGGATGCAGCATGCCATTACTGGCTCCCTGGGGATGCAGCATGCCATTACTGGCTCCCTGGGGATGCAGCATGCCATTACAGGCTCCCTGGGGACGCAGCATGCCATTACAGGCTCCCTGGGGATGCAGCATGCCATTACAGGCTCCCTGGGGATGCAGCATGCCATTACTGGCTCCCTGGGGATGCTGCATGCCATTACTGGCTCCCTGGGGATGCTGCATGCCATTACTGGCTTCCTGGGGATGCTGCATGCCATTACTGGCTCCCTGGGGATGCTGCATACCATTACTGGCTCCCTGGGGATGCAGCATGCCATTACTGGCTACCTGGGGATGCTGCATGCCATTACTGGCTCCCTGGGGATGCAGCATGCCATTACTGGCTCCCTGGGGATGCAGCATGCCATTACTGGCTCCCTGGGGATGCAGCATGCCATTACTGGCTCCCTGGGGCACAGCATGCCATTACTGGCTCCCTGGGGATGCTGCATGCCATTACTGGCTCCCTGGGGATGTTGCATGCCATTACTGGCTCCCTGGGGTTGCAGCATGCCATTACTGGCTCCCTGGGGACGCAGCATGCCATTACTGGCTCCCTGAGGGCGCTGCATGCCATTACTGGCTCCCTGGGGATGCAGCATGCCATTACTGGCTCCCTGGGGACGCAGCATGCCATTACTGGCTCCCTGGGGACGCAGCATGCCCTTACTGGCTCCCTGGGGACGCAGCATGCCATTACTGGCTCCCTGGGGACGCAGCATGCCATTACTGGCTCCCTGGGGATGCAGCATGCCATTACTTGCTCCCTGAGGGCGCTGCATGCCATTACTGGCTCCCTGGGGATGCAGCATGCCATTACTGGCTCCCTGGGGATGCAGCATGCCATTACTGGCTCCCTGGGGCACAGCATGCCATTACTGGCTCCCTGGGGACGCAGCATGCCATTACTGGCTCCCTGGGGATGCAGCATGCCATTACTGGCTCCCTGGGGATGCTGCATGCCATTACTGGCTCCCTGGGGCACAGCATGCCATTACTGGCTCCCTGGGGCACAGCATGCCATTACTGGCTCCCTGGGGACGCAGCATGCCATTACTGGCTCCATGGGGACGCAGCATGCCATTACTGGCTCCATGGGGATGCAGCATGCCATTACTGGCTCCCTGGGGATGCTGCATGCCATTACTGGCTCCCTGGGGCACAGCATGCCATTACTGGCTCCCTGGGGATGCAGCATGCCATTACTGGCTCCCTGGGGATGCAGCATGCCATTACAGGCTCCCTGGGGACGCAGCATGCCATTACAGGCTCCCTGGGGATGCAGCATGCCATTACAGGCTCCCTGGGGATGCAGCATGCCATTACTGGCTCCCTGGGGATGCAGCATGCCATTACTTGCTCCCTGGGGCACAGCATGCCATTACTGGCTCCATGGGGATGCAGCATGCCATTACTGGCTCCCTGGGGATGCTGCATGCCATTACTGGCTCCCTGGGGCACAGCATGCCATTACTGGCTCCCTGGGGCACAGCATGACATTACTGGCTCCCTGGGGACGCAGCATGCCATTACTGGCTCCCTGGGGACGCAGCATGCCATTACTGGCTCCCTGGGGATGCAGCATGCCATTACTGGCTCCCTGGGGATGCTGCATGCCATTACTGGCTCCCTGGGGATGCAGCATGCCATTACTTGCTCCCTGGGGCACAGCATGCCATTACTGGCTCCATGGGGATGCAGCATGCCATTACTGGCTCCCTGGGGACGCAGCATGCCATTACTGGCTCCATGGGGATGCAGCCACCAGCCAGGTCACACACGATATCTCCATGTGGCTATAACTTAGTTTCAGGTAAAGCAGCAGAACCAGTCTGTCAGGAATAACCAGTGAGGGGGCTGAATAATATCTCCTGGGGGCAGGTTTCTCCACTCAGGTTACAGGAAGTCAGGAGGAATTGATGGTTTGGGGGATTTTCTTGCTGTAAATACAATGTAAAATTCACAGGACGAAATCGAATCCCTTGGGGCAATCCGAGGGTTCGGATTCTCTCATTATGTTTATTTAAAGAGACATAATAATACTCAGCGCAAAGTCAAATTCACTTTTAGGTCAATGCAGGGGTGCAGAGGGTGCAGAGAGGGGGCACGGGGGAGTAAATGAGATTTGGGGTGTCAATGCAGAGTCAGGGTGCAGAGGGTGCAGAGAGGGGGCACGGGGGAGTAAATTAGATTTGGGGTGTCAATGCAGAGTCAGGGGTGCAGAAGGTGCATGGAGGGGGCACGGGGGAGTAAATGAGATTTGGGGTGTCAATGCAGAGTCAGGGGTGCTGAGGGTGCATGGAGGGGGCACGGGGAGTAACACTGGGTTAGGAGTGAAGTCTGGCTACCAATAAATATAAAGACCCAAGCGTTTGTCTACAGGTAACACACAGACACAAAGAGACTCTGAGGCCCATCATCCAGACTGCACTCCTTGGCCTTGATACAGAACATGTAACATTACACGGTGTATGATAAACAGATCTCAAAGCCAAATCCTCCCCCCCCCCCCCCCCCCTTGCATAGGAGCCAGGTAGGAGCAGGGGGAGTTTGTTCAGTGACAGGACAGGCTAACACTGAAGCCTGGTTACTGTATAAACAAGATTAAAAGCAGCTTCCCCTGGACGGGGGCTGGGGGGGGGGGGGCTGTGGGGGGGAGTATGGGGGGTCTGGTCTTTTCATGTCTATCTCACCAGATAAACTAAAAGCTAAGGGCATGAAATAAAGAACTAGGAGAATTGAGAAAACAAATGAAAACTTTGCCAGGGATTTTGTAATTCTCATCAATCTCATGAATGATTCGACTACAGTCAGAGAGCTGCAGAGTTTGGAGTCTGTAATGTTCTTGTCTATTGACTAGTTGCCCCTTTGGCTAGATGAAGCCTCTTCCAGATCACACTGCTCACCGAGCCCTGCCCCGTGTATAGAATATATAGAAGAGTTCACCGCGCCCTGCCCCGTGTATAGAATATATAGAAGAGCTCCTCGAGCCCTGCCCCGTGTATAGAAGAGCTCACCGAGCCCTGCCCCGTGTATAGAATATATAGAAGAGCTCACCGAGCCCTGCCCTGTGTATAGAATATATAGAAGAGCTCACCGAGCCCTGCCCCGTGTATAGAATATATAGAAGAGCTCCTCGAGCCCTGCCCTGTGTATAGAATATATAGAAGAGCTCACCGAGCCCTGCCCTGTGTGTAGAATGTATAGAAGAGCTCCTCGAGCTCTGCCCCGTGTATAGAAGAGCTCACCGAGCCCTGCCCTGTGTATAGAATATATAGAAGAGCTCCTCGAGCCCTGCCCAGTGTATAGAATATATAGAAGAGCACCTCGAGCCCTGCCCCGTGTATAGAATATATAGAAGAGCTCCTCGAGCCCTGCCCCGTGTATAGAATGTATAGAAGAGCTCACCGCGCCCTGCCCCGTGTATAGAATATATAGAAGAGCGCAACACGCCCTTCACCTTGTATAGAAGAATATATAGAATTCAGCTGACCACGGATAATGCAGAGATAAATCTTTACACATTGTCACTTTATAACAATGCATTATACAGGGACAACTCTGTTCTTCTAGCAGGAGAAACTCACCAGACTCTGCACAATGTATAGAAGAATATATAGAAGAGCTCAGCTGGCCATGGATAATGCAGAGTTACATCTTTACACACTGTCACTTAATAACAATGCATTATACTGGGCCAACTCTGTTATTCTAGCAGCAGAAACTCACCATACCCTGCACCATGTATAGAATATATAGAAGAGCTCAGCTGGCCATGGATAATGCAGAGTTACATTTTTACACACTGTCACTTTATAACAATGCATTATACTGGGCCAACTCTGTTCTTCTAGCAGGAGAAACTCACCAGACCCTGCACAATGTATAGAAGAATATATGGAAGAGCTCAGCTGGCCATGGATAATGCAGAGTTACATCATTACACACTGTCACTTTATAACAATGCATTATACAGGGCCAACTCTGTTCTTCTAGCAGGAGAAACTCACCAGACCCTGCACAATGTATAGAAGAATATATAGAAGAGCTCAGCTGGCCATGGATAATGCAGAGTTACATCTTTACACACTGTCACTTTATAACAATGCATTATACAGGGCCAACTCTGTTCTTCTAGCAGGAGAAACTCACCAGACCCTGCACAATATATAGAGGAATATATAGAAGAGCTCAGCTGGCCATGGATAATGCAGAGTTACATCATTACACACTGTCACTTTATAACAATGCATTATACAGGACCCACTCTGATAAGGTGATACAGTCACAGTATAATCAGTGTTTAGGTGATACAGTCATAGTATAAGCAGTGTTTAGCTGATACAGTCACAGTATAAGCAGTGTTTAGCTGATCCAGTCACAGTATAAGCAGTGTTTAGGTGATACAGTCACAGTATAAGCAGTGTTTAGCTGATACAGTCACAGTATAAGCATTGTTTGGGTGATACAGTCACAGTATAAGCAGTATTTGGGTGATACAGTCACAGTATAAGCAGTGTTTAGCTGATACAGTCACAGTATAAGCAGTGTTTAGCTGATACAGTCACCGTATAAGCAGTATTTGGGTGACAGTCACAGTATAAGCAGTGTTTGGGCGATACAGTCACAGTATAAGCAGTGTTTAGGAGATACAGTCATAGTATAAGCAGTGTTTAGGTGATACAGTCACAGTATAAGCAGTGTTTAGGTGATACAGTCACAGTATAAGCATTGTTTGGGTGATACAGTCACAGTATAAGCAGTGTTTAGGTGATACAGTCACAGTATAAGCAGTGTTTGGGTGATACAGTCAGAGTATAAGCAGTGTTAAGGTGATACAGTCACAGTATAAGCAGTGTTTAGGTGATACAGTCACAGTATAAGCATTGTTTGGGTGATACAGTCACAGTATAAGCAGTGTTTAGGTGATACAGTCACAGTATAAGCAGTGTTTGGGTGATACAGTCAGAGTATAAGCAGTGTTAAGGTGATACAGTCACAGTAAAAGCAGTGTTTATGTGATACAGTCACAGTATAAGCAGTGTTTGGGTGATACAGTCACAGTATAAGCAGTGTTTAGGTGACACAGTCACAGTATGAGCTGTGTTTAGGTGATACAGTCACAGTATAAGCAGTGTTTAGGTGACACAGTCACAGTATAAGCAGTGTTTGGGTGATCCAGTCACAGTTTAAGCAGTGTTTGGGTGATACAGTCACAGTATAAGCAGTGTTTAGGTGATACAGTCACAGTATAAGCAGTGTTTGGGTGATACAGTCACAGTATAAGCAGTGTTTGGGTGATACAGTCATAGTAGAAGCAGTGTTTGGGTGATACAGTCACAGTATAAGCAGTGTTTAGCTGATACAGTCACAGTATAAGCAGTGTTTAGGTGATACAGTCACAGTATAAGCAGTGTTTGGGTGATACAGTCAGAGTATAAGCAGTGTTAAGGTGATACAGTCACAGTATAAGCAGTGTTTAGGTGATACAGTCACAGTATAAGCATTGTTTGAGTGATACAGTCACAGTATAAGCAGTGTTTAGGTGATACAGTCACAGTATAAGCAGTGTTTGGGTGATACAGTCAGAGTATAAGCAGTGTTAAGGTGATACAGTCACAGTAAAAGCAGTGTTTAGGTGATACAGTCACAGTATAAGCAGTGTTTGGGTGATACAGTCACAGTATAAGCAGTGTTTAGGTGATACAGTCACAGTATAAGCAGTGTTTAGGTGATACAGTCACAGTATAAGCAGTGTTTGGGTGATACAGTCACAGTATAAGCAGTGTTTGGGTGATACAGTCATAGTATAAGCAGTGTTTAGGTGACACAGTCACAGTATAAGCAGTGTTTGGGTGATACAGTCACAGTATAAGCAGTGTTTGGGTGATACAGTCACAGTATAAGCAGTGTTTAGCTGATACAGTCACAGTATAAGCAGTGTTTAGCTGATACAGTCACAGTATAAGCAGTGTTTAGGTGATACAGTCACAGTATAAGCAGTGTTTAGGTGGATGTTTTTTGGTGTTTCTGTTCCCCGGTATTTCTGGTCATTGTATTTCATATCCTGCTCTGTGGGATGGAATTCATTCATTTCTGCCTCTGTTTCTACTAACTGACAATTTATCACCAACCCTCTGCCCTTTATACCAGTCAAAATTCCCTAAAATGAACTGACAAGTGAAGTGCAATTTCTCTGATAAAAACATAATTTACTATTTGTGAGTAACGTTCTAAAAGTGATGTAATCAGCAGGAACATTCCATTGGTTTCCATGGTGATTGTACCACTTTCAGACCTTTACCCCAGAACTGCTTTTCATGTAAAACCTGTTGTTCAGTGATGTAATGAACTAAACACAAATATATTGAATAAGTATAGTTATCATTCAGCTGGTATTATTATATGTCTGCTCTGTACAGGCTCCTGTGTAACATATGTATGCACACACTGCAAGTATAGTTATCATTCACCTGGTATTATTATATGTCTGCTCTGTACAGACTCCTGTGTAATATATGTATACACACATTGCAAGTATAGTTATCATTCACCCGGTATTATTATATGTCTGCTCTGTACAGACTCCTGTGTAATATATGTATGCACACATTGCAAGTATAGTTATCATTCACCTGTTATTATTATATGTCTGCTCTGTACATGCTCCTGTGTAATATATGTATGCACACATTGCAAGTATAGCTATCATTCACCAGGTATTATTATATGTCTGCTCTGTACAGACTCCTGTGTAATATATGTATGCACACACTGCAAGTATAGTTATCATTCACCTGGTATTATTATATGTCTGCTCTGTACAGGCTCCTGTGTAATATATGTATGCACACACTGCAAGTATAGTTATTATTCACCTGGTATTATTATATGTCTGCTCTGTACAGACTCCTGTGTAATATATGTATGCACACACTGCAAGTATAGTTATCATTCACCTGGTATTATTATATGTCTGCTCTGTACAGACTCCTGTGTAATATATGTATGCACACACTGCAAGTATAGTTATCATTCACCTGGTATTATTATATGTCTGCTCTGTACAGACTCCTGTGTAATATATGTATGCACACACTGCAAGTATAGTTATCACTCACCTGGTATTATTATATGTCTGCTCTGTACAGACCCCTGTGTAATATATGTATGCACACATTGCAAGTATAGTTATCATTCACCTGGTATTATTATTTGTCTGCTCTCTACAGGCTACTGTGTAATATATGTATGCACACACTGCAAGTATAGTTATCATTCACCTGGTATTATTATATGTCTGCTCTGTACAGGCTCCTGTGTAATATATGTATGCACACACTGCAAGTATAGTTATCATTCACCTGGTATTATTATATGTCTGCTCTGTACAGACTCCTGTGTAATATATGTATGCACACATTGCAAGTATAATTATCATTCACCTGGTATTATTATATGTCTGCTCTGTACAGACTCCTGTGTAATATATGTATGCACACACTGCAAGTATAGTTATCATTCATCTGGTATTATTATATGTCTGCTCTGTACAGGCTCCTGTGTAATATATGTATGCACACACTGCAGGTATAGTTATCATTCACCTGGTATTATTATATGTCTGCTCTGTACAGGCTCCTGTGTAATATATGTATGCACACACTGCAAGTATAGTTATCATTCACCTGGTATTATTATATGTCTGCTCTGTACAGACTCCTGTGTAATATATGTATGCACACACTGCAAGTATAGTTATTATTCACCTGGTATTATTATATGTCTGCTCTGTACAGACTCCTGTGTAATATATGTATGCACACACTGCAAGTATAGTTATCATTCACCTGGTATTATTATATGTCTGCTCTGTACAGACTCCTGTGTAATATATGTATGCACACACTGCAAGTATAGTTATCATTCACCTGGTATTATTATATGTCTGCTCTGTACAGACTCCTGTGTAATATATGTATGCACACACTGCAAGTATAGTTATCACTCACCTGGTATTATTATATGTCTGCTCTGTACAGACCCCTGTGTAATATATGTATGCACACATTGCAAGTATAGTTATCATTCACCTGGTATTATTATATGTCTGCTCTCTACAGGCTACTGTGTAATATATGTATGCACACACTGCAAGTATAGTTATCATTCACCTGGTATTATTATATGTCTGCTCTGTACAGGCTCCTGTGTAATATATGTATGCACACACTGCAAGTATAGTTATCATTCACCTGGTATTATTATATATCTGCTCTGTACAGACTCCTGTGTAATATATGTATGCACACATTGCAAGTATAATTATCATTCACCTGGTATTATTATATGTCTGCTCTGTACAGACTCCTGTGTAATATATGTATGCACACACTGCAAGTATAGTTATCATTCATCTGGTATTATTATATGTCTGCTCTGTACAGGCTCCTGTGTAATATATGTATGCACACACTGCAGGTATAGTTATCATGCACCTGGTATTATTATATGTCTGCTCTGTACAGACTCCTGTGTAATATATGTATGCACACACTGCAAGTATAGTTATCATTCACCTGGTATTATTATATGTCTGCTCTGTACAGGCTCCTGTGTAATATATGTATGCACACACTGCAAGTATAGTTATCATTTACCTGGTATTATTATATGTCTGCTCTGTACAGGCTCCTGTGTAATATATGTATGCACACACGGCAAGTATAGTTATCATTCACCTGGTATTATTATATGTCTGCACTGTACAGACTCCTGTGTAATATATGTATGCACACACTGCAAGTATAGTTATCATTCACCAGGTATTATTATATGTCTGCTCTGTACAGACTCCTCTGTAATATATGTATGCACACATTGCAAGTATAGTTATCATTCACCTGGTATTATTATATGTCTGCTCTGTACAGGCTCCTGTGTAATATATGTATGCACACACTGCAAGTATAGTTATCACTCACCTGGTATTATTATATGTCTGCTCTGTACAGACCCCTGTGTAATATATGTATGCACACATTGCAAGTATAGTTATCATTCACCTGGTATTATTATATGTCTGCTCTGTACAGGCTCCTGTGTAATATATGTATGCACACACTGCAAGTATAGTTATCATTCACCTGGTATTATTATATGTCTGCTCTGTACAGGCTCCTGTGTAATATATGTATGCACACACTGCAAGTATAGTTATCATTCACCTGGTATTATTATATGTCTGCTCTGTACAGACTCCTGTGTAATATATGTATGCACACATTGCAAGTATAGTTATCATTCACCTGGTATTATATGTCTGCTCTGTACAGACTCCTGTGTAATATATGTATGCACACATTGCAAGTATAATTATCATTCACCTGGTATTATTATATGTCTGCTCTGTACAGACTCCTGTGTAATATATGTATGCACACACTGCAAGTATAGTTATCATTCACCTGGTATTATTATATGTCTGCTCTGTACAGGCTCCTGTGTAATATATGTATGCACACACTGCAAGTATAGTTATCATTCACCTGGTATTATTATATGTCTGCTCTGTACAGACTCCTGTGTAATATATGTATGCACACATTGCAAGTATAGTTATCATTCACCTGGTATTATATGTCTGCTCTGTACAGACTCCTGTGTAATATATGTATGCACACATTGCAAGTATAATTATCATTCACCTGGTATTATTATATGTCTGCTCTGTACAGACTCCTGTGTAATATGTGTATGCATACATTGCAAGTATAGTTATCATTCACCTGGTATTATTATATGTCTGCTCTGTACAGACTCCTGTGTAATATATGTATGCACACATTGCAAGTATAGTTATCATTCACCTGGTATTATTATATGTCTGCTCTGTACAGACCCCTGTGTAATATATGTATGCACACATTGCAAGTATAGTTATCATTCACCTGGTATTATTATATGTCTGCTTTGTACAGACTCCTGTGTAATATATGTATGCACACATTGCAAGTATAGTTATCATTCACCTGGTATTATTATATGTCTGCTTTGTACAGACTCCTGTGTAATATATGTATGCACACATTGCAAGTATAGTTATCATTCACCTGGTATTATTATATGTCTGCTTTGTACAGACTCCTGTGTAATATATGTATGCACACATTGCAAGTATAGTTATCATTCACCTGGTATTATTATATGTCTGCTCTGTACAGACTCCTGTGTAATATATGTATGCACACATTGCAAGTATAGTTATCATTTACCAGGTATTATTATATGTCTGCTCTGTACAGACTCCTGTGTAATATATGTATGCACACATTGCAAGTATAGTTATCATTCACCTGGTATTATTATATGTCTGCTCTGTACAGACTCCTGTGTAATATATGTATGCACACACTGCAAGTATAGTTATCATTCACCTGGTATTATTATATGTCTGCTCTGTACAGGCTCCTGTGTAATATATGTATGCACACACTGCAGGTATAGTTATCATTCACCTGGTATTATTATATGTCTGCTCTGTACAGACTCCTGTGTAATATATGTATGCACACACTGCAAGTATAGTTATCATTCACCTGGTATTATTATATGTCTGCTCTGTACAGGCTCCTGTGTAATATATGTATGCACACACTGCAGGTATAGTTATCATTCACCTGGTATTATTATATGTCTGCTCTGTACAGACTCCTGTGTAATATATGTATGCACACACTGCAAGTATAGTTATCATTCACCTGGTATTATTATATGTCTGCTTTGTACAGACTCCTGTGTAATATATGTATGCACACATTGCAAGTATAGTTATCATTCACCTGGTATTATTATATGTCTGCTTTGTACAGACTCCTGTGTAATATATGTATGCACACATTGCAAGTATAGTTATCATTCACCTGGTATTATTATATGTCTGCTCTGTACAGACTCCTGTGTAATATATGTATGCACACATTGCAAGTATAGTTATCATTTACCAGGTATTATTATATGTCTGCTCTGTACAGACTCCTGTGTAATATATGTATGCACACATTGCAAGTATAGTTATCATTCACCTGGTATTATTATATGTCTGCTCTGTACAGACTCCTGTGTAATATATGTATGCACACACTGCAAGTATAGTTATCATTCACCTGGTATTATTATATGTCTGCTCTGTACAGGCTCCTGTGTAATATATGTATGCACACACTGCAGGTATAGTTATCATTCACCTGGTATTATTATATGTCTGCTCTGTACAGACTCCTGTGTAATATATGTATGCACACACTGCAAGTATAGTTATCATTCACCTGGTATTATTATATGTCTGCTCTGTACAGACTCCTGTGTAATATATGTATGCACACATTGCAAGTATAATTATCATTCACCTGGTATTATTATATGTCTGCTCTGTACAGACTCCTGTGTAATATATGTATGCACACACTGCAAGTATAGTTATCATTCACCTGGTATTATTATATGTCTGCTCTGTACAGGCTCCTGTGTAATATATGTATGCACACACTGCAAGTATAGTTATCATTCACCTGGTATTATTATATGTCTGCTCTGTACAGACTCCTGTGTAATATATGTATGCACACATTGCAAGTATAGTTATCATTCACCTGGTATTATATGTCTGCTCTGTACAGACTCCTGTGTAATATATGTATGCACACATTGCAAGTATAATTATCATTCACCTGGTATTATTATATGTCTGCTCTGTACAGACTCCTGTGTAATATGTGTATGCATACATTGCAAGTATAGTTATCATTCACCTGGTATTATTATATGTCTGCTCTGTACAGACTCCTGTGTAATATATGTATGCACACATTGCAAGTATAGTTATCATTCACCTGGTATTATTATATGTCTGCTCTGTACAGACCCCTGTGTAATATATGTATGCACACATTGCAAGTATAGTTATCATTCACCTGGTATTATTATATGTCTGCTCTGTACAGACTCCTGTGTAATATATGTATGCACACATTGCAAGTATAGTTATCATTCACCTGGTATTATTATATGTCTGCTTTGTACAGACTCCTGTGTAATATATGTATGCACACATTGCAAGTATAGTTATCATTCACCTGGTATTATTATATGTCTGCTTTGTACAGACTCCTGTGTAATATATGTATGCACACATTGCAAGTATAGTTATCATTCACCTGGTATTATTATATGTCTGCTCTGTACAGACTCCTGTGTAATATATGTATGCACACATTGCAAGTATAGTTATCATTTACCAGGTATTATTATATGTCTGCTCTGTACAGACTCCTGTGTAATATATGTATGCACACATTGCAAGTATAGTTATCATTCACCTGGTATTATTATATGTCTGCTCTGTACAGACTCCTGTGTAATATATGTATGCACACACTGCAAGTATAGTTATCATTCACCTGGTATTATTATATGTCTGCTCTGTACAGGCTCCTGTGTAATATATGTATGCACACACTGCAGGTATAGTTATCATTCACCTGGTATTATTATATGTCTGCTCTGTACAGACTCCTGTGTAATATATGTATGCACACACTGCAAGTATAGTTATCATTCACCTGGTATTATTATATGTCTGCTCTGTACAGGCTCCTGTGTAATATATGTATGCACACACTGCAGGTATAGTTATCATTCACCTTGTATTATTATATGTCTGCTCTGTACAGACTCCTGTGTAATATATGTATGCACACACTGCAAGTATAGTTATCATTCACCTGGTATTATTATATGTCTGCTTTGTACAGACTCCTGTGTAATATATGTATGCACACATTGCAAGTATAGTTATCATTCACCTGGTATTATTATATGTCTGCTTTGTACAGACTCCTGTGTAATATATGTATGCACACATTGCAAGTATAGTTATCATTCACCTGGTATTATTATATGTCTGCTCTGTACAGACTCCTGTGTAATATATGTATGCACACATTGCAAGTATAGTTATCATTTACCAGGTATTATTATATGTCTGCTCTGTACAGACTCCTGTGTAATATATGTATGCACACATTGCAAGTATAGTTATCATTCACCTGGTATTATTATATGTCTGCTCTGTACAGACTCCTGTGTAATATATGTATGCACACACTGCAAGTATAGTTATCATTCACCTGGTATTATTATATGTCTGCTCTGTACAGGCTCCTGTGTAATATATGTATGCACACACTGCAGGTATAGTTATCATTCACCTGGTATTATTATATGTCTGCTCTGTACAGACTCCTGTGTAATATATGTATGCACACACTGCAAGTATAGTTATCATTCACCTGGTATTATTATATGTCTGCTCTGTACAGGCTCCTGTGTAATATATGTATGCACACACTGCAGGTATAGTTATCATTCACCTGGTATTATTATATGTCTGCTCTGTACAGACTCCTGTGTAATATATGTATGCACACACTGCAAGTATAGTTATCATTCACCTGGTATTATTATATGTCTGCTCTGTACAGGCTCCTGTGTAATATATGTATGCACACACTGCAAGTATAGTTATCATTTACCTGGTATTATTATATGTCTGCTCTGTACAGGCTCCTGTGTAATATATGTATGCACACACTGCAAGTATAGTTATCATTCACCTGGTATTATTATATGTCTGCTCTGTACAGACTCCTGTGTAATATATGTATGCACACATTGCAAGTATAGTTATCAGTCACCTGGTATTATTATAGGTCTGCTCTGTACAGACTCCTGTGTAATATATGTATGCACACACTGCAGGTATAGTTATCATTCACCTGGTATTATTATATGTCTGCTCTGTACAGACTCCTGTGTAATATATGTATTCACACATTGCAAGTATAGTTATCATTCACCTGGTATTATTATATGTCTGCTCTGTACAGACTCCTGTGTAATATATGTATGCACACACTGCAAGTATAGTTATCATTCACCTGGTATTATTATATGTCTGCTCTGTACAGACTCCTGTGTAATATATGTATGCACACATTGCAAGTATAGTTATCATTCACCTGGTATTATTATATGTCTGCTCTGTACAGGCTCCTGTGTAATATATGTATGCACACACTGCAAGTATAGTTATCATTCACCTGGTATTATTATATGTCTGCTCTGTACAGACTCCTGTGTAATATATGTATGCACACACTGCAAGTATAGTTATCATTCACCGGGTATTATTATATGTCTGCTCTGTACAGACTCCTGTGTAATATATGTATGCACACACTGCAAGTATAGTTATCATTCACCTGGTATTATTATATGTCTGCTCTGTACAGACCCCTGTGTAATATATGTATGCACACATTGCAAGTATAGTTATCATTCACCTGGTATTATTATATGTCTGCTTTGTACAGACTCCTGTGTAATATATGTATGCACACATTGCAAGTATAGTTATCATTCACCTGGTATTATTATATGTCTGCTTTGTACAGACTCCTGTGTAATATATGTATGCACACATTGCAAGTATAGTTATCATTCACCTGGTATTATTATATGTCTGCTTTGTACAGACTCCTGTGTAATATATGTATGCACACATTGCAAGTATAGTTATCATTCACCTGGTATTATTATATGTCTGCTCTGTACAGACTCCTGTGTAATATATGTATGCACACACTGCAAGTATAGTTATCATTCACCTGGTATTATTATATGTGTGGTCTGTACAGATTCCTGTGTAATATATGTATGCACACACTGCAAGTATAGTTATCATTCACCTGGTATTATTATATGTCTGCTCTGTACAGGCTCCTGTGTAATATATGTATGCACACACTGCAAGTATAGCTATCATTCACCTGGTATTATTATATGTCTGCTCTGTACAGACTCCTGTGTAATATATGTATGCACACACTGCAAGTATAGCTATCATTCACCTGGTATTATTATATGTCTGCTCTGTACAGGCTCCTGTGTAATATATGTATCCACACACTGCAAGTATAGTTATCATTCACCTGGTATTATTATATGTCTGCTCTGTACAGACTCCTGTGTAATATATGTATGCACACACTGCAAGGATAGTTATCATTCACCTGGTATTATTATATGTCTGCTCTGTACAGGCTCCTGTGTAATATATGTATGCACACATTGCAAGTATAGTTATCATTCACCTGGTATTATTATATGTCTGCTCTGTACAGGCTCCTGTGTAATATATGTATGCACACACTGCAAGTATAGTTATCATTCACCTGGTATTATTATATGTCTGCTCTGTACAGGCTCCTGTGTAATATATGTATGCACACACTGCAAGTATAGTTATCATTCACCTGGTATTATTATATGTCTGCTCTGTACAGACTCCTGTGTAATATATGTATGCACACACTGCAAGTATAGTTATCATTCACCTGGTATTATTATATGTCTGCTCTGTACAGACCCCTGTGTAATATATGTATGCACACATTGCAAGTATAGTTATCATTCACCTGGTATTATTATATGTCTGCTCTGTACAGACTCCTGTGTAATATATGTATGCACACACTGCAAGTATAGTTATCATTCACCTGGTATTATTATATGTCTGCTCTGTACAGACTCCTGTGTAATATATGTATGCACACACTGGAAGTATAGTTATCATTCACCATATTTTATACTTTTTTTAAAACTCTTTTTAAGCCACCGACGTGAGATCATCAGGTGAAGCTATTCGTAGTATTGGGGAAGGGAAGGTCCTTTTCAAGTGAAAGTTCTTTAAGTGAAACTATTGCATGAAGATTTTTAAAGTGAATTTATTACCTTTCTAGAACTTTAATTTATGCAATAAAATTCACCAGACCATTTCCCGTGGCATTGGATAGTTTATGGGATGGTCTGTAACATGTTCAAACTCAGCCACGTCAATGCGTGTTTGAGCTGTAAACATTCCTCGGGCTGCAGAGAAATCATATGTTTAACTTTAAATTATATTTTTGAAAACATTGTTTCCTCATTCTTGTTGCAAAAACCAAGCAGTAAAGGCTGACGCTGCAAATGAACTGTAGATGTCTGGGCCTTGCAAAGTGTTTACTAAATAATCCAATTGATGTGATTTTATCTTATAAACAGACTTGATGAATCAGTAAGTCGTTATCTGCTGAACAACCTAGATTCTTATCTAAATCCTTATTATAGTCATTAAGATGTATGTGAGCCCAGTACAAAGAATGAATTACCTCAATCAAGAAACTGGAACCAGCCTTTTCCCAGCAGCAATTACTGCAAATCCCAGAGAGAGAGGTGATTCCTTGGACCAGTCTTTTTAGGGGGAGGAGGTTTGACCCTATTTTCCTTCCCTCTTTGTACAGGTATTGGAGGACAGTGTCTGGTGTGAACCTGGGGGTCCTATAAGAAGCCAATATACAGTATTCTTACTAACTTTTAATTCTGATGCTCTGACTTATTCTCTAGTATAACCAGAAACACAATGCAATATAGAAGGTTTATAATTCAACATTCCCTGAATGTTCACACAATATAATTAATTTCCAATGTAAAGAGGATGGAGGAGAAGTGAGGTTCGTGATCTCAGTCACAGTGAACACTTCATAGAATGTGAAACGTTAAGAAAGTTTTGGATTAAGTGGTAGTTAGATAATTAAGAGAAATCTTCAGTTTAAAGCAAACATTCTGTCAGTGCCTGAGGATGCTGGGAGTGGGGCTGCCTGAGGATGCTGGGAGTGGGGCTGCCTGAGGATGCTGGGAGTGGGGCTGCCTGAGGATGCTGGGAGTGGGGCTGCCTGAGGATGCTGGGAGTGGGGCTGTAGTAGGAATAGTGTGGTGTTAAAAACTTGCAGTAGAAATGGAGTTGTAGCGTTTACATGCTGAGCTTGATGAGATATACAGTCAATGCGGACTATGCACCAATCAAAGACATGATGATTAGAATCTTTGCTCTGTATAGCTCTATCAGGGGGCAGACATGTTGTTTAGAATCTTTGCTCTGTATAGCTCTATCAGGGAGTGGACATGTTGTTTGGAATCTTTGCTCTGTATAGCTCTATCAGGAGGCAGACATGTTGTTTAGAATCTTTGCTCTGTATAGATCTATCAGGGGGAGGACATGTTGTTTAGAATCTTTGCTCTGTATAGCTCTATCAGGGGACGGACATGTTGTTTGGAATCTTTGCTCTGTATAGCTCTATCAGGGGGAGGACATGTTGGTTAGAATCTTTGCTCTGTATAGCTCTATCAGGGGGTGGACATGTTGTTTAGAATCTTTGCTCTGTATAGCTCTATCAGGGGACGGACATGTTGTTTGGAATCTTTGCTCTGTATAGCTCTATCAGGGGGAGGACATGTTGGTTAGAATCTTTGCTCTGTATAGCTCTATCAGGGGGTGGACATGTTGTTTAGAATCTTTGCTCTGTATAGCTCTATCAGGGGGCGGACATGTTGTTTAGAATCTTTGCTCTGTATAGCTCTATCATGGGGCAGACATGTTGGTTAGAATCTTTGCTCTGTATAGCTCTATCAGGGGCAGACATGTTGGCTAGAATCTTTGCTCTGTATAGCTCTATCAGGGGCAGACATGTTGGTTAGAATCTTTGCTCTGTATAGCTCTATCAGGGGGCAGACATGTTGGTTAGAATCTTTGCTCTGTATAGCTCTATCAGGGGGCAGACATGTTGGTTAGAATCTTTGCTCTGTATAGCTCTATCAGGGGGAAGACATGTTGGTTAGAATCTTTGCTCTGTATAGCTCTATCAGGGGGCAGACATGTTGGTTAGAATCTTTGCTCTGTATAGCTCTATCAGGGGGCAGACATGTTGGTTAGAATCTTTGCTCTGTATAGCTCTATCAGGGGGCAGACATGTTGGTTAGAATCTTTGCTCTGTATAGCTCTATCAGGGGGCAGACATGTTGGTTAGAATCTTTGCTCTGTATAGCTCTATCAGGGGGAAGACATGTTGGTTAGAATCTTTGCTCTGTATAGCTCTATCAGGGGGCAGACATGTTGGTTAGAATCTTTGCTCTGTATAGCTCTATCAGGGGGCAGACATGTTGGTTAGAATCTTTGCTCTGTATAGCTCTATCAGGGGCGGACATGTTGGTTAGAATCTTTGCTCTGTATAGCTCTAAGTGTTGGGAGTAATAAATGATCTCTGTCACATATAATATCGCATGTTTTATATATCCATCTCATCGCTGCATTGCTCTGATATACATTTTGCATTCAGTGGATTAAATCCTTCTTACTGGTCTATAGTTTGCGGATCACAGTCCTGGAATTATATCTATATTATTATATAAGTCTATGAATAACACACGCTGTGTGATCACTCTGCCCGTCCTGTGCTTCTCTTTATTTCCAGATTCATTTTATAAAACGTGTGTGCTCCCTCACCTGTTCTCAAGCATGGTTTTACCAGCCTTTTGTCTGTATTCACTCCCTTTACTTGGCAATGTAATAAACTCTCGTCTCACTCTCAGGGGGCCACGTTACAGCACCATGGAGCTAAGTGCAAACAATGTATCACAGTAACCTGCTCCCAACACACACTCTAATGCTATTAAACGCTACTCCAAACCATAAAACACCTTGCTAATCACTATTAGACATACATTGATAAGAGGATTAACCCACTGTAACCAGCACTGCAGAATGCTAGCAAAGGGGAAAAGGACTAGATCTGAAAATGTCAGCCTCTTGGCAGGTATGCTCTCTTTTACACAGTATATTCCTGTAGGTCAGGCCCTCTGCACTACTTTGTGAGCTCAGTGGACAGAGATATGAAGTATAATAGTGATAGAGCTGGACTTGTAATGATGTCACGTGATGTCACGTGTGGTCTAAATAAATCATTTTTCCAACTCTGCTACTTTAACCTTAAAGCGACTAATAAACAAAATGCTAAATATATATATATTGTATTAGAAGAACTGCAGCAAATAATTAAAATAAGAACAATGATGTATTAAATGTGTCTGTGTATCCTGCTTATGACATCAGCTGTGGCCTGTTATGCAAATGACACATTTCCCATTGAAAATGACATTATTGATCAGGCCAAGTGATGTCATAAGCCGGAGACACATTTTACACATTTCATTTTATTAATTTATTTAGTATTTTCTGCTTTCGTGATATATTATATTCAGTACAAAGAGCCTGTAATCCTCTTTCTTTCGAGCACAGTAATTGGTGTAAACAGATTGTGAGGCTGTAGATACCTCGGGGAACTGCGTCACTGCGTCACTGCGTCACTAATTCTGCTCCCTAATTAAAAAGCCGGATACTTTGTAAGATCTTCCGCATAGTGTGGGGTGTTTTCATGATGTGATTTTATTACTTTATGAGGCTCTTTTAATTCAGATGTTGTGTATTTATTTACATTTTCTGCCACTGTATTTTATGTATATTATATTGGAAGATTCAGTATTATTCTCCAGCACATGGCCATGTGTAATGAGCAGGATTGCAATGTTAACACTGTGTAATGTTAACACTTTGCAATATTAATACTGTGCAATGCTAACACTGTATAATATAACACTGCAATGGTAACATTGTGCAATGTTAGAAACATAGAATGTGTCGGCAGATAAGAACCATTCGGTCCATTTAGTCTGCCCAATTTTTTTGAATACTTTTGTTAGTCCCCTCTTCCCGGTCTTATATCTAGGATAGCCTTGTGTCTATCCCACGCATGCTTAAACTCCTTGACTATGTTTACCTCTACCACTTCTGCTGGAAGGCTATTCCATGCATCCACTACCCTCTCAGTAAAGTAATACTTTCATTAGTCCCTGACCTTATCTTATATCTAGGATAGCCTTATACCTATCCCATGCATGCTTAAACTCCTTCACTGTATTAACCTCTACCACTTCTACTGGAAGACTATTCCATACATCCACTACCCTCTCAGTAATGTAATACTTTCATTAGTCCCTGGCCTTATCTTATATCTAGGATAGCCTTATACCTATCCCACGCATGCTTAAACTCCTTCACTGTATTAACCTCTACCACTTCTACTGGAAGACTATTCCATACATCCATTACCCTCTCAGTAATGTAATACTTTCATTAGTCCCTGGCCTTATCTTATATCTAGGATAGCCTTATACCTATCCCATGCATGCTTAAACTCCTTCACTGTATTAACCTCTACCACTTCTACTGGAAGACTATTCCATGCATCCACTACCCTCTCAGTAATGTAATACTTTCATTTGTCCCTGGCCTTATCTTATATCTAGGATAGCCTTATACCTATCCCACGCATGCTTAAACTCCTTCACTGTATTAACCTCTACCACTTCTACTGGAAGACTATTCCATACATCCACTACCCTCTCAGTAATGTTATACTTTCATTAGTCCCTGGCCTTATCTTATATCTAGGATAGCCTTATACCTATCCCATGCATGGTTAAACTCCTTCACTGTATTAACCTCTACCACTTCTACTGGAAGACTATTCCATACATCCACTACCCTCTCAGTAAAGTAATACTTTCATTAGTCCCTGGCCTTATCTTATATCTAGGATAACCTTATACCTATCCCACGCATGCTTAAACTCCCTCACTGTATTAACCTCTACCACTTCTACTGGAAGGCTATTCCATTCATCCACTACCCTCTCAGTAATGTAATACTTTCATTAGTCCCTGACCTTATCTTATATCTAGGATAGCCTTATACCTATCCCATGCATGCTTAAACTCCTTCACTGTATTAACCTCTACCACTTCTGCTGGAAGACTATTCCATACATCCACTACCCTCTCAGTAAAGTAATACTTCCTGATATTACTTTTAAATCGTTGCCCCTCTAATTTCAGACTATGTCCTCTAGTTGTGGTAGTTTTTCTTCTTTTAAATATACTCTCTTCCTTTACTGTGTTAATTCCCTTTATGTATTTAAATGTTTCTGTCATATCCCCCTTTTAACAGTATGCAATGTAACACTGTGCAATGTAACACTGTGCAATGTAACACTGTGCAATGTAACACTGTGCAATGTAACAGTGGCAGCAGTGTATTTGTTTGAAGTCAGTTACAATTTCGTGTGACCTCCTGCAGGGAGCAGGAAGTATCTCACTGATAAAAACTGTTTGAAACATATAAAGGTAACAATGCCCTTTATAAAATAACAGAGACTACAAGCTGAATTCACAAGCAAACATACAACATAAAGCACAGTAAAGAGAGAGCCTCTTGCAAACAGCAAGTATCGTCTAAGAAGAATATCAGTAAAAAAGTAAGAATAAAATACAGGATTTCACTGAAATATATCAATGTTTTGTTATTTATTTGCTTTTCTTGGGGAGAGAGGAAAGTGGTAGAATAGAATGAAAAGCAAGGATCCAACGGTGAACTATATATAATATATAACCCACAGCCCATATACAGACAATATATAACATATGATGCATATACCGTATAAACACACACAGTGTATAACATAAAACCCATAGTAAATCACTAGTCATGGTGGGTACAGACGTACCCCACAGTAACACACACAATGTATAGTGTACAGACGTACCCCACAGTAACACACACAATGTATAGTGTACAGACGTACCCCACAGTAACACACACAATGTATAGTGTACAGACGTACCCCACAGTAACACACACAATGTATAGTGTACAGACGTACCCCACAGTAACACACACAATGTATAGTGTACAGATACCCCACAGTAACACACACAATGTATAGTGTACAGACGTACACCACAGTAACACACACAATGTATAGTGTACAGACGTACCCCACAGTAACACACACATTGTATAGTGTACAGACGTACCCCACAGTAACACACACAATGTATAGTGTACAGACGTACCCCACAGTAACACACACAATGTATAGTGTACAGACGTACCCCACAGTAACACACACAATGTATAGTGTACAGACATACCCCACAGTAACACACACAATGTATAGTGTACAGACATACCCCACAGTAACACACACAATGTATAGTGTACAGACGTACCCCACAGTAACACACACAATGTATTATACAATGTACAAAGTGTACAGCGCACACAGTATACAATGTACAGCACACACAGTATACAATGTACAGTGCACACAGTATACAATGTACAGCACACACAGTATACAATGTACAGCGTGAACAGCACACACAGTATACAATGTACAGCACACACAGTATACAATGTACAGCACACACAGTATACAATGTACAGTGCACACAGTATACAATGTACAGCGTGAACAGCACACACAGTATACAATGTACAGCACACACAGTATACAATGTACAGCACACACAGTATACAATGTACAGCGCACACAGTATACAATGTACAGCACACACAGTATACAATGTACAGTGCACACAGTATACAATGTAAAGCACACACAGTATACAATGTACAGCGTGTACAGCACACACAGTATACAATGTACAACACACACAGTATACAATGTACAGAGTGTACAGCACACACAGTATACAATGTACAGCACACACAGTATACAATGTACAGTGCACACAGTATACAATGTAAAGCACACACAGTATACAATGTACAGCGTGTACAGCACACACAGTATACAATGTACAACACACACAGTATACAATGTACAGAGTGTACAGCACACACAGTATACAATGTACAGCACACACAGTATACAATGTACAGAGTGTACAGCACACACAGTATACAATGTACAGTGCACACAGTATACAATGTACAGCACACACAGTATACAATGTACAGCGTGAACAGCACACACAGTATACAATGTACAGCACACACAGTATACAATGTACAGAGAGTACAGCACACACAGTATACAATGTACAGCACACACAGTATACAATGTACAGAGTGTACAGCACACACAGTATACAATGTACAGCACACACAGTATACAATGTACAGAGTGTACAGCACACACAGTATACAATGTACAGTGCACACAATATACAATGTAAAGCACACACAGTATACAATGTACAGCGTGTACAGCACACACAGTATACAATGTACAGCACACACAGTATACAATGTACAGAGTGTACAGCACACACAGTATACAATGTACAGTGCACACAGTATACAATGTAAAGCACACACAGTATACAATGTACAGCGTGTACAGCACACACAGTATACAATGTACAGTGCACACAGAATACAATGTACAGAGTGTACAGCACACACAGTATACAATGTACAGTGCACACAGTATACAATGTAAAGCACACACAGTATACAATGTACAGAGTGTACAGCACACACAGTATACAATGTACAGTGTACACAGTATACAATGTACAGTGTACAGCACACACAGTATACAATGTACAGCGTGTACAGCACACACAGTATACAATGTACAGCACACACAGTATACAATGTACAGAGTGTACAGCACACACAGTATACAATGTACAGTGCACACAGTATACAATGTAAAGCACACACAGTATACAATGTACAGCGTGTACAGCACACACAGTATACAATGTACAGTGCACACAGAATACAATGTACAGAGTGTACAGCACACACAGTATACAATGTACAGTGCACACAGTATACAATGTAAAGCACACACAGTATACAATGTACAGAGTGTACAGCACACACAGTATACAATGTACAGTGTACACAGTATACAATGTACAGAGTGTACAGCACACACAGTATACAATGTACAGCGTGTACAGCACACACAGTATACAATGTACAGCACACACAGTATATATAAAAAGAGCTGAGGTTACTCACACTTCTCTCCTATGCACTATTCTGGGAGAGTTGGATCTGTATTTCCCATAGGTTTTGCCCCAGGACAGAGGTGAGGTATCTGCTACTAAGAGTGGAAATGTGACCCAGGTCTGGTGTGAATAGGAGTTTCCTTCCCTATGTTAACACCCATTACCAGCCTGGCCCAGGGGCTGAACCAGTATCATTCAGAGCTGCAAGCCCTCCAGCACCCACACAGTTAATCATTGTTAGTGAATTGACTGCTTGAAGCCCAGTACCCCCCCCCCCCCCCCCCCCACCTCCTGTTGTTCCTGCAGTGAGCACAGTATCTTTCTAGTTTATCAGCCAACCTCCCCTGGCTACTCTCATCACTCTCAGCTTCTCACATCTCTCTGTCTGCTCCTGTACTCATCCCCGGGTGGGATGCTCTGTACTGTACATTCAATCCAGGGGCTTGAGTTAGAGATATCGGGGTGGGAAGGATGAATCCCCAGGAGGAAGCCTGCAAAGGACACTGCTGGTACTAATGATCTATATATAACTTCACCCGACTAATTCAGGACACATCGGTGAGATATCAGGGAGATATCGCTTCCTAATAGATCGGACATCATAGCTGATGGGGCAAGTGGACCTGACCACCCAATGAAATATGGGTCTGAGAGTCAATTGGGTGTTACACATATGGCGGGTGAAGGAAGGTAGACAAGACCCCCAACCCCGCTATAAGAAACAGAGCTGGGAGCAGGGCATGTGCCCCCTAACAGGATCAGGGAGCTGGCCAAATGGCTCTCAGCCCCAATAAAATAGGGTCAGGGCTGCTTGCCCACCATATAATGACGTCTTCCCCCCGGGTCATGTTAGAGGGGCCAGAGAAGGGTCTGGGAGAGATTCCCCAGTTTGCTGTCCCAGGGCTGGGTTAGTTTTCTTTACTTTTTTATTATTTTTTTACATTTTCATTTGAAGTCTCCAGATTAGATCTGAATAATAAAATAATCCCCAGTATTACTGAACCCTGAATCCGCAGTGTTTGTTGAATATTAGGAAGCCGTATGTTTGTTATAGAGGACATGTCTCACCCCGATGGTCTCCGAAACAGACTATTCTGAGCCAAGTTCATCATATTGAGTAGCCGCAAATTTGGCCATTATGCCGGGCTTTAATCGAAGGGCTGGGGGCATATTAAGTAGATACTATTGTATCTAGCGGAAATTATAACTGGAGTTATCTGAATTTATACTAAATTCCAATTGTAAAATGAATATTTCTAAAGGCGAAATAATCAACTTAGAATAATATGAATCTTTACAGATGAAGAATTAAGAAATCTGTGTCACATAAAATGTATTTTGTTTTCCAGGTTGGTCAGACCCCAAACATAAACGTTAGGCCTTTATTGCAAAACATTCAAATAGATCTCCAGCACTGGATCTGTCACAAGTCAACCCTTCCAGGCCGTACCCAGAAATCTTCTGTTTCCTTTTGGTTTTTCTTGCTTTGCTCGCTGGTTTATAGTCTATATGGTACCGGTCTGTTCTCTGTATCTGTGTATCCTTGTGTTTCACTTCCTTGTTCAGCCACATTGTGACAGGTCCCCTAAGCTGCCGAGACCGGTACCTGCCCAGTTTGGCCACAAAGGGGCACCTGCCTAAGCCTAGTTACAGACTGGTACCTGCCTAAGCCTAGCCATAGACCGGTATCTGCCCAAGCCTTGCCATAGACGGGTACCTGCCCAAGTCTTGCCATAGACTGGTATCTGCCCAAGCCTTGCCATAGACAGGTACCTGCCCTAGCCTTGCCATAGACGGGTACCTGCCCTAGCCTTGCCATAGACGGGTACCTGCCCAAGTCTTACCATAGACTGGTATCTGCCCAAGCCTTGCCATAGACGGGTATCTGCCCAAGTCTTGCCATAGACTGGTATCTGCCCAAGCCTTGCCATAGACGGGTATCTGCCCAAGCCTTGCCACAGGCCGGTACCTGCCCAAGCCTTGCACAGACCAGTACCTGACCTAGCCTTGCCATAGACGGGTACCTGCCCAAGTCTTGCCATAGACTGGTATCTGCCCAAGCCTTGCCACAGGCCGGTACCTGCCCAAGCCTTGCCATAGACGGTTATCTGCCCAAGCCTTGCCATAGACGGGTATCTGCCCAAGCCTTGCCATAGACGGGTACCTGCCCAAGTCTTGCCATAGACTGGTATCTGCCCAAGCCTTGCCACAGGCCGGTACCTGCCCAAGCCTTGCACAGACCAGTACCTGACCTAGCCTTGCCATAGACGGGTACCTGCCCAAGTCTTGCCATAGACTGGTATCTGCCCAAGCCTTGCACAGACCAGTACCTGACCTAGCCTTGCCATAGAGGGGTACCTGCCCAAGTCTTGCCATAGACTGGTATCTGCCCAAGCCTTGCACAGACCAGTACCTGCCCAAGTCTTGCCATAGACGGGTATCTGCCCAAGCCTTGCCATAGACGGGTACCTGCCCAAGTCTTGCCATAGACTGGTATCTGCCCAAGCCTTGCCACAGGCCGGTACCTGCCCAAGCCTTGCCATAGACGGGTACCTGCCCTAGCCTTGCCACAGGCCGGTACCTGCCCAAGCCTTGCCATAGACGGGTACCTGCCCTAGCCTTGCCACAGGCCGGTACCTGCCCAAGCCTTGCCATAGACGGGTACCTGCCCTAGCCTTGCCACAGGCCGGTACCTGCCCAAGCCTTGCCATAGACGGGTACCTGCCCAAGCCTTGCTCAGACCAGTACCTGACCTAGCCTTGCCACAGGCCGGTACCTGCACAAGTCTATCTATTGCTTCAGTTCCTTTGGTCCAGTTGTGGTTTTCTTGCTGTTTATTGTTCAGCTTCATTGTTTCTATGCTTTTTATACATGTGCATTTGTTTCTCTGTTCAGTTTCTGCAGTCTTCAGTCCTGTGCAGCTCAGTCTACAGGTATGCCTTGTTTGTCTCTCTGTGTAATGTAAACTTCTGCCATTCATTTGCTAATATTAGTTCATTAATAGAGACTTGCCAAATTGTGGGGTACTTCCTGCTGATGTTGGGTGCAACATCCTGCTTCCTTGTCGTATTTGTGATCCATGCCCCTTGTCAGCGGGGTTTCTCCAGACCTAGCCGTAGTATACTACATACAGCAGCTGCTTACACAGGGCCTTAGTATGTGCCTGGATAACCTGGAGTCTTAAGCTACCAGGTAAATGTGCAGTTACCCAGCATCAGGCCCTGTGTCTCCATATGTTCAGGGTCCCATACCACCCTACTCAGGAGGAAGGGGGAGATCAGATTGATATGGCCCCAGTCTTCTCAGTCCAGCAGTTGGGACTGAGAGAGGACTAACATTGGGAGGATGGAGACAGGTGTGCGTAATTTAGGGGGGCAAATGCTGTGGAGTCTGTAATACACTCACACACTGCACATTACTGGGAGTTTTATTGCTGTGGAGTCTGTGAAACACACACACTGCACATTACTGGGAGTGTTATTGCTGTGGAGTCTGTGATACACTCACACTCTGCACATTACTGTGAGTTTTATTGCTGTGGAGTCAGTGATACACTCACACACTGCACATTACTGTGAGTTTTATTGCTGTGGAGTCTGTGATACACTCACACACTGCACATTACTGTGAGTTTTATTGCTGTGGAGTCTGTGATACACTCACACACTGCACATTACTGGGAGTGTTATTGCTGTGGAGTCTGTGATACACTCACACACTGCACATTACTGGGAGTGTTATTGCTGTGGAGTCTGTGATACACTCACACACTGCACATTACTGGGAGTATTATTGCTGTGGAGTCTGTGATACACTCACACACTGCACATTACTGGGAGTATTATTGCTGTGGAGTCTGTGATACACTCACACACTGCACATTACTGGGAGTGTTATTGCTGTGGAGTCTGTGATACACTCACGCACTGCACATTACTGGGAGTATTATTGCTGTGGAGTCTGTAATACACTCACGCACTGCACATTACTGTGAGTATTATTGCTGTGGAGTCTGTGATACACTCACACACTGCACATTACTGGGAGTATTATTGCTGTGGAGTCTGTGATACACTCACACACTGCACATTACTGTGAGTGTTATTGCTGTGGAGTCTGTGATACACTCACACACTGCACATTACTGTGAGTATTATTGCTGTGGAGTCTGTGATACACTCACACACTGCACATTCCTGTGAGTATTATTGCTGTGGAGTCTGTGATACACTCACGCTGCACATTACTGTGAGTTTTATTGCTGTGGAGTCTGTGATACACTCACACTGCACATTACTGGGAGTTTTATTGCTGTGGAGTCTGTGATACACTCACACACCGCACATTACTGTGAGTGTTATTGCTGTGGAGTCTGTGATACACTCACACTGCACATTACTGGGAGTTTTATTGCTGTGGAGTCTGTGATACACTCACACTGCACATTACTGGGAGTTTTATTGCTGTGGAGTCTGTGATACACTCACACACTGCACATTACTGTGAGTGTTATTGCTGGGGAGTCTGTGATACACTCACACACTGCACATTACTGTGAGTGTTATTGCTGTGAAGTCTGTGATACACTCACATTGCACATTACTGTGAGTATTATTGCTGTGGGTCTGTGATACTCACACGCTGCACATTACTGTGAGTTTTATTGCTGTGGAGTCTGTGATACACTCACACTGCACATTACTGTGAGTATTATTGCTGTGGAGTCTGTGATACACTCACACTGCACATTACTGGGAGTTTTATTGCTGTGGAGTCTGTGATACACTCACACACTGCACATTACTGTGAGTGTTATTGCTGGGGAGTCTGTGATACACTCACACACTGCACATTACTGTGAGTGTTATTGCTGTGAAGTCTGTGATACACTCACATTGCACATTACTGTGAGTATTATTGCTGTGGGTCTGTGATACTCACACGCTGCACATTACTGTGAGTTTTATTGCTGTGGAGTCTGTGATACACTCACACTGCACATTACTGTGAGTATTATTGCTGTGGAGTCTGTGATACACTCACACACTGCACATTACTCGGAGTTTTATTGCTGGGGAGTCTGTGATACTCTCACACACTGCACATTACTGGGAGTTTTATTGCTGTGGAGTCTGTTTTACACTCACACACTGCACATTACTGTGAGTTTTATTGCTGTTATACAGTCACAGTAGAAGCAGTGTTTGGGTGATACAGTCACAGTATAAGCAATGTTTAGGTGATACAGTCACAGTATAAGCAGTGTTTAGGTAATACAGTCACAGTATAAGCAGTGTTTAGGTGATACAGTCACAGTATAAGCAGTGTTTAGGTAATACAGTCACAGTATAAGCTGTGTTTAGGTGACACAGTCCCAGTATGAGCAGTGTTTAGGTGACACAGTCACAGTATGAGCAGTGTTTGGGTGACAGTCACAGTATAAGCAGTGTTTAGCTGATACAGTCACAGTATAAGAAATGTTTGGGTGATACAGTCACAGTATGAGCAGTGTTTGGGTGACAGTCACAGTATAAGCAGTGTTTGGGTGATACAGTCACAGTATAAGCAGTGTTTAGGTGATACAGTCACAGTATAAGCAGTGTTTAGCTGATACAGTCACAGTATAAGCAGTGTGTAGGTGATACAGTCACAGTATAAGCAGTGTTTGGGTGATACAGTCACAGTATAAGCAGTGTTTAGGTGATACAGTCACAGTATAAGCAGTGTTTAGGTGATACAGTCACAGTATAAGCAGTGTTTGGGTGATACAGTCACAGTATAAGCAGTGTTTAGCTGATACAGTCACAGTATAAGCAATGTTTGGGTGATACAGTCACAGTATAAGCAGTGTTTAGGTGATACAGTCACAGTATAAGCAGTGTTTAGGTGATACAGTCACAGTATAAGCAGTGTTTAGCTGATACAGTCACAGTATAAGCAGTGTTTGGGTGATACAGTCACAGTATAAGCAGTGTTTAGGTGATACAGTCACAGTATAAGCAGTGTTTAGGTGATACAGTCACAGTATAAGCAGTGTTTGGGTGATACAGTCACAGTATAAGCAATGTTTGGGTGATACAGTCACAGTATAAGCAGTGTTTGGGTGATACAGTCACAGTATAAGCAGTGTTTGGGTGATACAGTCACAGTATAAGCAGTGTTTGGGTGATACAGTCACAGTATAAGCAGTGTTTAGGTGATACAGTCACAGTATAAGCAGTGTTTGGGTGATACAGTCACAGTATAAGCAGTGTTTAGGTGATACAGTCACAGTATAAGCAGTGTTTGGGTGATACAGTCACAGTATAAGCGGTGTTTGGGTGATACAGTCACAATATAAGCGGTGTTTGGGTGATACAGTCACAGTATAAGCAGTGTTTGGGTGATACAGTCACAGTATAAGCAGTGTTTAGGTGATACAGTCACAGTATAAGCAGTGTTTGGGTGATCCAGTCACAGTATAAGCAGTGTTTAGGTGATACAGTCACAGTATAAGCAGTGTTTAGGTGATACAGTCACAGTATAAGCAGTGTTTGGGTGATACAGTCACAGTATAAGCAGTGTTTAGGTGATACAGTCACAGTATTAGCAGTGTTTAGGTGATACAGTCACAGTATAAGCAGTGTTTGGGTGATAAAGTCACAGTATAAGCAGTGTTTAGGTGATACAGTCACAGTATAAGCAGTGTGTAGCTGATACAGTCACAGTATAAGCAGTGTTTAGGTGATACAGTCACAGTATAAGCGGTGTTTGGGTGATACAGTCACAGTATAAGCGGTGTTTAGGTGATACAGTCACAGTATAAGCAGTGTTTGTGTGATACAGTCACAGTATAAGCAGTGTTTGGGTGATACAGTCACAGTATAAGCAGTGTTTGGGTGATACAGTCACAGTATAAGCAGTGTTTGGGTGATACAGTCACAGTATAAGCAGTGTTTGGGTGATACAGTCACAGTATAAGCAGTGTTTGGGTGATACAGTCACAGTATAAGCAGTGTTTGGGTGATACAGTCACAGTATAAGCAGTGTTTGGGTGATACAGTCACAGTATAAGCAGTGTTTGGGTGATACAGTCACAGTATAAGCAGTGTTTAGGTGATACAGTCACAGTATAAGCAGTGTTTGGGTGATACAGTCACAGTATACGCAGTGTTTAGGTGATACAGTCACAGTATAAGCAGTGTTTGGGTGATACAGTCACAGTATAAGCAGTGTTTGGGTGATCCAGTCACAGTATAAGCAGTGTTTGGGTGATACAGTCACAGTATAAGCAGTGTTTGGGTGATACATTGTCTTTAATGTGGGGAGGGTCCTGGGTGGCGGCGGTAGAGTTTAACCAGTAAGTGGCCGTTGTGTGGTTGGTATAGCTGTATATTTGCTGTGAGGCAGTCAGCAGACAGACGTGAGAAGCTATATTGTTACCATGGGTCCCGTTTCCATAGAGTCACCAAACCAGAGACTAATTGTGATATTTCGAGGATCTCTCTCGTCCCCTGAGCTGACACTTCTCTCCGCTGTTACTGGAAATTACAAATGCTGCCTATTATATATGTTCCCATCTCCCTCCGGGAAAACCCAATATCCAAACTGAAACCCGGGGAGGATAGTACCCTCCCACAGGCAGATATACGGCACATCTAGTGATGAATGCAGCTGTCCTGTGTGTGGAAACAGATCTTTATTACATGAAATTCCCATATCTCACTCTGCACCCAGCAAATGAAACAGCTAGGGGAGAACAGCGCCACCTGCTGACTGAGGGGGGGGGAGAACAGCGCCACCTGCTGACTGAGAGGGGGAGAACAGCGCCACCTGCTGACTGAGGGGAGGGGGGAGAACAGCGCCACCTGCTGACTGAGGGGAGGGGGGAGAACAGCGCCACCTGCTGACTGAGAGGGGGAGAACAGCGCCACCTGCTGACTGAGAGGGGGAGAACAGCGCCACCTGCTGACTGAGAGGGGGAGAACAGCGCTACATGCTGACTGAGAGGGGGAGAACAGCGCTACATGCTGACTGAGGGGGGAGAACAGCGCCACCTGCTGACTGAGAGGGGAAGAACAGCGCTACCTGCTGACTGAGGGGGGAGAACAGCGCTACCTGCTGACTGAGAGGGGGAGAACAGCGCTACCTGCTGACTGAGAGGGGGAGAACAGCGCTACCTGCTGACTGAGAGGGGGAGAACAGCACCACCTGCTGACTGAGAGGGGAGAACAGCGCTACCTGCTGACTGAGAGGGGGAGAACAGCGCCACCTGCTGACTGAGAGGGGGAGAACAGCGCCACCTGCTGATGGGGTAATGCTGATTATTGTAATTTTATTACAAATCAGCATGTGAAATAGAGTGATTTAAGGTTTTTGCATTTCTACTGATTGATCTGTATAAATATTTCGCCGCCGGTCGTATTATTTTCTCTCTGTGATGTACCCGTCTCTGAGCTGTAACACGCGAGCGCCATGACATCCCTTACAATCACCGCCACACGTGGAATAAATATAACGAAAGGTTTTCTAGATTCTCTTCTTTCATTTTCAGGAGACAGAAACATAAATCCCCCAACACTTTAAATATATATATTTTATTATTTTATAGAGGGGAGAAAAGAAAGATTCAAAACGGCCAGAATAAAACAGATTGATTTGTTTTATTATTTGCACCAAACTGAACTGCAGTAATCTTACGTTGGTAAAAGGGGCAGAAAGGGTGGGGTACAAGGGCTACCATTTTAGATTGAAAAAAGGAGGGAGGATATTGGAATGTGACCTTTCAGACCATCTGATAAACTAAACATATATAAATATAATACACACATTATATGGATTCTATATGTTCCCTCCTTACAGATTCTTGAAGCAGTCATTCTATACGTTATGATGTAATAGGAATCCTATTAAGGCCAATAATTATATATATGTGAATCTGTCAGACTACACAGTGAATGTAGTGTGATAAAAAGAAAGGGGAATCGTCCTATATATTGGGGTTATGTATGCAAAGTGTTGGGACATGTATAGAAGAGATCTATACATTGTGTTGGAAGAATGCCAGGAAACGTGTAAAATAAGGGTCTGTGGAGTCTCCTGATTATGACATCACCTGTGGCCTGATATGCAAATTAACTAATGTTCTACGGGAAATGTGTCATTTATATATCAAGTCACAAGGTGATGTCATAAGGAGGAGACACAGCACCCCCCTTTAACACACATTATTCTCTTATTTTATGCATTTGCTGTAATTTTGCAGACACAGTGTATAGATTTTTTTTACAGTCACAGTATAAGCAGTGTTTAGGTGACCCAGTCACAGTATAAGCAGTGTTTAGGTGATACAGTCACAGTATAAGCAGTGTTTAGGTGACACAGTCACAGTATAAGCAGTGTGTAGGTGACACAGTCACAGTATAAGCAGTGTTTAGGTGATACAGTCACAGTACAAGCAGTGTTTGGGTGATACAGTCACAGTATAAGCAGTGTTTGGGTGATACAGTCACAGTATAAGCAGTGTTTAGGTGGTACAGTCACAGTATAAGCAGTGTTTAGGTGACACAGTCACAGTATAAGCAGTGTTTAGGTGATACAGTCACAGTATAAGCAGTGTTTAGATGATACAGTCACAGTATAAGCAGTGTTTAGATGATACAGTCACAGTATAAGCAGTGTTTAGGTGATACAGTCACAGTATAAGCAGTGTTTAGATGATACAGTCACAGTATAAGCAGTGTTTGGGTGATACAGTCACAGTATAAGCAGTGTTTGGATGAGTGATACAGTCACAGTATAAGCAGTGTTTGGATGAGTGATACAGTCACAGTATAAGCAGTGTTTGGATGAGTGATACAGTCACAGTATAAGCAGTGTTTGGATGAGTGATACAGTCACAGTATAAGCAGTGTTTGTGTGATACAGTCACAGTATAAGCAGTGTTTGTGTGATACAGTCACAGTATAAGCAGTGTTTAGGTGATACAGTCACAGTATAAGCAGTGTTTAGGTGATACAGTCACAGTATAAGCAGTGTTTAGGTGATAGTCACAGTATAAGCAGTGTTTAGGTGATAGTCACAGTATAAGCAGTGTTTAGATGATACAGTCACAGTATAGGCAGTGTTTAGATGATACAGTCACAGTATAGGCAGTGTTTGGGTGATACAGTCACAGTATAAGCAGTGTTTAGGTGATACAGTCACAGTATAAGCAGTGTTTAGGTGATACAGTCACAGTATAAGCAGTGTTTGGGTGATACAGTCACAGTATAAGCAGTGTTTGGATGATACAGTCACAGTATAAGCAGTGTTTGGGTGATACAGTCACAGTATAAGCAGTGTTTGGGTGATACAGTCACAGTATAAGCAGTGTTTAGATGATACAGTCACAGTATAAGCAGTGTTTGGGTGATACAGTCACAGTATAAGCAGTGTTTGGATGAGTGATACAGTCACAGTATAAGCAGTGTTTGGATGAGTGATACAGTCACAGTATAAGCAGTGTTTGGATGAGTGATACAGTCACAGTATAAGCAGTGTTTGGATGAGTGATACAGTCACAGTATAAGCAGTGTTTGTGTGATACAGTCACAGTATAAGCAGTGTTTGTGTGATACAGTCACAGTATAAGCAGTGTTTAGGTGATACAGTCACAGTATAAGCAGTGTTTAGGTGATACAGTCACAGTATAAGCAGTGTTTAGGTGATAGTCACAGTATAAGCAGTGTTTAGGTGATAGTCACAGTATAAGCAGTGTTTAGATGATACAGTCACAGTATAGGCAGTGTTTAGATGATACAGTCACAGTATAGGCAGTGTTTGGGTGATACAGTCACAGTATAAGCAGTGTTTAGGTGATACAGTCACAGTATAAGCAGTGTTTAGGTGATACAGTCACAGTATAAGCAGTGTTTGGGTGATACAGTCACAGTATAAGCAGTGTTTGGATGATACAGTCACAGTATAAGCAGTGTTTGGGTGATACAGTCACAGTATAAGCAGTGTTTGGGTGATACAGTCACAGTATAAGCAGTGTTTGGGTGATACAGTCACAGTATAAGCAGTGTTTGGGTGATACAGTCACAGGATAAGCAGTGTTTGGGTGATACAGTCACAGGATAAGCAGTGTTTGGGTGATACAGTCACAGGATAAGCAGTGTTTAGGTGATACAGTCACAGGATAAGCAGTGTTTAGGTGATACAGTCACAGTATAAGCAGTGTTTAGATGATACAGTCACAGTATAAGCAGTGTTTAGATGATACAGTCACAGTATAGGCAGTGTTTGGGTGATACAGTCACAGTATAAGCGGTGTTTGGGTGATACAGTCACAGTATAAGCAGTGTTTGGGTGATACAGTCACAGTATAAGCGGTGTTTGGGTGATACAGTCACAGTATAAGCAGTGTTTGGGTGATACAGTCACAGTATAAGCAGTGTTTAGCTGATACAGTCACAGTATAAGAAGTAGTGTTTAGGTGATACAGTCACAGTATAAGCAGTGTTTGGGTGATACAGTCACAGTATAAGCAGTGTTTAGGTGATACAGTCACAGTATAAGCAGTGTTTGGGTGATACAGTCACAGTATAAGCAGTGTTTAGGTGATACAGTCACAGTATAAGCAGTGTTTAGGTGATACAGTCACAGTATAAGCAGTGTTTGGGTGATACAGTCACAGTATAAGCAGTGTTTAGATGATACAGTCACAGTATAAGCAGTGTTTGGGTGATACAGTCACAGTATAAGCAGTGTTTGGGTGATACAGTCACAGTATAAGCAGTGTTTGGGTGATACAGTCACAGGATAAGCAGTGTTTGGGTGATACAGTCACAGTATAAGCAGTGTTTGGGTGATACAGTCACAGGATAAGCAGTGTTTGGGTGATACAGTCACAGGATAAGCAGTGTTTGGGTGATACAGTCACAGGATAAGCAGTGTTTGGGTGATACAGTCACAGGATAAGCAGTGTTTGGGTGATACAGTCACAGTATAAGCAGTGTTCGGGTGATACAGTCACAGTATAAGCAGTGTTTAGGTGATACAGTCACAGTATAAGAGGTGATTAGGTGATACAGTTACAGTATAAGCAGTGTTTAGGGGATACAGTCACAGTATAAGCAGTGTTTAGGGGATACAGTCACAGTATAAGCAGTGTTTGGGTGATACAGTCACAGTATAAGCGTTGTTTAGGGGATACAGTCACAGTATAAGCAGTGTTTAGGTGACACAGTCACAGTATGAGCAGTGTTTGGGTGACACAGTCACAGTATAAGCAGTGTTTAGGTGACAGAGCCCCTGTAAAAAGCAGCAGCAAGGAAGTCACTTAAGATTGGACAATTCAAGTCCTTGGTGATATAACATTTCATTATCTGACCTGTGTTCAAGCACAGCCATACTATAGAGAGATCACTATAGAGCAAAGCACAGACTTTAGGATGGGGGTTAAATAAGACCCAACACATTACAGTAAGTAATCTGGGATAGGGTAATACAGCGGGTCAGCTAGGAATGTATGAATGAGATTTAATAGAATTTCTGGAGGAATATTATATATAAAAGAGAATAACATTATAAATGCAATAAGACCCCATTTTGTTGGTTTAATAAGATTTCACTGATTAAGAAGTGGGGAGACTTAACACTAGCTCACTCTGTCCAGTGCCCCCTTGTGGGCGTGGCCTCTCTGGAGGTACTACCCCTATTTTGTCAGATAGAGGGGGAAGCAATGGTTCCCGAAGCTTTCTACAGTCGTGATCATGCGAAATATGGATAATTTCAGACCAATAAGAGGCAACTGGATTGTGAAGGCCACGTCCACAAGCAGAGACCGGAGGAATGTTGTGTCCTAGTGCTCAGTGTGATACAAAGCTCACAATAATAATACACATTAAAGTCACCATACAGGGCCATTTAATAGTTGGTTGCATTGCGAATTATTTAATAAGAGAACCAATCTGCACTTGGATAATTAAATTAATTTCCCAACACGTTCTGTGAATGTGACCCATGTCCTACTTCATGGGACTCATTTTATAAACTTTGGAAAGAATAAAGGCCGATTTGACCTGGCAGCATTGTCCAACATGAGGAACGTGACGGGGGAGCATCTCACATGTACAAAGGCCGGATTGTGGCCTGGAATCCTCCCACCCAGAGACAAGCAAAGTGTTATTTAAGGAGCAGTTTCTCATAGCGTCCAGAATATTAGACCAGCGCGGGATCGTGTAATGTAAAGGGGAAAACGATCTGTCTGGTCGGATTATTCCTCAGTTCTCCACGTCTCCTATACACTGCACATAAAGTGTAATAGAGTCCCCGCCCCTCTCTCCAAGCCCCGCCCCTCTCTCCAAGCCCCGCCCCTCTCTCCAAGACCCTCCTTAATCAGTCACTGAATTTAGCAGCCCCAGTATAATTCCTTCCAATGTAACACTGCAGGAGATCTGGAACTTGTTTAATTGTAAAAATAAGTGAATTTCACAGATATTAAACACATGTACAACATACAGAACATAAGGTAAAGCTGCCCTTTTAATTCCCATAGAATATACCGTACACCACAAATGATAAATATTAGCACATTCCGGAAATTACTCCTGATAAAAAATGTCATTTAATTAATGTGATTAAATCAGATGTTCCCGCTGCACCATGTGACCAGATAAAGCCTATTTGTCAGGCTTTGTAATTGTGTCGCTCGCAACAGTCAAACAATGTCAAACAGATCACTAGAGAGAAAATGAAATGGATCTGACATCTAACAAGCCACTGGGCACTGGAATGGTTAAACATCTTATTGGCAAACCCCCAATGCACAAACCCCACCCCAAAAACTGGGAATCTTTTTGATTTATTTCTTTAAAACCCCACAAAAAAAACAGGACAATTCTTGATCAGAAATCTCTCAAAACCTTCAATAAAAAGTGAACTGGTGACAAAACAAATACCATACATATCTTAATGCCTGGATAAGTCCAGATACTCCCCCACTCTGACCTCAAAAAAAGGAATATTGGAATTCCTCTGCCCCCCTCCCCCCCCCCCCCCATATCATATTTTGCTATATATATTTATATATATATATAAAAAAGAGGCATCTTTTCTAATGTTAATACAATAAGACCAGAATTACACACGGCTTCTATTAAGCAGATCATTTACAAACACATTGTACACAAACCAAGCGGGGGAAACAGATTGGAAGGAAGAGAGAAGTACAAGTTTTACATTGAAGAAAATAAAAATAATACATTAAAATGTTTTTATTTTTCCCCTCTCCTCTATTTCACTTGAAGGGCTTACAAAGTACGGTAATTCTACAAAGTCTGTTCTTGGTTTGATGCTTGTGTAACTTTATAAAACAAAGAGTCCCAAGAGAAATATATTTATATATAATAAGCCAGTACAAAATCAGGACAGCATTTTTTTTTTAAACTTACTTTTTTTAATAATATTATTTAAGAACAAAAATAAAAATAAAATAAAAAAAATTAGGAAAAAAAAAAACCTTGAGGAGGCACTGTGAACCTGTAACCTCATTACACAGAGAATGAAAATATAGGGGAGAAGAAACAGATGGTATATTATATACATACACACACTGGATCAGGTTAAAAAAAATATATAAAAAACACACTAAATGTTAGGGAAGAAGACTGAACATCTTTCCAAAAACCAAGTTATTTAAATATAGATAAAAAAAAAAAAGTAATTTTTTTTTTATTTGTATTTTTTCATTTTTTACAAAACCCAAGGACTTATTTTATTGCAAGAAACTCATTTATAACGAAAAGCATAAAACAGAATGGGCTGTTATTATTTCTTATTTTATTTTAAAGCAGTGTGTTTAATTGTAATGGAGGGCTGTATTTGTGACGCTCTGGATACTGGAGGCTTTTCCATATTTCATACAGAAAGGAGGAGAGCAGGATCCAGCAGTATATAATAACAAAGTTATTGGAGCCGAATTCTACACCTGGGAGAGATGCTTATAGGAGAAGGAGCCACCAAACAAAGTACAGGTGGGACAGTAAGTGGCCAATATAGTGACACACCTATGTTCATGCAGGGATTTCCCTTAGAAAGGTTACTGTCAGTATTGGCACAGGAACATGTGTTTTCCATAGGGTCATTCCTTAGCCCAAAAGCTGGTGGTACTGTACAGTAAATTCCTAAAATCAGGTGTATGATCGCTGGGAAATTGTACTGCTAACGGTGAAATACCTGTATCAGCATCTCCAATAAAAATTAAAAAAAACAACAATCATTTATTTCGAAGGGAGAATATGCAATAATGCTGAAAATTCAAATAATTTATTTTTAAACCAAGGATGGAAAATACTAACTTTTATTTATGAAAAAGAGGGAATTGACAGTGGAATTTAAAACTTAAGGCCAATTCACCTAAAATGAAGATTTTTTCCCAACTTGGTTACTTTGTACGTAAGTTTGAAATTCCCTGCAATGTCCTCTTTCATGAATTAAGCCCTGAATGTTTCGGATACACGGCATATCAGCGATAAACAAACACAGTCTCCACGGGTAGAAGTTCCAGACACCGAGTACAATCCCGACGGTTATCAGAAAGATTATAAATTTGGGGGACCCGGGGGACCCCCCCCCCCCCCCAATGATTTAATTGAGAGCAGCATAGAAGGTGCAAAACTAAAACATTTGGGTTAATTGCTGCCAAATCTGTAGTGTGAATCTCCTCCTCTAACATCCTTCCCATTATTAAGTTTACCGTCCCTTCTAATCCTTTTATTAAATTAAAAAAAGCCTGAAATCTTCACCCCCTTCCCGTTAATGCAGTAAAGGATCCACAGTACCTCCTCCCGTATTCTGCTTTTACATCAACATTAAACCCCTTCCTGTAAAAAGGCAGGGCCTAAATAGCGAAGGGTTTAATTTCGTTTTTAAAATGTCATTTTTTAAAATTTCAATTTACAGGTAGATAAGTTTCAAACTTCTCTCTTTTTTGGAGATTTTTACTTTTATTTAAAACAAACATTTTGTTCCTCCACATCGGCCTGTTATACACATATATATATATGTTTTTTTTTGTTGTTTTTTTGTTTTCGGTTTTTCAGCTTTCGTGTGTTTTACTGCGACGCCTGTGAAGTGGGATTCTCCGATTTGCTTTCTTGACTGGAGGGGGGTTTGCTGTTCCATGGGCTGTTGGCACCCAGTGCGGGCGAATTATTGAAGCTGTCCTCGTCATCAATTCCATTGGCGGCATCAAACTGAGTGTTCTCCAGCCGGGTTATAAGCCGCTCGTCTTCATCGCCAAATTCTCCGCCCATCAAGGTTGGTTCGCCAACCACCATTACATCCTGAAAGGGAAGAGTTCCAGAAACATAATCAAGGCAGACGCGTGTCCCTCCCTTCCACTACTCATGGTCAGGAGCGGCATCTCGGAGCTCAGGGGGAAGCTGAGGCCTGCAAAAATGCATGTAATGTAAGGGATGTAGGGTTAAGGCCCATCCACGTATCAACACAGCAGCATTGGTTTCAGTCAATACACAGGAAGCCGCACTTCCTGGACATACACACAACGCGTTCTCCAGCGCTAACTAACTCCACGTATCACAATACTAGAAAGGAATCGGGAGACGCAGGGCCGGGGTAACCCAGGGTCTGCAAACAAAATAATACCGGCCCTGCTATTTACACCATTAGCTTTACTGGAAGACTTAGTCGCCAAAAACATGAAGTTGTGTTTAACTGAAATATTGCATCGAGTGTGGGCATTTTATATAGAAATGCTTTAATGAAAGAATAAAAATAAAAGTAGCTTAATACCGATAGAGCTATACAGAGCAAAGATTCTAAACAACATGGCCGCCCCATGATACAGCTATACAGAGCAAAGATTCTAAACAACATGTCCGCCCCCTGATAGAGCTATACAGAGCAAAGATTCTAAACAACATGTCCGCCCCCTGATAGAGCTATACAGAGCAAAGATTCTAAACAACATGTCCGTCCCCTGATACAGCTATACAGAGCAAAGATTCTAACCAACATGTCCGCCCCCTGATAGAGCTATACAGAGCAAAGATTCTAACCAACATGTCCTCCCCCTGATAGCTATACAGAGCAAAGATTCTAACCAACATGTCCTCCCCCTGATAGCTATACAGAGCAAAGATTCTAACCAACATGTCGCCCCCTGATAGAGCTATACAGAGCAAAGATTCTAAACAACATGTCCTCCCCCTGATAGAGCTATACAGAGCAAAGATTCTAACCAACATGTCCGCCCCCTGATAGAGCTATACAGAGCAAAGATTCTAACCAACATGTCCTCCCCCTGATAGAGCTATACAGAGCAAAGATTCTAAACAACATGTCCAACCCCTGATAGAGCTATACAGAGCAAAGATTCTAAACAACACGTCTGCCACCTAATAGAGCTATACAGAGCAAAGATTCTAAACAACATGTCCTCCCCCTGATAGAGCTATACAGAGCAAAGATTCTAACCAACATGTCCTCCCCCTGATAGAGCTATACAGAGCAAAGATTCTAAACAACACGTCTGCCACCTAATAGAGCTATACAGAGCAAAGATTCTAAACAACATGTCCACCCCTGATAGAGCTATACAGAGCAAAGATTCTAAACAACATGTCCACCCCCTGATAGAGCTATACAGAGCAAAGATTCTAAACAACACGTCTGCCACCTAATAGAGCTATACAGAGCAAAGATTCTAAACAACATGTCTGCCACCTAATAGAGCTATACAGAGCAAAGATTCTAAACAACATGTCTGCCACCTAATAGAGCTTGCTGTGCCAAGTCAAACACACACACGACTATATGTGGATTTTAGTTGCTGAACTACAATTAAAATCTGCTTTAATCTCCACTTATTTTGCTCTGTTGAATAATAAATAAGAATTGGCAATTCCTATAATTAAAGGAAAATCAAGTTATGTTTAACTGAAACATTGCTTTAACTGCAAACGGTTTATAAAGAAATCCTTTAGTGAAAGTATTCAGCCCTCTTTCTCTGTATAGCTCTATCAGGGGGCGGACATGTTTAGAATCTTTGCTCTGTATAGCTCTATCAGGGGGCAGACATGTTGTTTAGAATCTTTGCTCTGTGTAGTTCTACAAGGTGGTGGACATGTTTGGTTAGATCTAAACATGTCTGCCTCCTGATAGAGATACAGAGCAAAGAGGACTCAATAATGTACTTTTTATGTCAATTTTTTCATTTCTAGTTAAAGTATCTATACTTGATGCAATCTTTCAATCTTTTTTTGCATACAGTTGTCCTTTAAATCACTTCTTAAATGGACGTTATCACCCCAGGCGGCTGGAATAAGGCCATGATGGACATGCAGAGCGCATATAATCAGAATTAAAAGGAGATGCTTACAGGTACCTGGCTGGAAAGGGCGAAGGTACTGGCTGGGCTCTTCTTCTTGCTGTTACTGTTATTCGTGTTCCCCCCTCCGGAGCTCATGGTGCTGCCCCCTGACATCTTTCTCTTCCTGCGCTTGTTGGGGGCTTGACGTGCTGGCTCCGCTGCGGGGGGGGGAAATAGGGGATTCAATGTTTTAACGGGAGTCACATGAATAATAACAGATTATAAACACAAGAATACCACTCTCACCTGGAGGAGCGACCATCCGCTGCCACTTCTGAAACAGACACGTCTTCAGGCAGTCGCGGGGGCTTAAACTGTACGTCTTGTGTCTGGACATGAGTTCCTGCATTGGCTCTAAAATTACACACAGCTGGATGGAAGAGAGAAAACCGGCAGAGATTAATTCAGCTCGATTTAACTGCACAGAAAGTACGTCTGCCCCTCTCTCCAAGCCCCGCCCCTCTCTCCAAGCCCCACCCCTCTCTCCAAGCCCCACCCCTCTCTCCAAGCCCCGCCCCTCTCTCAAAGCCCCGCCCCTCTCTCAAAGCCCCGCCCCTCTCTCAAAGCCCCGCCCTTCTCTCAAAGCCCCGCCCCTCTCTCCAAGCCCCACCCCTCTCTCCAAGCCCCACCCCTCTCTCCAAGCCCCGCCTCACTGGATGACACTGAATTAAGAAGCCCCGGTGAAATTTTATTTAATGTAAAACAACAGGAGATCTGGAACTCGTTTTAAAGTAAAAATAAGTGCATTTGACATATACTTCCCAACTCTCGCCACGTGCGAGGTGGAGTGTCTGCGTACTGTGTATATGCGTGGCAGGTGCCATTACTCAAGCTCCGGGGCGGAGACACTAGAGAATTTGTCTTTTCCTACAGGTTTGGGGGCAGGACAGTCCCACGTCAAGCAGGACAGTTGGAAGTCATGCATTTATTTAATGAGGTGACACATAAAGCATAGTCTATAGTGCCGCTCACTTACTCGGAGGTAGTTGAGAGTGGAATTGGACAGTCCACATCGTGTGATGTTCTTTGACAACTGGTCCAACATCTGGGGGTCCTGGGCCTAGAAAGAGTAAATACATAAAAATAAATTAAAACCAGACCATTAACACACTAATCAGGGATTAACAATGAAATATAGGTTTAAAACAAATAATTTAAACTACAATCCTGCCTGGACACAATGCTGCCTGCGCGCAGTGCTGAGCACACTGTACATAGACAGTATTAATGCCGGGACAGACACAATGCTGCCTGCGCGCAGTGCCGAGCATACTGTACATAGACAGTATTAATGCCGGGACAGACACAATGCTGCCTGCGCGCAGTGCTGAGCATACTGTACACAGACAGTATTAATGCCGGGACAGACACAATGCTACCTGCGCACAGTGCTGAGCATACTGTGCATAGACAGTATTAATGCCAGGACAGACACAATGCTACCTGCGCACAGTGCTGAGCATACTGTGCATAGACCGTATTAATGCCGGGACAGACACAATGCTGCCTGCGCGCATTGCCGAGCATACTGTACATAGACAGTATTAATGCCGGGACAGACACAATGCTGCCTGCGCGCAGTGCTGAGCATACTGTACACAGACAGTATTAATGCCGGGACAGACACAATGCTACCTGCGCACAGTGCTGAGCATACTGTGCATAGACAGTATTAATGCTGGGACAGACACAATGCTGCCTGCGCGCAGTGCCAAGCATACTGTACATAGACTGTATTAATGCCGGGACAGACAATTCTGCCTGCGTCCAGTGCTGAGCATCCTGTATATAGACAGTATTAATGCCAGGACAGACACAATGCTGCCTGCGCGCAGTGCTGAGCATACTGTACATAGACAGTATTAATACCAGACACAATGCTGCCTGCAGACAGTGCTGAGCATACTGTACATAGACAGTATTAATGCCGGGACAGACACAATGCTGCCTGCGCACAATGCTGAGCATACTGTTCATAGACAGTATTAATGCCGGGACAGACACAATGCTGCCTGCGCGCAGTGCCGAGCATACTGTACATAGACAGTATTAATGCCGGGACAGACACAATGCTGCCTGCGCACAGTGCTGAGCATACTGTACATAGACGGTATTAATACCGGGACAGACACAATGCTGCCTGCGCGCAGTGCTGAGCATACTGTACATAGACAGTATTAATGCCGGGACAGACACAATGCTGCCTGCGCGCAGTGCTGAGCATACTGTACACAGACAGTATTAATGCCGGGACAGACACAATGCTACCTGCGCACAGTGCTGAGCATACTGTGCATAGACAGTATTAATGCCGGGACAGACACAATGCTGCCTGCGCGCAGTGCCGAGCATACTGTACATAGACAGTATTAATGCCGGGACAGACACAATACTGCCTGCGCACAGTGCTGAGCATACTGTACATAGACAGTATTAATGCCGGGACAGACACAATGCTGCCTGCGCACAGTGCTGAGCATACTGTACATAGACGGTATTAATGCCGGGACAGACACAATGCTGCCTGCGCGCAGTGCTGAGCATACTGTACATAGACGGTATTAATGCCAGGACAGACACAATGCTGCCTGGGCACAGTGCTGAGCATACTGTACATAGACAGTATTAATGCCGGGACAGACACAATGCTACCTGCGCACAGTGCTGAGCATACTGTACATAGATGGTATTAATGCCGGGACAGACACAATGCTACCTGCGCGCAGTGCTGAGCATACTGTACATAGACAGTATTAATGCCGGGACAGACACAATGCTGCCTGCGCACAGTGCTGAGCATACTGTACATAGACAGTATTAATGCCGGGACAGACACAATGCTGCCTGCGCGCAGTGCTGAGCATACTGTACATAGACGGTATTAATGCCAGGACAGACACAATGCTGCCTGGGCACAGTGCTGAGCATACTGTACATAGACAGTATTAATGCCGGGACAGACACAATGCTACCTGCGCACAGTGCTGAGCATACTGTACATAGATGGTATTAATGCCGGGACAGACACAATGCTACCTGCGCGCAGTGCTGAGCATACTGTACATAGACAGTATTAATGCCGGGACAGACACAATGCTGCCTGCGCACAGTGCTGAGCATACTGTACATAGACAGTATTAATGCCGGGACAGACACAATGCTGCCTGCGCACAGTGCTGAGCATACTGTACATAGACAGTATTAATGCCGGGACAGACACAATGCTACCTGCGCACAGTGCTGAGCATACTGTACATAGATGGTATTAATGCCGGGACAGACACAATGCTACCTGCGCGCAGTGCTGAGCATACTGTACATAGACAGTATTAATGCCGGGACAGACACAATTCTGCCTGCGTACAGTGCTGAGCATACCGTACATAGACGGTATTAATGCCGGGACAGACACAATGCTGCCTGCGCGCAGTGCCAAGCATACTGTACATAGACTGTATTAATGCCGGGACAGACACAATTCTGCCTGCGTACAGTGCTGAGCATCCTGTATATAGACAGTATTAATGCCAGGACAGACACAATGCTGCCTGCGCACAATGCTGAGCATACTGTTCATAGACAGTATTAATGCCGGGACAGACACAATGCTGCCTGCGCACAGTGCTGAGCATACTGTACATAGACAGTATTAATGCCAGACACAATGCTGCCTGCAGACAGTGCTGAGCATACTGTACATAGACAGTATTAATGCCGGGACAGACACAATGCTGCCTGCGCACAATGCTGAGCATACTGTTCATAGACAGTATTAATGCCGGGACAGACACAATGCTGCCTGCGCACAGTGCTGAGCATACTGTATATAGACAGTATTAATGCCGGGACAGACACAATGCTGCCTGCGCACAGTGCTGAGCATACTGTACATAGACAGTATTAATGCTGGGACAGACACAATGCTGCCTGCGCACAGTGCTGAGCATACTGTATATAGACAGTATTAATGCCAGGACAGACACAATGCTGCCTGCGCACAGTGCTGAGCATACTGTACATAGACGGTATTAATCCCGGGACAGACACAATGCTGCCTGCGCGCAGTGCTGAGCATACTGTACATAGACAGTATTAATGCCGGGACAGACACAATGCTGCCTGCGCGCAGTGCTGAGCATACTGTACATAGACAGTATTAATGCCGGGACAGACACAATGCTGCCTGCGCACAGTGCTGAGCATACCGTACATAGCTAATATTAATGCCGGACAGGACTGCACAGAAAATTCAAGACTGTTGGCAACTATGATGTAGACACTGTGTGGTCAGACTCACGTGCATGGCGAGTATACTCCGGGGAATCAGTTCTCTGTGCTGCCGGATGCTGAAATGCCAGGTTTTTATCCTCATCATATCGTCAAACATGAACTCTAAGTAGAGCCGGCCCTCCACGCAGACCTAGGGGGGGGGGAACAGGTCAGGCAGCACGGCAATCAAAAGCCCCCAAGATAAAACTCATATATTCCGTGTCTGATGCTGTTCTCTACTCCGGCCACTAGGAGTCGCACTTTGTACACCGGAAAGATAACATGACACAGGACGGACATGTAGGATCACCTACAGTCTAAGTGTCCAGCTCCGGCCCTCCCGCGGTTACTGGACTACAACTTCCAGAATTCTCTGCCATTCTACAACTTCGTGTGGCATTATGGGAATTGTAGTTCAGCAGCAGCTGGAGGGCCGAGCTTTGCATGGTGATAAATGATTTGTACTTTAACAGATACCTGCCATTTCCCCCTACACAGAACCTGAACCCCACACACTGCAAAGTATCCCCCCTGCGCAGCCTGGGAGCAGTCACCATCCACAGCTCACTGATTGGCTGCAAACAGTGTGTGTGTGTGTGTGTGTGTGTGTGTGTGACTGGGGTCTTCAACGTATGAGGACCCCATTAAAAGCTACTGTTAAACATTGCGTGTGTGCAGGATTTTAACACTTTCTGTATTATGATCAGTATTTCCTAAACTCCGTGACAAACACATGATCCCTGGGATGAAAACCGAATGGCCAGCGTGTAGCGGACATACAGGTACATAGGAAGCTCCCTCTTACCTGTGTGAACATGGGTTTTCCGTGTTGCGTGACCATTGTACACTGATCGCAGTCAAGAGACACAAAGTTATTGTGGAACGACTCCTTGGGGTGCTTCAGAACATAGTACAGCTCTGTGGCTCCCCCCTCAAAGATACTCCGAAAATACCGGGGAATCAACGTCCTTCCGATCGCTAAAAACAAACGCGTGTTAAAGATGCAAAACCGTGCTTTCTCTAAATTAATCTCCACCTCGATTACTTTGTGTACGTGATCCGTGTGATTAATTCCTGTGAAAAGCACAATTTACTGATCTATACTGAAAATCATTGCACTGTGACATCCAATATGGAGGGAGCTTGTGGCTGATCAGCCGTCTGACTGACTGAATTAAAGAATCCCATGCTTAAATCACTACATCCAACACTAGGAGTGGTGGCTCCCCCTGCGCCAATCGGATCGGGGGCTAACAGACTCATCTTCACCTGTCACCACTAGGGGGAGCTAGTAAGGCTGTATATAAAGCTCCTCTCGGTTGGTTTCTCTCTCCAGTGATAGACTGTCAGTGACTGCCGGTGTTCAGACAAAAAACTGGAGCAAATTCTACTGCACAGGCGCAGTAGAATTCACTCATCGCGCACCACAGCGCATGCGCACACGGTTATGGCTGTCAATCAGCCGTAACTTTGGCAGAAGAGCGCCTGCGTGAGAGACACACACCACCTCACGTCCCCTTCGGATCAGCTCTGGTGACAGGTAGGTATAAGCGTATTACTCATTATTCTCACTCACTAGCGTAGCAAGTAAACTGGTAAAACTTACATCAGTGCCATGCTACGCGAGTAAGGGGAAGACCCACACGGGGGACAGAGGGGGACACTTGGGAGCCTACGGTGCCGATCACAACTCCCATCAAGAAGAGCCGGTGTCCCCCCACCCAGTGTGTCTTCCCCTTACTCGCGTAGCATGGCACTGATGTAAGTTTTACCAGTTTACTTGCTACGCTAGTGAGTGAGAATAATGAGTAATACGCTTATACCTACCTGTCACCAGAGCTGATCCGAAGGGGACGTGAGGTGGTGTGTGTCTCTCACGCAGGCGCTCTTCTGCCAAAGTTACGGCTGATTGACAGCCCTAACCGTGTGCGCATGCGCTGTGGTGCGCGATGAGTGAATTCTACTGCGCCTGTGCAGTAGAATTTGCTCCAGTTTTTTTGTCAGACCACCGGTCACAGGATAGGTGGTCTGCACCTTACACCTGCCAGTTTATCCTCAGACTGCAGCCAATCCTTTTCCCACTTGTTTTTCTGAATGAAATACACCTACTGTATCTCTTTGGCCCATCTTCCAAGCAGAAGGTTATGGTCAGCATGGCATCATCCTCAAAAAACTCTGTGGTGAAGGCATCCCACCAGAGATTGTCACATTCCTAATCAGAGGGGGGGGAAGAGGTTTAATGATTAATAATAACAACTCATTCCCTATCAAATCACCAGACCTGTCCTTAAGACACCGCCCTGCTCAGCTGGCAGCACGGGACCCCGCCCACCTCAGCTGGCAGCACTGGACCCCGCCCACCTCAGCTGGCAGCACTGGACCCCGCCCTGCTCAGCTGGCAGCACGGGACCCCGCCCTGCTCAGCTGGCAGCACGGGACCCCGCCCACCTCAGCTGGCAGCACGGGACCCCGCCCACCTCAGCTGGCAGCACGGGACCCCGCCCACCTCAGCTGGCAGCACGGGACCCCGCCCACCTCAGCTGGCAGCACGGGACCCCGCCCACCTCAGCTGGCAGCACGGGACCCCGCCCACCTCAGCTGGCAGCACGGGACCCCGCCCACCTCAGCTGGCAGCACGGGACCCCTGCTACATAAAACCTTAATTAACAAAGTGCACTTTAGGAGAAGGTTTAACAGGAACAGATTTAATCACAGACTTGCTGAGCAGAGTACGATCTACACAAACATTACAAACCAGAGGAAAGTGAACCATGGAGGAACTCACCTCTGTCCAGTTCTGCAGCCGTTTGTTCAGTTCAAATATCCTGTAATCTGTCTGGTTTCCATAGGGCGTATGCCTCCTTCAGAGAAACACAGGGATCATTAACACCATGCAGCAGATAGCAAGTACCGAGTATCATCAGGAAGCCAAAGGGTTAAACGTTACAAACAGTATCAGTGGGAAGAACGACAGCCACAGTGATCAACAGTAACTATACCCTGTGCAGGGAGTGGAGAGCTGGCCCTGGATAATGTATAGAAGAATATATAGAGCAGTAAGAATATTCACACCTCTCACTTTAATAAGACACAAACATTGCAATGCTCAGTGCTACAGCCACTGCAAGCGCCATACACATAATAACAGGCAAGGTTCACCCTATACACTGGGAACATGAATAAAACATGATCTATACATTGCATTAGCCAGACCATGGCAAATGTACAGATTAAGAGAAACATGTGTTTTGGGTGTGTGTGTGTATGCATGTGTGTGTATGCGTGTGTGTGTATGCATGTGTGTGTATGCGTGCGTGTGTGTATGCGTGCGTGTGTGTATGCGTGCGTGTGTGTATGCGTGCGTGTGTGTATGCGTGCGTGTGTGTATGCGTGCGTGTGTGTATGCGTGCGTGTGTGTATGCGTGCGTGTGTGTATGCGTGCGTGTGCGTATGCGTGCGTGTGCGTATGCATGGGTGTGTGTATGCGCGTGCGGGTGTGTGTATGCGCGTGCGGGTGTGTGTATGCGCGTGCGGGTGTGTGTATGCGCGTGCGGGTGTGTGTATGCGCGTGCGGGTGTGTGTATGCGCGTGCGGGTGTGTGTATGCGTGAGTATGCATGGGTGTGTGGGTGGGTGTGTGTGTATACATGCGTGTGTATGCATGCATGTGCGGGTGGGTGTGTATGCATGTGCGGGTGTGTATGCATGCATGTGCGGGTGGGTGTGTGTATGCGTGTGTGGGTGTGTATGTGTGTGCGCGACACGTCTACTCTGCCTCGATATTGAATCCGTGCATTGATGTAATCATGCCAACACATGTATAGATCATGGTTTATGCTCTACAGTCACAGTATAGCAGGGTTTAGTTGATGGAGTCCTTTCATTTTTAAACACTGTTAATTTACAGATCTCCTCTAACACTGAGATCATTGATTATATCAGGTTAAAAGATCCTATACTGAAGCGCTGCACAAACCCAGATACGACCATGTGACTTTACTACTGGTGTGGACAGGGGCTTCCGAGACCCCAACTAGAGCATCCAGTACGACCAATCAGGTACCAATGTATTCAACTACAACTCACATGATGCCCAGCCATCTTTTAGCCAATGCATGTGGCGTGAGGGAATTATTGGGAAGCTAGACATGGGACTATCCCAGATTTAGACAAACCTACAACGAATAACCAGTCACTTATACTAATGTCCCCAAGAGTTATAATAAAGGGAATCCATGTCAAACCATGTGAGTGTAGAATAAAAAGTGATCTATACAAGGGGGGCGATGTATAAAGAAGGTCTGAGTTAAAGTTCTAAAAGTGATGTAATCAGCAGGAACATTCCATTGGTTTCCATGGTGATTCTGGAGGTAAAGTTCTAAAAGTGATGTAATCAGCAGGAACATTCCATTGGTTTCCATGGTGATTCTGGAGGTAAAGTTCTAAAAGTGATGTAATCAGCAGGAACATTCCATTGGATTCCATGGTGATTCTGGGGGTAAAGTTCTAAACGTGATATAATCAGCAGGAACATTCCATTGGTTTCCCTGGTGATTCTGGGGGTAAAGTTCTAAACGTGACGTAATCAGCAGGAACATTCCATTGGTTTCCATGGTGATTCTGGAGGTAAAGTTCTAAAAGTGATGTAATCAGCAGGAACATTCCATTGGTTTCCATGGTGATTCTGGGGGTAAAGTTCTAAACGTGATATAATCAGCAGGAACATTCCATTGGTTTCCCTGCTGATTCTGGGGGTAAAGTTCTAAACGTGATATAATCAGCAGGAACCTTCCATTGGTTTCCCTGGTGATTCTGGGGCAAAGTTCTAAAAGTGATGTAATCAGCAGTAATCAGTGGGGAGGTCACTGTTGGTTTCTATGGTGACTGCACCACTTTCAGAAATTTGCTCCACAATTGACCTTTACAAATAATACCCAGGATTGCCATCAGGGGGTGCAACCCTTACAAATGTAAGGGGCTCGCTTGGGGCCTCTTTCTAAAAAAATATTTTAAAAAGCTTGCTGGGGCAGGTCCAGGGTGTGCAATACGGGGTGCTGTGTGGGTGTTGGGGGCAGGTCCAAGGTGTGCAATACGGGGTGCTGTGTGGGTGTTGGGGGCAGGTCCAAGGTGTGCAATACGGGGTGCTGTGTGGGTGTTGGGGGCAGGTCCAAGGTGTGCAATACGGGGTGCTGTGTGGGTGTTGGGGGCAGGTCCAAGGTGTGCAATACGGGGTGCTGTGTGGGTGTTGGGGGCAGGTCCAGGGTGTGCATGACAAGGGATGTGGGGGCAATAACAAAAAGGAGACAAAGAGTGGAGGATGTGGGGATCCAGACCATTTGGTAAGGGGTCCCACAATTCCTACCTGTGGGCGCTCTGGCAAGACCTGTGGGTGAAAGTAGTGTGCTGCTGGTGCTGCTATGGCAAGGGATGTGGGGGTAACAACTAAACTAGTGCAGGAGAGGGGTGAGGGGGCCCAAAATAACTGCTGGTGGCCCTGATAACATCCACGGAGTAAAGAATCACCTTGCAGTTTGATAGGCAGATTGTGCGTTTCCCATTGAAAGACATTCATTAGCTTATCAAACTGATATCATAAGAGGAGAAACATATAAACCTTCGCATCTGTGGCTATTCTACCAACACAACGTACAGAGCATTTCTCTGCATCACAGTATAAACAGCGCAGAGTGACGCACTCTTTAACCAGACCTTTCATCCAATGGACAAAGAGGGACGCTGGACTTGTCTAGTCAGGGCATTACTGAGACGTGTTAAGGGCTTTATAGCGATTTATATCATTTGTGTAAAGTCGTTTATTAAGGTAATGTGAGTACTATATCTGTGATACATACAACAAACATCCTGAGCTCCAAGAGGCACATCAGAGAGAGGAAGAGGGGCAGGGGGATTTGGCCAGTATGGTCTCTAGTCTGTGTGCATAGCACGATGAAGTGTTCAATTAAATGCACAATATGGAGATAATAAAAAGGAGAGATAGAGAGACTTACCCTATGCCGGGCTCCAGATATGTAGGAGGGTACATCGGAGTCGGCCTAAAGAGACACACACAGTTTGGCTCTTGTAACACAAGAACTTGGCTAATATATCATTATGCTATAGGGGTCTCATGACTTGCTTCACCCCACATGATGACCCTGCAGGTAACACACTGTATGATGTCCAGATATTTCCCTGGTTGTCACATTATTGCCATAGTAGAACCAGAATGTTTTTTCTTGTGCAGTCAGTGGGGATCTAGCTGGTGAGGTTTGACTATCCCAGCCGCTTGGCACCAATGCCAGGAGAGCAGCTCACGGCAGCCTCTCCAATACCAGCAGATTAAGGTTTAAATCAAAATACAGACGTGTCCCAAACATGTCTCACGTTACCCCAGTTCTGGCCAGCAAACTGAAAGCTGCAGTAATCCCAGTACAAAGGACCCTGGCAATGCATGGAATCTGCAGCAAGTGAGGTATATTGTAGGTGAAAAAGGTATGAAAATAAATCAAGCTAAAAAACGTGTAAGAAGAGGAAATAATTCAGAAAATGATCCACAACAAATGTAAATAAAACCCTAAGGGAGGGACCACCCAAACAGCAGCAGGAAAAAGAAAGAATAGGGGAGGAACACTCAAAACACATTAAAAAAATGACACAGCCCGTTTAAAAACTTCTGCAATGTTTGTGTTTAGCTGTCATTTTCCCTCTCATTTAATGTTCCACACATTCTCTATTACACTCTTATTGGCATAAGGCTTCCTTTAGATCCTATGATTTTGATTATATAATTTAATAAGATGGTTGGGGTACACTTATCCTGTCTTTTACATGAAAAATATTTTACACATCTAGAAACTGCAATAAAACCCTACTAAATAGATTGTAATATTTGTTCTGGGTTTTTTGCATGTTATAACCCAGGGCTTGACAAATGTGATTTAAATCTAGGAGCCAGTACCAAACTTTGTGTCAGAAAGGAAAACTGTTTGGGTCAAGGTCCATAAACATCTATATATGACACACATACTAATGCACACACATGCATGTTAACACACATACATACACACTCGCCAACAAATGATTTCACTCTTACATACATGCACAAACACATGCTTGCACATACATAAACACTCATATGCCGTCACAAATACATACACACTAATCTAATTCTAGTCGCCATGGCGACTTGGCGCCCAGTATTCGTCGAGCCCTGTTATAGGGCAATAACCAGACCTTACCATTTCTCCTATTGTGACCTTTTAACCCCAGCACCAACACTAACCTAATTCTAGCCCTACGCAGGCCGACTTGGGAGATATATTTATTTATATATATATTTTTTCCTACAGTGATGTTGCTGTTCTAGAAAGCAATCACTGCCACAGCAGGACAGGGTCATAGGAGAATTTTCAATATAGCTCTTGCGATCGCTCCAGGGGGGGGATCAAACTGCCGCTAGAGGTTTCATTCTGGTGGTGCTGGATACATTGAGCGATCAGTGATCACTTCTGACACTCGTGTACACAGGATGTATGTTATCTATAGAACCACACCAGATGTGGCAATATGTATCAAACATAAAATAATAAACCAAAAATAAAACAAGACTTTGGACTGGGAATTTCTCTGGTTTTATTTTTATTATTTTATGTTTGATCCATATTGCCACATCTTGTGTATTCTATAGGTACTTAGATATTATGGAAAGCTGTTTTATTACTGACTTGCTATTCACACACCGGTGATTAACCCTGTGAGCTCACGTACTCAGTAGGTCAGTCACACTAAAGTCACGTATTACCCAAACTGCTGCCGTTAGGGCTACTGCCTTCCAAATAAGAGACTGGCCAAGCTATAGCCTGAACGTTGGCCCCAAGCAACTGATCATCTCTGGCCATGGCCGGTATCCGGGCTGGGTGAGGAGGCGGCCATTTGTGTTTTTAAGTGCACCAATTGTTCACCCAGCTCTCCTCCTACTGTGAAATTTCAGCAGATTAACGGTCACCTAAACACACACATATATATATATATATATATATATATATATATATATATATATATATATATACTGTTAACTTTTCGTTTTATATTTTCTCTCAATATTATCTATACATTGTGTTATCAGAATTACAGAAAATGCTTCAAGTATCATGTATAGCTTGGAGGAAAGACGTAACAGGGGGATATGATAGAAACATTTATATACATAAAGGGAATCAACACAGTAACTGAGGAGAGTATATTTATATGAAGAAAAACTACCACAACTAGAGGACATAGTCTGAAATTAGAGGGGCAACGATTTAAATGTAATATCAGGAAGTATTACTTTACTGAGAGGGTAGTGGATGTATGGAATAGCCTTCCAGCAGAAGTGGTAGAGGTAAACACAGTCAAGGATTTTAAGCATGCGTGGGATAGACACAAGGCTATCCTAGATATAAGACCGGGAATGGGGGACTAATAAAAGTACTCAAAAAAATTGGGCAGACTAGATGGACCGAATGGATCTTATCTGCCGACACATTCTATGTTTCTATGTAAGACGTGTCTGTGGTCTCCAGCTTATGACATCACATGTAGCTTGATATGCAAATGAACACATTCAATGGGAGACATCTCTTACTTGATGCATTTGCTGTAATTCTGATAACACAATGTATAGATTGTTTCATCGTAGTTATTCTCTACGTTCTCAGTAGAAGTAATGATTAGGTGTCAGACACTCTAACAAGATTAAACTATAAAAGGCTGAGCTCCAGATAGATGTTATCTACAGTAATGTCCACGAAGCCCTCTCCGTGCCGCTCACACCGCACTAGGCCCGCTGGCTGGTTTGTCTTTGGTAAAGTTTGCTGTTTCAGGGTTATTTGCCCCGAGAGGAATCATATTGGATTATAGCTGTGCTATTCGTGTGAACCACAGAGACCGATCCGACTATATGTTTATGTTTTAGGATTTACAGAACAGGTTAAAAAAAATACAATGGGAGAGGACATGTCTGCAATGAATATTGCTTACCCCACATCTCTGTCCAGCATGCTGCCCGGGTGGAAGGGGGGGAAGGCGTTGCCGTTCGGGGGCTCCTTTGGGGAGTACAGCTTGAATGACTTGGAGGAACAGCCTGTGGACGGAATATTCAAGTTGATAAAAGTGTACATAAAAAGTGCAAGAAAATAATGACTAGATCCATCTGGCCTTTCACGTTTTGTAATGCAGTGGTGTTATTATCTAATATTCTATCTTACCAGGAGCTGACATCACAAAACATTAAGTTTCCAAAACACACTATATCTGCCATAAAACGCGCACACGCGATAATATATGCAGTACACAGTTATTCAAGGTTTCATGGGTTTGTTTTCACAGTCCTCTTTAAGGGGACGTTCCACTTGTACATGTATTTAACACCGGTGAAATACACTTATTTACTTTAAAACAAATTTACATATTTCCTGTAATTTCATATTAAAAATCATTTGACCAGGGCCTCTTAAATCAGTGGTTTCCAATAGGGAGGGGCCTGGAGAGAGGGCTGGACTGTGGCTATAGAAAAAGCAGAACCAATCATACTTTATCTGCAGGTTTTAGGGGATAGGAAGAGTTGGGGGGCACATACAATGATCAAACAGGTACGGATTGTGGAACTGGCCCTCTAAGAAAGTCTAGGTACTCATTAGATTTCCCAGATTTGCAGCAGACGCCTTTAGTCCATATAATGGGCAGAAGGGGTAAAACGTAAAAGCTGCTTTACCGCCCGCTGCTGGAGCAAGGATTACTGGATTGTCATATGGACATCAGGCTGTGTACATTACACCAGCCGCTTCAGGGGACGGAGGTAGGAGGGGACAGGCCTGCCAGTCAACAGCGAAAAGCTGCCACCCTGGACACAGCACCATGTGAGATCCTGGGCAGCAGACATCATACAGGACACAATGTATACCATGAACTGGAATAAAAACTCATCTCACCGTTACATAGCGAGAGCTTTATCTACAGCAGAGACTATCACGTCAAAATTCTGTATATTTAAATTCAATTGTATCAGTACTCTAAAAAGTAATAAAATCACAGGAACTACATATAAAATGACATTTCAAATATTACACTTTAAATCCTAAAATAAGACGACATATCTTCACAATAAAAACATGAAATTACTATAAAAAGGCAGAAATGTTCACTGTATTGTTCTGGTGATGAGTCTGTGTGCATTTTGCCAGGACAATCTGGCTTCAGAGGTACAATGTTTTGTATAAAATTTCAACGTTTCCTGTAATTCACAGGTCAAATCTATATCTGATCCAGCCAAAAGGAAAAAGAAAATATTTACTAGAAATAGCTGCAAGTACAAGTGATACATATTAAATCATATTTATATTTTTATAAACTCTGTTTTATAAAGGTTGTTACAATAAAATACATCACACTGATACAATATATAAATTAATACACACTGGACATTGTATCTATTTTATTCTACATATGATTTATCGACGACACGCAGGGTACAGCTCTTCCCAAAACACACAGACCCCAGTCCTGCCAGGGAATCTCCTAATTACTAAAACACATTTCACTACTTACTACTATTGTCCCAACTCTATCTGCCAGATTCCCGCACCAGTCACTGTATATCTCACCGCTGTGCATTACATGGGATGAGCCAGGAATATACAGCCAGGTCAGCATATAGCAGACAACACTATACAAAGGGATGGGAAGGATATCATCTGTGTATTATCAGTGCTGCTCCAGCCCCACAGATCAGTGACCAGATCATACTCTCCCAGCATGAAATCCAATCAGCCAGCTTTCTAAAAATCCCCAGACCAGAATAGCCCACCTCACAGTCTGTAAACCTGTCTGACCTGTCAGCGGACACCATCAATGCATCATCCTAAATCAACAAACTAGAAACCCCCAGAGAAGCTCTGTAACTGGAAATGGACAGGAAACCAACATTACAACCAGAAAACCTCGGACAAGCGTTTCCAAAGTCCTGAGATTAGGTGTATCCCTGCATGGCCTTCCTATCATCTCTACCCCACCATAACTTATGTACTGCTCCAAGCATCAAGCAGAAACTAAACCTCATGTCTCATTAAGAACTAAACCGCCGTGCATGAGAGGTTATCTGAATCTGCACCTCTGTCCCGGGCTATGTGTATAGACTGTCTAGTACAGCTGTGCATGAGAGGTTATCTGAATCTGCACCTCTGTCCCGGGCTATGTGTATAGACTGTCTAGTACAGCTGTGCATGAGAGGTTATCTGACTCTGCACCTCTGTCCCGGGCTATGTGTATAGACTGTCTAGTACAGCCGTGCATGAGAGGTTATCTGACTCTGCACCTCTGTCCCGGGCTATGTGTACAGACTGTCTAGTACAGCTGTGCATGAGAGGTTATCTGACTCTGCACCTCTGTCCTGGGCTATGTGTATAGACTGTCTAGTACAGCTGTGCATGAGAGGTTATCTGAATCTGCACCTCTGTCCCAGGCTATGTGAATAGACTGTCTAGTACAGCCGTGCATGAGAGGTTATCTGAATCTGCACCTCTGTCCCAGGCTATGTGAATAGACTGTCTAGTACAGCCGTGCATGAGAGGTTATCTGACTCTGCACCTCTGTCCCAGGCTATGTGTATAGACTGTCTAGTACAGCTGTGCATGAGAGGTTATCTGACTCTGCACCTCTGTCCTGGGCTATGTGTATAGACTGTCTAGTACAGCTGTGCATGAGAGGTTATCTGACTCTGCACCTCTGTCCTGGGCTATGTGTATAGACTGTCTAGTACAGCTGTGCATGAGAGGTTATCTGACTCTGCACCTCTGTCCCTGGCTATGTTTATAGACTGTCTAGTACAGCCGTGCATGAGAGGTTATCTGACTCTGCACCTCTGTCCCTGGCTATGTTTATAGACTGTCTAGTACAGCCGTGCATGAGAGGTTATCTGACTCTGCACCTCTGTCCCATGCTATGTGTATAGACTGTCTAGTACAGCTGTGCATGAGAGGTTATCTGACTCTGCACCTCTGTCCCATGCTATGTGTATAGACTGTCTAGTACAGCCGTGTATGAGAGGTTATCTGACTCTGACTCTGCCCCTCTGTCCTGGGCTATGTGTACAGACTGTCTAGTACAGCTGTGCATGAGAGGTTATCTGACTCTGCCCCTCTGTCCTGGGCTATGTGTACAGACTGTCTAGTACAGCTGTGCATGAGAGGTTATCTGACTCTGCACCTCTGTCCCAGGCTATGTGTATAGACTGTCTAGTACAGCCGTGCATGAGAGGTTATCTGACTCTGCACCTCTGTCCTGGGCTATGTGTATAGACTGTCTAGTACAGCTGTGCATGAGAGGTTATCTGACTCTGCACCTCTGTCCCGGGCTATGTGTATAGACTGTCTAGTACAGCTGTGCATGAGAGGTTATCTGACTCTGCTCCTCTGTCCCGGGCTATGTGTATAGACTGTCTAGTACAGCTGTGCATGAGAGGTTATCTGACTCTGCACCTCTGTCCCGGGCTATGTGTACAGACTGTCTAGTACAGCTGTGCATGTGAGGTTATCTGACTCTGCACCTCTGTCCTGGGCTATGTGTATAGACTGTCTAGTACAGCCGTGCATGAGAGGTTATCTGACTCTGCACCTCTGTCCCGGGCTATGTGTATAGACTGTCTAGTACAGCCGTGCATGAGAGGTTATCTGACTCTGCACCTCTGTCCCTGGGCTATGTGTATAGACTGTCTAGTACAGCCGTGCATGAGAGGTTATCTGACTCTGCACCTCTGTCCCTGGGCTATGTGTATAGACTGTCTAGTACAGCCGTGCATGAGAGGTTATCTGACTCTGCTCCTCTGTCCCGGGCTATGTGTATAGACTGTCTAGTACAGCTGTGCATGAGAGGTTATCTGACTCTGCACCTCTGTCCTGGGCTATGTGTATAGACTGTCTAGTACAGCTGTGCATGAGAGTCTCTTTACTTTGAAGGCCATTTAACTGGAAGGAGCAGGCGAATAGTGAGCCAGGCGAATACAAGGGAGCAGCTTCTAAAGTGAAAAAAGCTTCTTAAGTGTGGGAGTTAGAAGCAAAGAAGGAGTTAAAAGGAAAGAAGGAGGGTAAAGTATAAATCTTTTTTATTTTATTTTATTCTATTTTTAATTTTGTGGTTTACACTAGAGAGCATGTTGGACAATGCCACTAAGTGCATGTCTTGCAGCATGCATGCTGTCTTGGAGCAAGTTCCCCGGGGTCCATACCGCTGCTGCAGATGTGAGCAGGTTGGATAATCTCACTCAGTGCATGTCTTGCAGCATGTATGCTGTCTTACAGTAAGTTCCCCGGGGTCCATACCGCTGCTGCAGATGTGAGCAGGTTGGATAATCTCACTCAGTGCATGTCTTGCAGCATGTATGCTGTCTTACAGTAAGTTCCCCGGGGTCCATACCGCTGCTGCAGATGTGAGCAGGTTGGATAATCTCACTCAGTGCATGTCTTGCAGCATGCATGCTGTCTTGCAGTAAGTTCCCCGGGGTCCATACCACTGCTGCAGATGTGAGCAGGTTGGATAATCTCACTAAGTGCATGTCTTGCAGCATGTATGCTGTCTTGGAGCAAGTTCCCCGGGGTCCATACCACTGCTGCAGATGTGAGCAGGTTGGATAATCTCACTCAGTGCATGTCTTGCAGCATGCATGCTGTCTTGCAGTAAGTTCCCCGGGGTCCATACCACTGCTGCAGATGTGAGCAGGTTGGATAATCTCACTAAGTGCATGTCTTGCAGCATGTATGCGGTCTTGGAGCAAGTTCCCCGGGGTCCATACCACTGCTGCAGATGTGAGCAGGTTGCTGCTTTGGAAAATATAATATTAGATCTAAAGAGGCAACTGGCAACACTTAGGGACATAAGCAACATGGAGCGGAGTTTACTGCTCACGGAGCAGGCATTGGCTGGGGCCAGTGTAGAGGAGGGTGATGATGGAGGGGAAGAGGTTTCTAGGGCAGAGAGCTGGGTTAGTTGTGTAAGGGGCAGTAGGGGTCGGAGAGCTAGGGAGGCTTGTTCTGAGCTGGTTCACCCCAACATGTATGCCAGCTTGTGTGAGGATGCGGGGGGGGATTAGCTCAGAAGAGGCATTTCTGGGGCAGGCGGACTCTCCTAGCAGCCAGGTGAGTAGCCTCTCCAGCGCAGTTGGGAGCCAGGACACTAGGAAGGCTAGACAGGTTGTGGTGGTAGGGGATTCTATTATTAGGAAGGTAGATAGGGTAATCTGTCGCCAGGACCCCGAATGCCGAACTGTATGTTGTCTCCCGGGTGCTCGGGTTCGGCATGTTGCGGAACGGGTAGGCAGATTATTGGGAGGGGCTGGGCATGATCCAGCGGTCATAGTACACATTGGTACTAATGACAAAGTAAATGGTAGGTGGGGGGTCCTTAAAAATGATTTTAGGGAACTAGGAAAGAAGCTAAAGGAAAGGACCTCCAAGGTAATATTCTCGGAAATATTACCAGTGCCACGCGCTACGTCAGGGAGACAGCGGGAGCTTAGGGAGATTAATGCGTGGTTGCGAAGGTGGTGCAAGCAAGAGGGATTTGGGTTCTTAGAGCACTGGGCAGACTTTGCAGTCGGCTACAGACTCTTTGGACGGGATGGGCTGCACCTCAATGATGAGGGGGCAGCAGTATTAGGGGCGAGGATGGCTATAGGATTAGATGAGCTTTTAAACTAAGCTCGGGGGGGGGAGGGTCAAGATCAAAAAGAAGCAATGGTAGCTAGGGTAGATTGGAAGGTGGGTCTAGCTATGGGAGAGGAGGAAAGCAGTGGTGGGGTTAACATAGACCAAAGGGAGGCCCATATAATTAAACCTGCACACATTAAGTGTTTGTCAACTAAACAGAAAATGGGTAGTAATCTCAAATGTATTTTAGCAAATGCAAGAAGCTTGACAAACAAAATGGGTGAGCTGGAGATACTGGTAAGTGCTGAACAGTATGATTTAATCGGAATCACAGAAACGTGGTGGGATGAGACCCACGACTGGTCAGTTCATTTACAAGGTTACTCACTTTTTAGAAAGGACAGAGTAAATAGAAAAGGGGGAGGGATTTGTCTGTATGTAAATCCTAAATTAAATCCCAGTATTAAAGAAGGTGTACATGATGTAACTGGAACTGATGTGGAGACTCTGTGGGTGGAGATTAGCTTAGACACTAAAAAGAATCACACATTACTTGTAGGTGTATGCTACAAGCCACCAAATATTAGCATTGATGGAGAAGATCAGCTTTTATTACAAATTGAAAAGGCTACAAATATGAATGAAGTTCTAATCATGGGAGATTTTAATTACCCAGATATAGATTGGAAGTGTGGCACAACTAGTTCAGCTAGGGGCAGCAAGTTTCTGGACCTGCTTAATAACAAATTTATGGCACAATTAGTAGACACCCCAACTAGAATGGATGTCTGTCTGGATTTGGTAATAAACAATGAGGAGCTTATCTCAAACATCCAAATAAGAGAACACTTGGGGAATAGTGACCATAATATGGTCTCATTTGAGATTAATGCAAAAAAGCAAATTGGTAAATACGCCACCAAAACACTTAATTTTAGAAGGGCTAACTTTGATGGACTAAGGGCATCGATTGAACATTTAGACTGGGAACGATTGTTTTCTGGACTAAACACAGAAGACAAGTGGAATGCCTTTAAGCACACATTACAAAAGTACACATCCCAATATATACCTTTGGGAAACAAATGCAAAAGACACAAATCGAAACCAATGTGGCTTACCGGTAACGTGAAACAGGAAGTACAAAACAAGAAAATGGCATTCAAACATTATAAAAACACGGGATCAGCATTATCATTTATAGAGTACAAAGAGGCCAACAAAGCCTGCAAAAAGGCAATTAAAATGGCTAAATTGGAAAATGAGAAAAGGGTTGCCAAGGAGAGTAAAACTAACCCCAAAATGTTTTATAAATATATAAATGGAAAAAAGCTAAAGAGGGAAAATGTTGGGCCCTTGTTATCCCAAATGGGAAATTTGGTAAGTGAGGACAGAGAGAAAGCAGACATTTTAAATACTTTTTTTTCTTCTGTTTATACTAAGGAAGAGCAGATGGACGAGCCCCTGCTACAGGAAGTTATGGGACATTCGCCGCAAACATGGGATTGGCTGACACAGGAAAAAGTGCTTAAGCAATTACACTCTGTTAAGATAGACAAGGCCCCAGGACCAGATGGTATACACCCAAGGGTACTTAGAGAGTTAAGCATAATTCTGGCCAGGCCACTATTCATGATCTTTAGGGATTCATTCAGTTCAGGTACAGTGCCAACAGACTGGCGAAAGGCGGATGTCATTCCAATATTTAAAAAGGGATCAAAATCTCTGCCAGGTAATTATAGGCCAGTGAGCTTGACATCTGTAGTGGGGAAACTATTTGAAGGATTGCTAAAGGTATACACTCAAGAATACATCTTGAACCAGAATATAATTAGTAAAAGTCAACATGGTTTTGTGAAAGACAGGTCTTGTCAAACAAACTTAATAACATTCTATGAAGAAGTCAGTAATAATATAGATCTAGGTGTGGCAGTTGATGTGATCTATTTGGATTTTGCGAAAGCTTTTGATACAGTTCCACACAAAAGGTTACTCTACAAATTGAGAGAAATAGGTTTGGGGGCAAATGTGTGTATGTGGATTGAAAATTGGCTAAAAGATAGAACACAAAGGGTTGTTGTAAATGGAAAATTCTCAAATTGGACAAGGGTATTAAGCGGAGTACCTCAGGGGTCTGTTTTGGGCCCTCTTCTTTTTAATTTGTTTATTAATGATCTGCCACATTGTGCTGAGAGCCATGTCTCCGTGTTTGCGGACGACACTAAATTAGGTAAGGCAATAAAGACTAATCTTGATGTTTTTTCTTTACAGGAAGATTTGGACAGAGTGGGGGACTGGGCAGTAAAGTGGCAAATGAGGTTCAATATAGACAAATGTAAAGTTATGCATTATGGGAAAAATAATAACAAAGCAACATATACGTTAAATGGTTTTTCCCTGGGAAAAACTACTAACGAAAAGGATTTAGGAATCATTGTAGATAACAAACTTGGCAACAGTGCCCAATGCCAGTCAGCAGCTGCAAGGGCCAATAAGATATTGGCATGTATAAAACGAGGTATAGATTCACGGGAGGAGGATATCATCTTGCCTCTTTACAAATCAATGGTAAGACCTCACCTTGAATATGCAGTACAGTTCTGGGCACCAGTCCTTAAAAAGGATATTAAGGAACTAGAAAAAGTGCAAAGGAGAGCTACAAAATTAATAAGGGGTTTGGAGGATCTTGGTTATGAAGAGAGACTTAAAAAATTGCATTTATTTACTTTAGAAAAAAGGCGTCTTAGAGGGGATATGATAACATTATATAAATATTTGCAGGGCCAATATAAAGAGCTCTCCAGTGACCTGTTCATTAACAGAAAGGTACAAAGAACAAGAGGTCACCCCCTGAGACTGGAAGAGCAAAGATTTCATAGACAGCAAAGGAAGGGATTCTTTACGGTTAGGACAATAAAGTTATGGAACTCACTGCCAAGAGAGGTAGTGCTATCAAC
>CM069867.1:75946170-76031170 GCA_036172795.1 Pelodytes ibericus
AATATCACAAAGTAATTAACAATCCTGACTGCTTTGAAGTGTAAAGGGGGCCAATAAAGGGGGTTTATTAGATGGCTCTGGTCAGTGACCCACATCCGACAACTTCCTGCCTTTCAGCTTCCTGGGGTGCGGTGTATACAGGCTTTAATAAAACATATATAGCAGGTCTATATGGCAGCATGTCCACTGAGCCGACAATCTGGCAACAGAAAATATAAAGTGCTTCTTATGGTTTTAATGAATCTTTAAGGAACTTTGACCAAAACAAAAAGCAGTTTGCATGTCCTGGGTGTAAAGTTGGAAGGAATAACATGTAATCTCTGTAGACATCACCAGCATATTCTGTAGCACAGTACAAATCTAGGCAAGATTGCATAGCACAATAATACCCTTTCCTTATAAACAGACTGGGGGGCACCGTACATTCAATCAGTTTATTCCCAGCCTGCTCTGCTGCTCCAGGCCACCGAGAAACCACTCAAGTCATATTAAACAGTGACAGCTTTTCCCAGAGTCAAAGTAAATAAATAAGAATAAATGTGTCAGGCCTTTGAATGAATGAGCCGGGAGTTACACTACAGGCAGGGGGCACAGCGGCTGGCAGAGTGTCATGGGAGTTGCACATGCTAAGGGCCTACATTAACCCAAAAGGCAATCTCAGCCGAATGGTTTCCCCATTACCCCACCCGAATATGCTGTGCGCTTCCCGTACTACCCCAAGTGTCAGGCAGAAAGTCAGTGACCAGCCTCCTGCTAACAAGACTTTGTGTTTGAGCACCTGCTCCTTAGAGAAAGCAAGGGTTAATTCATTTCCCTGATCCTGATAAACCGGATGTGCAGGACTCCCAGATACACTCAGGTTCACTCTCAGCTCTGTATGTGAATACATTTCATTACATTCCTGCTGATTGCTGCCCTTTTGGAACTTTACCTCGGTTGTGTTAAAATCAAGCCCCCAGTAAGACCGTCAGTGTCACATACAGACGTCTTACATCACATGCACATTACATACAGAGCATGAGCCTCACAGATAATGGAGCGTGTGCTCTGGAGATATCGCTCTACTACGGCCTGTCTAACACAGATAATCTCATGGCACAAAGACACACAGACACACTGAGCAACGGCAAATCCAGGGAGGGGGAGCCGGGAGACCCCCGGCGGGGAGGGGGATCCGGGAGGCCCCCGGCGGGGAGGGGGGAGAGGGAGCCGGGTGGCCCCCGGCGGGGAGGGGGGAGAGGGAGCCGGGTGGCCCCCGGCGGGGAGGGGGAGCCGGGAGACCCTCCTTGGCCAGCTCCCAGCTGATCAGGGGAGACCCCCGGCGGGGAGCGGGAGCCAGGAGACCCCCGGCGGGGAGGGGGAGCCGGGAGACCCTCCTTGGCCAGCTCCCAGCTGATCAGGGGAGACCCCCGGCGGGGAGCGGGAGCCGGGAGACCCCCGGCGGGGAGCCGGGAGACCCCCGGCGGGGAGGGGGAGCCGGGAGACCCACCTTGGCCAGCTCCCAGCTGATCAGCGTGAGATGTAACTGTGCTTTGTGAGAGCCCTGCACACAAACACAAGGCACACACATAAAACACACACAGCTCAACCTAGCGCTGTGTGAGCCGTCACCGCACTTCGCAGTAATGCATTTAAACTTTAATCTTACAATTTAAACATAACTTCATTTCAGACAGCGGTCCTTCAGAACATTTCTCCTAAAAGCAGCTGCACCTGTAAGCGAAGCATCCCAGCCTCTGCCGTCTATCAGGGGTGGACATGTTTAGAATCTTTGCTCTGTATAGCTCTATCAGGGGGCGGACATGTTGGTTAGAATCTTTGCTCTGTATAGCTCTATCAGGGGGCGGACATGTTGTTTAGAATCTTTGCTCTGTATAGCTCTATCAGGGGGAGGACATGTTGTTTAGAATCTTTGCTCTGTATAGCTCTATCAGGGGCAGACATGTTGGTTAGAATCTTTGCTCTGTATAGCTCTATCAGGGGCGGACATGTTGGTTAGAATCTTTGCTATGTATCGCTCTATCAGGGGGCGGACATGTTGGTTAGAATCTTTGCTCTGTATAGCTCTATCAGGGGGAGGACATGTTGTTTAGAATCTTTGCTCTGTATAGCTCTATCAGGGGCAGACATGTTGGTTAGAATCTTTGCTCTGTATAGCTCTATCAGGGGCAGACATGTTGTTTAGAATCTTTGCTCTGTATAGCTCTATCAGGGGGCGGACATGTTTAGAATCTTTGCTCTGTATAGCTCTATCAGGGGCAGACATGTTGATTAGAATCTTTGCTCTGTATAGCTCTATCAGGGGGAGGACACGTTGTTTAGAATCTTTGCTCTGTATAGCTCTATCAGGGGGCAGACATGTTACTTAGAATCTTTGCTCTGTATAGCTCTATCAGGGGCAGACATGTTGGTTAGAATCTTTGCTCTGTATAGCTCTATCAGGGGCAGACATGTTGTTTAGAATCTTTGCTCTGTATAGCTCTATCAGGTGTGGACATGTTGTTTAGAATCTTTGCTCTGTACAGCTCCATCAGGGGCAGACATGTTGATTAGAATCTTTGCTCTGTATAGCTCTATCAGGGGGAGGACACATTGTTTAGAATCTTTGCTCTGTATAGCTCTATCAGGGGGCAGACATGTTTCTTAGAATCTTTGCTCTGTATAGCTCTATCAGGGTGCAGACATGTTGCTTAGAATCTTTGCTCTGTATAACTATCAGGGGGTGGACATGTTGTTTAGAATCTTTGCTCTGCATAGCTCTATCAGGGGGCGGACACGTTGTTTAGAATCTTTGCTCTGTATAGCTCTATCAGGAGGCAGACATGTTGCTTAGAATCTTTGCTCTGTATAGCTCTATCAGGGGCAGACATGTTGTTTAGAATCTTTGCTCTGTATAGCTCTATCAGGGGGCAGACATGTTACTTAGAATCTTTGCTCTGTATAGCTCTATCAGGGGGCAGACATGTTACTTAGAATCTTTGCTCTGTATAGCTCTATCAGGGGGCAGACATGTTACTTAGAATCTTTGCTCTGTATAGCTCTATCAGGGTGCAGACATGTTGCTTAGAATCTTTGCTCTATATAGCTCAGACAGACATGTTATTTAGAACCAGCACCCTAGCTCCATTTTTCTATTTAAATTAAACCTGGTTTAAATGATTATTGCTGAATTATTTATTTTTTTATACAGTTGGCAGATTTCATAAAATTATATATATTTGAAAAAAAATCCATGGATTTCCACAGTATTTGCATTAGATATCCGATTCCTTCACCTCTTGTAAAATGTATTAATTTATGGCATTCATCCTGCAGAGGTTTACATAACAGAGGACTTGGGGATAAGACTATTCTTTATGTAGAAAGCAGAAGGGGCAAACGGTACAGAAAATTATATATTAGTGAACAAAATCCCTCTAGATTGCTCTAAAAACCTGTGATAAGGAATGTGATCATCCACTGGATCCCAAGTCTGGATCTATGGCAGGAGCCCATGTGGATCACAGACGTTACCTGAAATTAATCTTACTATATGGGCCCCGTTTATAGCCAGGCATCATGGTGGGTTTGGTTCAGCTTTCCGTAATAAGGCCTTTATTCAGGAGAGGGGGGACTGCATGGAACTGACAAGGGAACTGCATGGAACTGACAAGGGAACTGCATGGAACTGACAAGGGAACTGCATGCAACTGACAAGGGTACTGCATGGAACTGACAAGGGTACTGCATGGAACTGACAAGGGTACTGCATGGAACTGACAAGGGTACTGCATGGAACTGACAAGGGAACTGCATGGAACTGACAAGGGAACTGCATGGAACTGACAAGGGTACTGCATGGAACTGACAAGGGAACTGCATGGAACTGACAAGGGTACTGCAGAAATCAGCAGTTTGAAGTGTAACTGAATTGTTTTTTCCAACTCTGCTACTTGGGCCCTACATTTGTAATTCCCTTTCATGATAAAGGGCAAAGGAGAACTGGCCCAAAGTATCATATTAGTGTTTATATTAGTTATCCCAATCCTCCAGGGGTAAAGCCGGCAGTCCTACAACCAGAAACAGGCTTTCCACAGCTGTGTGAGGATATGCTTTATATAGGGGGTCCTAGAAAGCACAGTGGCCCCCATATAGGAAAAGCACAGCGGCCCCCATATAGGAAAAGCACAGCGGCCCCCATATAGGAAAAGCACAGCGGCCCCCATATAGGAAGCTATTGGCAGTACATGCCATGATGTGTGGAGAATTACAGATTATACTGTATATAAGAAATCCAGGGACTAGTTCCATAAACAGGCCAGGGACACAATGCTCTAGAATAGACCAACCATTGGCACACCAGCTGTTGCAGACTACGTTACCCATGATGCATTGCTCATAAGAGCACGCTAAATCCCTGGCAGTGCAAATCATAAACCAAGTGCACACAGTATATCCATTGGATTAAACCATCAGGAATAATAATAATAATACACATTACAAGCAGGACAGTCACAATACAGGGAGAGATTGGGTTATAAATTGGTGACATTTGGTTTACCAGGCATAGATTACGAAGCTTTGCTAGATAGAGGGGGAGGGGAAGGTGGGATGTCCCACCCCTTTAACTCCTTCACTGTTGACATGGGATGTAATTAAGCAAAAGGATGCAAATCCTCCCTGCACAGATCTCCTGTATGACTCCAATATAATATACACAGTGTATCCACATGTTTAAAGCATCCTCCCTGCACAGATCTCCTATATGACTCCAATATAATATACACAGTGTATCCACATGTTTAAAGCATCCTCCCTGCACAGATCTCCTGTATGACTCCAATATAATATACACAGTGTATCCACATGTTTAAAGCATCCTCCCTGCACAGATCTCCTATATGACTCCAATATAATATACACAGTGTATCCACATGTTTAAAGCATCCTCCCTGCACAGATCTCCTGTATGACTCCAATATAATATACACAGTGTATCCACATGTTTAAAGCATCCTCCCTGCACAGATCTCCTATATGACTCCAATATAATATACACAGTGTATCCACATGTTTAAAGCATCCTCCCTGCACAGATCTCCTGTATGACTAACTATACAGCAGCTGGCATATACCAGAGTCTATTTCACAATAAATAGATATTTACAGCATTTGAGGAGGGGTGGCTGAGAGGATTAGATTCTGGGGCACAGATGTCCCGCTGTGCAAATCGTGAAGCCAAAATGATAAATATTAAAGGCCTAGGATCATCGCCCCCCCACCACCACCCCCAAGCAAACTGCATGAGACTGGCAATATATATCATTTATCAAGCACATAAAATCGCCAACATAGGCCGTAGCAATGAGCTGTATGACATAGAAAAACAGCAACAAGACCAGACACATCTGAAATATATGTAAGACAAGGACTATCCTGCTAAACAACTTCATTATTATTATTATTATTATAACAAGACCTCTATGAATACAATGTATTTCCTGGGGTGTACAATTCAGAATCAACAACAACTGTATCCAGAGTTAAAGGAAATCAAAACATAAAAGCAACAAACACACAGACAGACAGAGACAATGACTAATAAATCAAACATAAAATAAGAAAATAACATGGAAAACAGAACCCTTTAATCTGTGACATTGGTAACATCACCCAGCCCAGGGCCAGAGTTAGATCCTTCAGAAACCTTTACACATATATATCCTGCCTGGGTTTGGTGCATCCTGTGCACAGTCTGGGGCCTTTAATCAAACACAATCAGCCTTTCACACAGTGAGATGTGGACTTACCCAAAGAAACAGCCAGTCAAATGGACAAAAACCAATGTGCAAATCCCAGGGACAAGAGTTAAAACATGGCTGGGGGCAGAGGGGGTCCCAGCACAGAAATGAGGGATGGATCAGGAGGCTGAGGCCTACCCTGAGACAGGCAGGCTAGCTGGAGGAGGATGCCTCTGATCTCCCCTCCCCTCCACAGACCCTTTGTTTGCAAGATTCCCCCAACAATGGCTGCTGCTCCTGCTGCTGCTGCTGCTGGACCCTGTCTGGTGGCTCTGGATCCTGCAAGGCTCTCACCCCCCTTTCCTTTCTGTGTCTCCCACAAAGAGGCCCAGAGGGAGGCCCTGTGCCTGCACCCTTCCCCCTATCTCAATGCAGGGAGGAGGCAGAGGAGGGGCCAGGCTGAGAGCAACAACAAAAGAGAGGCTGCTCCCCCCGCATTGTGTACAAAGGGGGGGGTGGAGGAGGAGGAGGAAGCAAGTGCAGGGGGCTTTACAATGTCTTGTCAGGGGCAAGGAAGCAGCCATTAGGATTTAAAGCCCAGCCAGGCACAGGCATGGATATTACAGCAGGGATTTCACAGGATCAGTGCAGCCCCCCCCCACACAGGGCCCATATCACACACCTGTCCCCCGCCCCAAATCACACACCTGTCCCCTCCTCCCCCCCCCCCCCCCACCACAGGGCCCATATCACACACACCTTCCCCCCCCCCACACACACACACACAGGGCCCATATCACACACCTGTCCCCCCCCCCCCCCCGCCCCAAATCACACACCTGTCCCCTCCTCCCCCCCCCCACAGGGCCCATATCACACACACCTCCCCCCCCCCCCCCACACACACACACACACAGGGCCCATATCACACACCTGTCCCCCCCCCCCCCACACACAGGGCCCAAATCACACACCTGTCCCCCCCCCCCCCCACACAGGGCCCATATCACACACCTGTCCCCCCCCACACACAGGGCCCAAATCACACACCTGTCCCCCCCACACACACACACAGGGCCCAAATCACACACCTGTCCCCCCCACACACACACACAGGGCCCAAATCACACACCTGCCCCCCCCCCCCCCCCCCCACACACACAGGGCCCAAATCACACACCTGTCCCCCCCACACACAGGGCCCAAATCACACACCTGTCCCCCACACACACACACACAGGGCCCAAATCACACACCTGCCCCCCCCCCCCCCCCCACACAGGGCCCAAATCACACACCTGTCCCCCACACACACACACACAGGGCCCAAATCACACACCTGCCCCCCCCCCCCCACAGGGCCCAAATCACACACCTGTCCCCCCCCCCCCCCACACAGGGCCCAAATCACACACCTGTCCCCCCCCCCCCACACGGCCCAAATCACACACCTGTCCCCCCCCCCCACAGGGCCCAAATCACACACCTGCCCCCCCCCCCCCACAGGGCCCAAATCACACACCTGCCCCCCCCCCCCCCACACACAGGGCCCAAATCACACACCTGTCCCCCCCCACACACAGGGCCCAAATCACACACCTGTCCCCCCCCCACACACAGGGCCCAAATCACACACCTGTCATCGTACTCTCTATCCCCCTGGAGCGTCTCTTTTATATGACATAACATAAAGCTTGATATGCAAATGACATATTACCCATTTAAACCATTTCCGTGGGATATATATTCAGGAGACCGCATCATGTGACATTGCTCTTAACAGTGCAAACGATTAGAAGACGGGCGCTCTTAAAGGCGCAGTGTAATTTCTAATGTCCCCCGATTTTGGTTAACGAGGCCAGTTCCATCTGGTTTGTTTTCTGGAAGTTGTAGAGGTTTCTGGTACATGTGAAATGCACTTGTTGTTTTATTTTAAAACGATTTAAAGTTCTCCTGTATTTTTATATTGAAGATTTCGCCGGGGCTTCTAAATTCAGCAACATTCCAATAAGGAGGGGCTTGGTGAGGTGGGTGGGGCTGTTGCTATAGCAACGGTTACACTTTATTTGCAGTGTTGAGGCCATGGGAAGCGCAGTGTTTATCTAGAAATATAAGTATCTTTCACACTAAGTGGATTCCAGCTAAAATATTCTCCAGATATATCAAACTCATCAGAAGAACCTGAAAATGAAGATAATTAATCCAGAGCATGTCATCAGCTGCCTCTCACATCTGCCTGATGACTACATCTCCCATAATCCCACGTGTCAGACCATTAGGAGATGTAGCAGTGACCCAGCACTGGGCTGATGCTATGCACGGCTCTCCAAGCCCCGCCCCTCTCTCTCCAAGCCCCGCCTCATTAGAATGTCAGTGAATTTAGAAGCCCCGGTGATATTATTTCCAATATAGAACTACAGGAGAACTGGAACTTGTTTTAAAGTAAAAAGAAGCAAATTTCACACATATTAAACACATACAATATCCAGAAGATAAGCCTGGTGCGACCGCCCTTTAGCAGCTGCAGTGAGTTTGGATGTCCAGGGAAGCAAGGGGTGGAGGCGGGGGTTACATTTATATATTTATTTACCTTAAGATGGTTGGCCATCTGTCCTTTCTTGTAACTAGATCTTTGTTCTGATCAAGGATTACAGACGACCTAAAGGCAGATCTGTTTCATGGGATGAGATGAGAAAAAGCCCCTGCTATAGCGACCGTTCTGGCCCTTCCAACGTCGAATATTGTTACAATACAACACCATATGCTGCAGCGCTGTACAAGGGAAACAGCATGCATTGCTGAGTTGCACCTACAGACAAAAAAGGCTGCCCCAAAGAGCTAACAATCTAAAATGGTATATAGTTACAGATTATCAGCTGGTCTGCAATATTTCCATCCCACCAGCGGAAACACTGGAAAATGAGAGAAATCATAATGTATAAACGCTGGAGATGGAGTCATGCGATTTATCATTCATCACAGGCCTCCGTAACGTGGCGACCAAAGCATCTGACTGCGCAGCATCTTTACTGAGTAAGGGTTCAGTGGGTAATAAGGAGCAGCGGAGTCACGGTAAGGGTTCAGTGGGTAATAAGGAGCAGCGGAGTCACGGTAAGGGTTCAGTGGGTAATAAGGAGCAGCGGAGTCACGGTAAGGGTTCAGTGGGTAATAAGGAGCACCGGAGTCACGGTAAGGGTTCAGTGGGTAATAAGGAGCAGCGGAGTCACGGTAAGGGTTCAGTGGGTAATAAGGAGCAGCGGAGTCACGGTAAGGGTTCAGTGGGTAATAAGGAGCAGCGGAGTCACGGTAAGGGTTCAGTGGGTAATAAGGAGCAGCGGAGTCACGGTAAGGGTTCAGTGGGTAATAAGGAGCAGCGGAGTCACGGTAAGGGTTCAGTGGGTAATAAGGAGCAGCGGAGTCACGGTAAGGGTTCAGTGGGTAATAAGGAGCAGCGGAGTCACGGTAAGGGTTCAGTGGGTAATAAGGAGCAGCGGAGTCACGGTAAGGGTTCAGTGGGTAATAAGGAGCAGCGGAGTCACGGTAAGGGTTCAGTGGGTAATAAGGAGCAGCGGAGTCACGGTAAGGGTTCAGTGGGTAATAAGGAGCAGCGGAGTCACGGTAAGGGTTCAGTGGGTAATAAGGAGCAGCGGAGTCACGGTAAGGGTTCAGTGGGTAATAAGGAGCAGCGGAGTCACGGTAAGGGTTCAGTGGGTAATAAGGAGCAGCGGAGTCACGGTAAGGGTTCAGTGGGTAATAAGGAGCAGGGGAGTCACGGTAAGGGTTCAGTGGGTAATAAGGAGCAGCGGAGTCACGGTAAGGGTTCAGTGGGTAATAAGGAGCAGCGGAGTCACGGTAAGGGTTCAGTGGGTAATAAGGAGCAGCGGAGTCACGGTAAGGGTTCAGTGGGTAATAAGGAGCAGGGGAGTCACGGTAAGGGTTCAGTGGGTAATAAGGAGCAGCGGAGTCACGGTAAGGGGTCTGCCTGTGAACAGCTGCTTTCCTAAAGACATTGGTTTTACAGAGGGATCGTCCTCTGCTGATTAACAGGACAACGCTCACCCTTATAATGACTTTTTTTTTAAAATAAATTCTCTTTAAAACTGAAGTTATATTACCCTTTAAATGTAATATCAGGAAGTATTACATTACTGAGAGGGTAGTGGATGTATGGAATAGTCTTCCAGTAGATGTGGTAGAGGTTAATACAGTGATGGAGTTTAAGCATGCATGGGATAGGTATAAGGCTATCCTAGATATAAGATAAGGCCAGGGACTAATGAAAGGATTACTTTACTGAGAGGGTAGTGGATGTATGGAATAGTCTTCCAGTAGAAGTGGTAGAGGTTAATACAGTGAAGGAGTTTAAGCATGCATTGGATAGGTATAAGGCTATCCTAGATATAAGATAAGGTCAGGGACTAATGAAAGTATTACATTACAGAGAGGGTAGTGGATGCATGGAATAGTCTTCCAGTAGAAGTCGTAGAGGTTAATACAGTGAAGGAGTTTAAGCATTCATGGGATAGGTATAAGGCTATCCTAGATATAAGATAAGGTCAGGGACTAATGAAAGTATTACATTACAGAGAGGGTAGTGGATGCATGGAATAGTCTTCCAGTAGAAGTCGTAGAGGTTAATACAGTGAAGGAGATTAAGCATGCATGGGATAGGTATAAGGCTATCCTAGATATAAGATAAGGCCAGGGACTAATGAAAGTATTACTATACTGAGAGGGTAGTGGATGTATGGAATAGTCTTCCAGTAGAAGTGGTAGAGGTTAATACAGTGAAGGAGTTTAAGCATGCATGGGATAGGTATAAGGCTATCCTAGATATAAGATAAGGTCAGGGACTAATGAAAGTATTACTTTACTGAGAGGGTAGTGGATGTATGGAATAGTCTTCCAGTAGAAGTGGTAGTGGTTAATACAGTGAAGGAGTTTAAGCATGCATGGGATAGGTATAAGGCTATCCTAGATATAAGATAAGGCTAGGGACTAATGAAAGTATTACATTACTGAGAGGGTAGTGGATGTATGGAATAGTCTTCCAGTAGAAGTGGTAGAGGTTAATACAGTGAAGGAGTTTAAGCATGCATGGGATAGGTATAAGGCTATCCTAGATATAAGATAAGGCCAGGGACTAATGAAAGTATTACATTACTGAGAGGGTAGTGGGTGTATGGAATAGTCTTCCAGTAGAAGTGGTGGAGGTTAATACAGTGAAGGAGTTTAAGCATGCATGGGATAGGTATAAGACTATCCTAGATATAAGATAAGGTCAGGGACTAATGAAAGTATTACATTACAGAGAGGGTAGTGGATGCATGGAATAGTCTTCCAGTAGAAGTCGTAGAGGTTAATACAGTGAAGGAGATTAAGCATGCATGGGATAGGTATAAGGCTATCCTAGATATAAGATAAGGCCAGGGACTAATGAAAGTATTACTATACTGAGAGGGTAGTGGATGTATGGAATAGTCTTCCAGTAGAAGTGGTAGAGGTTAATACAGTGAAGGAGTTTAAGCATGCATGGGATAGGTATAAGGCTATCCTAGATATAAGATAAGGTCAGGGACTAATGAAAGTATTACTTTACTGAGAGGGTAGTGGATGTATGGAATAGTCTTCCAGTAGAAGTGGTAGAGGTTAATACAGTGAAGGAGTTTAAGCATGCATGGGATAGGTATAAGGCTATCCTAGATATAAGATAAGGCCAGGGACTAATGAAAGTATTACATTACTGAGAGGGTAGTGGGTGTATGGAATAGTCTTCCAGTAGAAGTGGTAGAGCTTAATACAGTGAAGGAGTTTAAGCATGCATGGGATAGGTATAAGGCTATCCTAGATATAAGATAAGGCCAGGGACTAATGAAAGTATTACATTACTGAGAGGGTAGTGGATGTATGGAATAGTCTTCCAGTAGAAGTGGTAGAGGTTAATACAGTGAAGGAGTTTAAGCATGCATGGGATAGGTATAAGGCTATCCTAGATATAAGATAAGGTCAGGGACTAATGAAAGTATTACATTACTGAGAGGGTAGTGGGTGTATGGAATAGCCTTCCAGTAGAAGTGGTAGAGGTTTATACAGTGAAGCAGTTTAAGCATGCGTGGGATAGGTATATGGCTATCCTAGATATAAGATAATGTCAGTGACTAATGAAAGTATTACATTACTGAGAGGGTAGTGGATGTATGGAATAGTCTTCCAGGAGAAGTGGTAGAGGTTAATACAGTGAAGGAGTTTAAGCATGCATGGGATAGGTATAAGGCTATCCTAGATATAAGATAAGGCCAGGGACTAATGAAAGTATTACATTACTGAGAGGGTAGTGGATGTATGGAATAGTCTTCCAGTAGAAGTGGTAGAGGTTAATACAGTGAAGGAGTTTAAGCATGCGTGGGATAGGTATAAGGCTATCCTAGATACAAGATAAGGCCAGGGACTAATGATAGTATTACTTTACTGAGAGGGTAGTGGATGTATGGAATAGTCTTCCAGTAGAAGTGGTAGAGGTTAATACAGTGAAGGAGTTTAAGCATGCATGGGATAGGTATAAGGCTATCCTAGATATAAGATAAGGCCAGGGACTAATGAAAGTATTACATTACAGAGAGGGTAGTGGATGCATGGAATAGTCTTCCAGTAGAAGTGGTAGAGGTTAATACAGTGAAGGAGTTTAAGCATGCGTGGGATAGGTATAAGGCTATCCTAGATATAAGATAAGGCCAGGGACTAATGATAGTATTACTTTACTGAGAGGGTAGTGGATGTATGGAATAGTCTTCCAGTAGAAGTGGTAGAGGTTAATACAGTGAAGGAGTTTAAGCATGCATGGGATAGGTATAAGGCTATCCTAGATATAAGATAAGGCCAGGGACTAATGAAAGTATTACATTACAGAGAGGGTAGTGGATGCATGGAATAGTCTTCCAGTAGAAGTGGTAGAGGTTAATACAGTGAAGGAGTTTAAGCATGCATGGGATAGGTATAAGGCTATCCTAGATATAAGATAAGGCCAGGGACTAATGAAAGTATTACATTACTGAGAGGGTAGTGGATGCATGGAATAGTCTTCCAGTAGAAGTGGTAGAGGTTAATACAGTGAAGGAGTTTAAGCATGCGTGGGATAGGTATAAGGCTATCCTAGATATAAGATAAGGCCAGGGACTAATGAAAGTATTACATTACTGAGAGGGTAGTGAATGCATGGAATAGTCTTCCAGTAGAAGTGGTAGAGGTTAATACAGTGAAGGAGTTTAAGCATGCATGGGATAGGTATAAGGCTATCCTAGATATAAGATAAGGCCAGGGACTAATGAAAGTATTCCATTACTGAGAGGGTAGTGGGTGTATGGAATAGTCTTCCAGTAGAAGTGGTAGAGCTTAATACAGTGAAGGAGTTTAAGCATGCATGGGATAGGTATAAGGCTATCCTAGATATAAGATAAGGCCAGGGACTAATGAAAGTATTACATTACTGAGAGGGTAGTGGATGTATGGAATAGTCTTCCAGTAGAAGTGGTAGAGGTTAATACAGTGAAGGAGTTTAAGCATGCATGGGATAGGTATAAGGTTATCCTAGATATAAGATAAGGTCAGAGACTAATGAAAGTATTACTTTACTGAGAGGGTAGTGGATGTATGGAATAGTCTTCCAGTAGAAGTGGTAGAGGTTAATACAGTGACGGAGTTTAAGCATGCATGGGATAGGTATAAGGCTATCCTAGATATAAGATAAGGCCAGGGACTAATGAAAGTATTACATTACTGAGAGGGTAGTGTATGTATGGAATAGTCTTCCAGTAGAAGTAGTAGAGGTTAATACAGTGAAGTAGTTTAAGCATGCATGGGATAGGAATAAGGCTATCCTAGATATAAGATAAGGCCAGGGACTAATGAAAGGATTACTTTACTGAGAGGATAGTGGATGCATGGAATAGTCTTCCAGTAGAAGTGGTAGAGGTTAATACAGTGAAGTAGTTTAAGCATGCATGGGATAGGTATAAGGCTATCCTAGATATAAGATAAGGTCAGGGACTAATGAAAGTATTACATTACTGAGAGGGTAGTGGATGTATGGAATAGTCTTCCAGTAGAAGTGGTAGAGGTTAATACAGTGAAGGAGTTTAAGCATGCGTGGGATAGGTATAAGGCAGGACTTTGCAATGTTTGGGGAGTTACACGAATGAACAGGGTGAAATTCTGATCCGCAAATTACACCTTTCAATATTCACTTTGGACGGCTGAATTTCAACCTCATCACCCTCAGCTAGCCACGCAGCTCCCCTGTATATAAACTCTGTTTATATTGTTGAATACAACATGTTTCATGTTATATTCAGACAGGTCTTACAACATACATGCAGCCTCCAGAGACAACCAGCAAGCAGCACTATACATAAATCTAAAATATTACATCCATTAGCACAGACCCTGCCCCACCGCCAGCGATACAAAGCCAGTGAGAGAGCGCAGCCAGAGTACAGACCAGGCTGGAACACTCAGCCATGGATATAGAGCCACCTAAACACTGCTTATACTGTGACTGTATCACCTACACACTACTTATACTGTGACTGTATCACCCAAACACTGCTTATAATGTGACTGTATCACCTAAACACTACTTATACTGTGACTGGATCACCTAAACACTGCTTATTCTGTGACTGTGTCACCTAAACACTGCTTATACTGTGACTGGATCACCTAAACACTGCTTATTCTGTGACTGTATCACCCAAGCACTGCTTATACTGTGACTGTATCACCCAAACACTGCTTATACTGTGACTGTATCTTTCAAACACTGCTTATACTGTGACTGGATCACCTAAACACTGCTTATACTGTGACTGTATCACCTAAACACTGGTTATACTGTGACTGTATCACCTAAACACTACTTATACTGTGACTGTCACCCAAACACTGCTTATACTGTGACTGTATCACCCAAACACTGCTTATAATGTGACTGTATCACCTAAACACTACTTATACTGTGACTGGATCACCTAAACACTGCTTATTCTGTGACTGTGTCACCTAAACACTGCTTATACTGTGACTGTGTCACCTAAACACTGCTTATACTGTGACTGTATCACCCAAGCACTGCTTATACTGTGACTGTATCACCCAAACACTGCTTATACTGTGACTGTATCTTTCAAACACTGCTTATACTGTGACTGTATCACCTAAACACTGCTTATACTGTGACTGTATCACTCAAACACTGCTTATACTGTGACTGTATCACCCAAACACTGCTTATACTGTGACTGTATCACCTACACACGGCTTACACCTAAACACTGCTTATACTGTGACTGTATCACCTAAACACTGCTTATACTGTGACTGTATCACCCACACACTGCTTATACTGTGACTGTATCACCCACACACTGCTTATACTGTGACTGTATCACCCAAACACTGCTTATACTGTGACTGTATCACCTAAACACTGCTTATACTGTGACTGTATCACCTAAACACTGCTTATACTGTGACTGTATCACCTAAACACTGCTTATACTGTGACTGTATCACCCAAACACTGCTTATACTGTAACTGTATCACCTAAACACTGCTTATACTGTGACTGTATCACCTAAACACTGCTTATACTGTGACTGTATCACCCAAACACTGCTTATACTGTGACTGTATCACCCAAACACTGCTTATACTGTGACTGTATCACCCAAACACTGCTTATACTGTGACTGTATCACCCAAACACTGCTTATACTGTGACTGTATCACCCAAACACTGCTTATACTGTGACTGTATCACACAAACACTGCTTATACTGTGACTGTATCACCCAAACACTGCTTATACCGTGACTGTATCACCCAAACACTGCTTATACTGTGACTGTATCACCTAAACACTGCTTATACTGTGACTGTATCACCCAAACACAGCTTATACTGTGACTGTATCACCCAAACACAGCTTATACTGTGACTGTATCACCCAAACACTGCTTATACTGTGACTGTATCACCCAAACACTGCTTATACTGTGACTGTATCACACAAACACTGCTTATACTTTGACTGTATCACCCAAACACTGCTTATACTGTGACTGTATCACCCAAACACTGCTTATACTGTGACTGTGTCACCTAAACACTGCTTATACTGTGACTGTATCACCCAAACACTGCTTATACTGTGACTGTGTCACCCAAACACTGCTTATACTGTGACTGTATCACCCAAACACTGCTTATACTGTGACTGTATCACCCAAACACTGCTTATACTGTGACTGTATCACCCAAACACTGCTTATACTGTGACTGTATCACCCAAACACTGCTTATACGGTGACTGTATCACCTAAACACTGCGTATACTGTGACTGTATCACCCAAACACTGCTTATACTGTGACTGTATCACCTAAACACTGCTTATACTGTGACTGTATCACCCAAACACTGCTTATACTGTGACTGTATCACCCAAACACTGCTTATACTGTGACTGTATCACCCAAACACTGCTTATACCAGGGCTCGACAAAACCCGGGCGCCAGGTCGCCATGGCGACCTGGAAATTGAGCCTGGCGCCCGGGTGCTGTTTCCTTAATGTTCCCCTTGCCGCTGCTATCCATTTTTTGCAGCGCGAGGGGGGAAGTCTGTGCGGATTGCACAGATGGCAAGCTCCGCCCCCCTCGCGCAACGTGTGTGTTAGTGTTCAGCCGAAAGAGTAATGAGGATCGGCTGCAGCACGAATGTCCCCCCTCCCCAGCAATGAGGTAAGGCAGCAGGGGGGGGGAACATTTGTGCCGCAGCCGTTCTTCATTGCTCTTTCGGCTAAGTGCTGGGTTGTCAAGTGACGACACCCAGCACTCAAGTTAAGAAAGGGGGAAAAAAAACTTGTATATGTGAAGTGTGGGGGGGAGATGTATATGTGAAGGGGGGTATATATGTGAAGTGTGGGGGGGAGATGTATATGTGAAGGGGGGGTATATATGTGAAGTGTGGGGGGGAGATGTATATGTGAAGGGGGGGTATATATGTGAAGTGTGGGGGGGAGGTGTATATGTGAAGGGGGGGTATATATGTGAAGTGTGGGGGGGAGGTGTATATGTGAAGGGGGGGTGTATGTGTGAAGGGGGGTATATATGTGTATATGTGAAGTGGGGGGAGATGTATGTGTGAAGGGGGGGTATATATGTGAAGTGTGGGGGGGAGGTTTATATGTGAAGGGGGGGGTGTATATGTGAAGTGTGTGTGTGTGGGGTGTATATGTGAAGTGGGTTGGTGTGTGTGTGTGTTTATGAATTGAGTGTATGTTTGCGTGATTGTCTGGCTCCTAAAAAATTTTGCTGGCTCCTAGAATAAAATTAAATTTGTCAAGCCCTGGCTTATACTGTGACTGTATCACCTAAACACTGCTTGTATTGTGCCCGTATCACCTAAACACTGCTTATACTGTGACTGTATCACCTAAACACTGCTTATACTGTGACTGTATCACCTAAACACTGCTTATACTGTGACTGTATCACCTAAACACTGCTTATCCTGTGACTGTATCACCTAAACACTGCTTATACTGTGACTGTATCACATAAACACTGCTTAAACTGTGACTGTATCACCCAAACACTGCTTATACTGTGACTGTATCACCCAAACACTGCTTATACTGTGACTATCACCTAAACACTGCTTATACTGTGACTGTATCACCTAAACACTGCTTATACTGTGACTATCACCTAAACACTGCTTATACTGTGACTGTATCACCCAAACACTGCTTATACTGTGACTATCACCTAAACACTGCTTATACTGTGACTGTATCACCCAAACGCTGCTTATACTGTGACTGTATCACCTAAACGCTGCTTATACTGTGACTATCACTTAAACACTGCTTATATTGTGACTGTATCACCCAAACACTGCTTATACTGTGACTGTATCACCTAAACACTGCTTGTACCGTGACTGTCACCTAAACACTGCTTAAACTGTGACTGTATCACCCAAACACTGCTTATACTGTGACTGTATCACCCAAACACTGCTTATACTGTGACTGTATCACCTAAACACTGCTCATACTGTGACTGAATCACCTAAACATTGCTTATACTGTGACTGTATCACCCAAACACTGCTTATACTGTGACTGTGTCACCCAAACACTGCTTATACTGTGACTGTATCACCCAAACACTGCTCATACTTTGACTGTATCACCCAAACACTGCTTATACTGTGACTGTGTCACCTAAACACTGCTTATACTGTGACTGTATCACCCAAACACTGCTTATACTGTGACTGTATCACCTAAACATTGCTTATACTGTGACTGTATCACCCAAACACTGCTTATACTGTGACTGAATCACCTAAACATTGCTTATACTGTGACTGTATCACCCAAACACTGCTTATACTGTGACTGTATCACCTAAACACTGCTCATACTGTGACTGAATCACCTAAACATTGCTTATACTGTGACTGTATCACCCAAACACTGCTTATACTGTGACTGTGTCACCCAAACACTGCTTATACTGTGACTGTATCACCCAAACACTGCTCATACTGTGACTGTGTCACCTAAACACTGCTTATACTGTGACTGTATCACCTAAACATTGCTTATACTGTGACTGTATCACCCAAACACTGCTTATACTGTAACTGTATCACCCAAACACTGCTTATACTGTGATTGTATCACCCAAACACTGCTTATACTGTGACTGTATCACCTAAACACTGCTTATACTGTGACTGTGTCACCCAAACACTGCTTATACTGTGACTGTATCACCCAAACACTGCTTATACTGTGACTGGATCATCTAAACACAGCTTATACTGTGACTGTGTCACCTAAACACTGCTTATACTGTGACTGTATCACCCAAACACTGCTCATACTGTGACTGAATCACCTAAACATTGCTTATACTGTGACTGTATCACCCAAACACTGCTTATACTGTGACTGTATCACCTAAACACTGCTTATACTGTGACTGTATCACCCAAACACTGCTTATACTGTGACTGTATCACCCAAACACTGCTTATACTATGACTGTATCACCCAAACACTGCTTATACTGTGACTGTATCACCTAAACGCTGCTTATACTGTGACTGTGTCACCTAAACACTGCTGATCTATACATTGTAACATAGTAACATAGTAATTTAGGTTGAAAAAAGACACAAGTCCACCAAGTTCAACCCTTCTACCTACCATTATAGCTAATGTTCCAAAATAAGGCAAAAACCCCTAAGGAAGCTATTTTGAATGTTGCCTCCTGGGGGGAAAATTCCTTCTTGACTCCAAAGGACAATCAGATTTCTCCTTGGATCAATCAGCTCTATTATTAATGCTTATTGTTTTATTAATACCCCTGTATGTTCTATTGTAGTTGATAGCACTACCTCTCTTGGCAGTGAGTTCCATAACTTTATTGTCCTTACCGTAATGAATCCCTTCCTTTGTTGTCTATGTCTATTGTGTTAGCAGAATTGCAGTGAATGTATAAAATAAATGAAAAACATATTTTAAATGTCAGTGGTGTCTCCTACTCATGACATCACATGTGGCAAAATACCTTTTTTTAAATGGGTGGTGGGTAATTTGCATATCAAGCCACAAACACGTTTAAACTGATTTTTATACTAATTTGCCTGCAATTTTGCAAAAATAAGGTGTACATCATGTTTTATTGTCAGGAATCACTGTATAAGCAATGTTTAGGTTATGCAGTCCTGATAATAAAACAGACGTCCACTATTTCTGTTTTAATTATTTCTGAAACTATTTTGCCATAAATCCCATAAAATCAAATAGTTACCAGCAGAGGGCAGCAGAGTACTCATTAAAAGACCAAAGACAAATATATGGAAAGATGAAACTCTGCATTATCCATGGCCAGCTGAGCTCCTCTATATATTCCTCTATACATTGTGCAGGGTCTGGTGAGTTTCTCCTGCTAGAAGAACAGAGTTGGCCCTGTATAATGTATTGTTATAAAGTGACAGTGTGTAATGATGTAACTCTGTATTATCCATGGCCAGCTGAGCTCCTCTATATATTCTTCTATACATTGTGCAGGGTCTGGTGAGTTTCTCCTGCTAGAAGAACAGAGTTGGCCCTGTATAATGCATTGTTATAAAGTGACAGTGTGTAAAGCTGTAACTCTGCATTATCCATGGCCAGCTGAGCTCTTCTATATATTCTTCTATACATTGTGCAGGGTCTGGTGAGTTTCTCCTGCTAGAAGAACAGAGTTGGTCCTGTATAATGCATTGTTATAAAGTGACAGTGTGTAAAGATGTAACTCTGCATTATCCATGGCCAGCTGAGCTCTTCTATATATTCTTCTATACATTGTGCAGGGCCTGGTGAGTTTCTCCTGCTAGAAGAGCAGAGTTGGTCCTGTATAATGCATTGTTATAAAGTGACAGTGTGTAAAGATGTAACTCTGCATTATCCATGGCCAGCTGAGCTCTTCTATATATTCTTCTATACATTGTGCAGAGTCTGGTGAGTTTCTCCTGCTAGAAGAACAGAGTTGGCCCTGTATAATGTATTGTTATAAAGTGACAGTGTGTAAAGATGTAACTCTGCATTATCCGTGGTCAGCTGAGCTCTTCTATATATTCTATACATTGTGCAGGGTCTGGTGAGTTTCTCCTGCTAGAAGAACAGAGTTGGTCCTGTATAATGCATTGTTATAAAGTGACAGTGTGTAAAGATGTAACTCTGCATTATCCATGGCCAGCTGAGCTCTTCTATATATTCCTCTATACATTGTGCAGGGTCTGGTGAGTTTCTCCTGCTAGAAGAACAGAGTTGGTCCTGTATAATGCATTGTTATAAAGTGACAGTGTGTAAAGATGTAACTCTGCATTATCCCTGGCCAGCTGAGCTCTTCTATATATTCTTCTATACATTGTGCAGGGCCTGGTGAGTTTCTCCTGCTAGAAGAGCAGAGTTGGTCCTGTATAATGCATTGTATAATGGAACTGAATACAGAGTGCCACTGACAGAACGGAGCAGGCCAGAGGCAAACACAAGAAAGAACCCAAATTATGGATAAACAATCTTTCAGTTGAATACAACTTCATTTTTGAGACAGCTGTTACATAAAAGCTTTATCTATAGTGCTATGCAATTCTGTGCTATCCCCCAAAAAAGGGAACAGCCTCACCTACAGCATCCGTGGTGCTGTACCATGTAACATAAAGAATGAGAAACAGATCTGTTGTATCAGTTTCTCTTCAACTCTTCCAATGCCCTAAAAACTGTAATTATAATAGATTTATTGCTGTTGTTATAACAACACTCCTTCCCATCTCTCCAAGCCCCTCCCTCTATCTCCTAGCCCCTCCCATCTATACAAGCCCCTCCCATATCTCCAAACCTCTCCTTAATGGAATGTCAGTGAATTTAGAAGCCCCGCTGAAATCATTTTCAGTGTAAAACTACAGAGAAAGGGAGTTTGTTTTAAAGTAAAAATAAGAGCATTTCACCAAATATTAAACACAAGTAGAGTATGCAGAAAATGAACTAGATGGAGCCAGAACATAGATAAAGTATGCCTTCCCACGTTGACAGATTCATTGTACAGGGTTGTGTATCACTACGCGTGTGAGTTTCTGGAGAGAATCCTGCTTTTCATAGAAATGGAGGTGTTATTCTCTGAGATTTGCAGCGTCTGAGCTCAGAGACTCATTTGAATAGGAGCCTGGGGCTAGAGGTGCTATATTTGTACCAGTTGGGAGTGTGAGGCCGCGAGTGGAGGAAACAAAAATAGAAATCCTGGAGAGGAACGTGATGGCGCTAGGATGGATGGTCTATAGCCGGTACCAGTAGTTTCCCCCTAAACAGCCGTAATAACCCTTGTCTAAATCATAGAGCTATACGCAGCAAAGATTCGAAACAACATGTACACCCCTGATAGAGCTATACGGAGCAAAGATTCAAAACAACATGTCCACCCCCTGATAGAGCTATACGGAGCAAAGATTCAAAACAACATGTCCACCCCCTGATAGAGCTATACAGAGCAAAGATTCTAAGCAACATGTACACCCCTGATAGAGCTATACGCAGCAAAGATTCGAAACAACATGTACACCCCTGATAGAGCTATACGCAGCAAAGATTCGAAACAACATGTACACCCCTGATAGAGCTATACGGAGCAAAGATTCAAAACAACATGTACACCCCTGATAGATCTATACGGAGCAAAGATTCAAAACAACATGTACACCCCTGATAGAGCTATACCGAGCAAAGATTCTAACCAACATGTCCACCCCTGATAGAGCTATACCGAGCAAAGATTCTAACCAACATGTCCTCCCCCTGATAGAGCTATACAGAGCAAAGATTCTGAACAACACATCCGCCCCCTGATAGAGCTATACGGAGCAAAGATTCTGAACAACACATCCGCCCCCTGATAGAGCTATACGGAGCAAAGATTCTAAACAACATGTCCGCCCCCTGATAGAGCTATACAGAGCAAAGATTCTGAACAACACATCCGCCCCCTGATAGAGCTATCCGGAGCAAAGATTCAAAACAACATGTACACCCCTGATAGAGCTATACAGAGCAAAGATTCTAAACAACATGTCCGCCCCTTGATAGAGCTATACAGAGCAAAGATTCTGAACAACACATCCGCCCCCTGATAGAGCTATACGGAGCAAAGATTCTAAACAACATGTCCGGCCCTTGATAGAGCTATAGAGAGCAAGGATTCTAAACAACATGTCCACCCCTGATAGAGCTATACGGAGCAAAGATTCTAAACAACATATACACCCCTGATAGACCTATACGGAGCAAAGATTGAAAACAACATGTCCACCCCTGATAGAGCTATACAGAGCAAAGATATTAAACAACATGTCCGCCTCCTGATAGAGCTATACACAGCAAAGATTCTAAACAACATGTACACCCCTGATAGAGCTATACGGAGCAAAGATTGTAAACAACATGTCCACCCCTGATAGAGTTATACAGAGCAAAGATTCTAAACAACATGTCCGCCTCCTGATAGAGCTATACACAGCAAAGATTCTAAACAACATGTACACCCCTGATAGAGCTATACGGAGCAAAGATTGTAAACAACATGTCCACCCCTGATAGAGTTATACAGAGCAAAGATTCTAAACAACATGTCCGCCTCCTGATAGAGCTATACACGGCAAAGATTCTAAAACCCATGTACATCCCTGATAGAGCTATACAGAGCAAAGATTCTAAACAACATGTACACTCCTGATAGTTGTATACGGAGCAAAGATTCTAAACAACATGTCCGCCTCTAATAGAGCTATACAGAGCAAAGATTCTAAACAACATGTACACCCCTGATAGAGCTATACGGAGCAAAGATTCTAAACAACATGTACATCCCTGATAGAGCTATACAGAGCAAAGATTCTAAACAACATGTACACCCCTGATAGAGCTATACAGAGCAAAGATGGTAAACATCATGTCTGCCCCCTGATAGAGATATACAGAGCAAAGATTCTAAACAACATGTACACCCCTGATAGAGCTATACGGAGCAAAGATTCTAAACAACATGTACACCCCTGATAGAGCTATACGGAGCAAAGATTCTAAACAACATGTCCGCCCCCTGATAGAGCTATACATAGCAAAGATTGTAAACATCATGTCCGCCCCCTGATAGAGCTATACAGAGCAAACATTCTGAACAACACATCCGCCCCCTGATAGAGCTTATACAGAGCAAAGATTCTAAACAACATGATCGCCCCCTGATAGAGCTATACAGAGCAAAGATTCTAAACAACATGATCGCCCCCTGATAGAGCTATACAGAGCAAAGATTCTAAACAACATGTCCTCCCCCTGATAGAGCTATACAGATCAAATATTCTAAACAACATGTCTGCACCTCTGATAGAGCTATACAGAGCAAAGATTCTAAACAACATGTCCACTTCCTGATAGAGCTATACAGAGCAAAGATTCTAAACAACATGTCAGCCCCCTGATAGAGCTATACGGAGCAAAGATTCTAAACAACATGTCCACCCCTGATAGAGCCATACAGAGCAAAGATTCTAGACAACATGTCTGCCCCCTGATAGAGCTATACAGAGCAAAGATTCTAAACAACATGTCCGCCCCTGATAGAGCTATACAGAACAAAGATTCTAAACAACATGTCCGCCCGCTGATAGAGCTATACAGAAAAAAGATTCTAAACATGTCCGCCCCCTGATAGAACTATACAGAGCAATGATTCTAAACATGTCCGCCCCCTGATAGAGCTATACAGAGCAAAGATTCTAACCAACATGTCTGCCCCTGATAGAGCTATACAGAGCAAAGATTCTAACCAACATGTCCGCCCCCTGATAGAGCTATACAGAGCAAAGATTCTAGACAACATGTCCACCCCATGATAGAGCTGTACAGAGCAAAGATTCTAACCAACATGTCCGCCCCCTGATAGAGCTATACAGAGCAAAGATTCTAGACAACATGTCCACCCCATGATAGAGCTATACAGAGCAAAGATTCTAAACAACATTTGCTCCCTTATAGAGCTATACAGAGCAAAGATTCTAACCAACATGTCTGCCCCCTGATAGAGCTACACAGAGCAAAGATTCTAAACAACATGTCCGTCCCCTGATAGAGCTATATAGAGCAAAGATTCTAAACAACATGTGCTCCCTGATAGAGCTATACAGAGCAAAGATTCTAGACAACATGTCTGCCCCCTGATAGAGCTATACAGAGCAAAGATTCTAAACACCATGTCCGCCCCCTGATAGAGCTATACAGAGCAAAGATTCTAACCAACATGTCTGCCCCATGATAGAGCTATACAGAGCAAAGATTCTAGACAACATGTCCACCCCATGATAGGCCTATATGGAGCAAAGACGGCTCAATAAGTTACTTTATTTCTCTCATTAAAGCATTTATTTCATGCCATCTTTCAATTAAATAAAACTTAATTTTTCCTAAAAAGTTGTCCTTTAAAAGGTTTTTTGAAATCTGGTAAAAGGTGAGTAAATAATGTGATCACCGCGGAAAGCCAAGTAATAGAGAAGATATAGAAGGCTGTAATAATTATTACTCTTCTTTGTTTTACTTATGGAATGTATAATAGTTATGAGCTGGTTAATAATCAAAATTACTGCTGATTATTCCAGCTGTTGAAGTAATAAAAGCTTGGCGTTCATCGGAATTATATGAGATTTAGATAGTCGCGGGATATTATTCTCTGACTGCGAGAGTATCCGTCCTCCGCTTACAGCGAGTTATAATCACCCAGATATCTTCACATTTCATATTAAGGCTTTATAGACCCTCTCACTGCTGCTACATGATGTCACATAGCAGAGTATGACATCAGATGTCAGCATGCATTGCACCGGTCCTATCCAGTAATTCAGCGCGTGCGTCACAATATCACTATTCAGGTCACCGTTTTCCCCTTGTCGTTCCGTTACAGCCCCTGACACTCGTTGAGATGCAGGCAAAGCACCCCCCGGCACACAGACAGTTAAAGACTTTGCTGTAAAGGGAGCAGTGAAAAGAGACAGATCCCCCCACTCCAAATTGCTGCATTTCCACGGCAACAGAGATGTGAGGTCACTGGCGGAGAATCATTAAATCACACGCAGTATTACTGACAGTAACAGTGATCTGGATAGCGCCCATAGCACTCTCCCGTCTTATTGTTATAGAGTGCTACATATCGCCGCGCGTAGTGATAGCACCACTTCCCTACGCCAAGCTTTACTCTAGCAGAGGCTGTGGGCGCTAGGATATGACATCATATCCTGCTGCCTAGAGCTTATAATAGCCAGAGCTCATTAGGGAGTATGAGGGGTAAGTAACATTGGTCATCCTGACTACCAGGGATGAGGGTACAAACGTCACAATAATGGCTAGCAGAGAAACTTACAGGGAATATAAAATATTATATAAACATGTACAGAGCCCAGGGCTTTCTAATGACCTGCTTATTAACAGAACAGTACAAAGGACAAGAGGTGACTTGATAAAAGGAGATTTAGTCTACGACAGTGGAAGGGATTTCTTACAGTAAGGACAATACAGATATGGAATTCACTGTCTGAGGAGGTGGTTTTAGTAAATACGTCAGATGCCTTTAGAAGCGGCCTGGATAGTTTGTTAATGCCCCGGAGCACAGAGGGCTATGTATGTTACTATAGGCAGTAATGCCCCGGAGCACAGAGGGCTATGCATGTTACTATAGGCAGTAATGCCCCGGAGCACAGAGGGCTATGTATGTTACTATAGGCAGTAATGCCCGGAGCACAGAGGGCTGTGCATGTTACTATAGGCAGTAATGCCCCGGAGCATAGAGGGCTATGCATGTTACTATAGGCAGTAATGCCCCGGAGCACAGAGGGCTATGCATGTTACTATAGGCAGTAATGCCCCGGAGCACAGAGGGCTATGCATGTTACTATAGGCAGTAATGCCCCGGAGCACAGAGGGCTATGTATGTTAGTATGGGCAGTAATGCCCCGGAGCACAGAGGGCTATGTATCTTACTATAGGCAGTAATGCCCCGGAGCACAGAGGGCTATGTATGTTAGTATAGGCAGTAATGCCCCAGAGCACAGAGGGCTATGTATGTTAGTATAGGCAGTAATGCCCCGGAGCACAGAGGGCTATGCATGTTAGTATAGGCAGTAATGCCCGGAGCACAGAGGGCTTTGTATGTTACTATAGGCAGTAATGCCCGGAGCACAGAGGGCTATGTATGTTACTATAGGCAGTAATGCCCCGGAGCACAGAGGGCTATGTATGTTACTATAGGCAGTAATGCCCCGGAGCATAGAGGGCTATGTATGTTAGTATAGGCAGTAATGCCCGGAGCACAGAGGGCTATGTATGTTACTATAGGCAGTAATGCCCCGGAGCACAGAGGGCTATGCATGTTAGTATAGGCAGTAATGCCCCGGAGCACAGAGGGCTATGTATGTTACTATAGGCAGTAATGCCCAGGAGCACAGAGGGCTATGCATGTTAGTATAGGCAGTAATGCCCCGGAGCACAGAGGGCTATGTATGTTACTATAGGCAGTAATGCCCCGGAGCACAGAGGGCTATGTATGTTACTATAGGCAGTAATGCCCCGGAGCACAGAGGGCTATGTATGTTACTATAGGCAGTAATGCCCGGAGCACAGAGGGCTATGCATGTTACTATAGGCAGTAATGCCCCGGAGCACAGAGGGCTATGCATGTTACTATAGGCAGTAATGCCCGGAGCACAGAGGGCTATGTATGTTACTATAGGCAGTAATGCCCCGGAGCACAGAGGGCTATGTATGTTAGTATAGGCAGTAATGCCCCGGAGCACAGAGGGCTATGTATGTTACTATAGGCAGTAATGCCCCGGAGCACAGAGGGCTATGTATGTTACTATAGGCAGTAATGCCCCGGAGCACAGAGGGCTATGTATGTTACTATAGGCAGTAATGCCCCGGAGCACAGAGGGCTATGTATGTTACTATAGGCAGTAATGCCCTGGAGCACAGAGGGCTATGTATGTTACTATAGGCAGTAATTCCCCGGAGCACAGAGGGCTATGTATGTTACTATAGGCAGTAATGCCCCGGAGCACAGAGGGCTATGCATGTTACTATAGGCAGTAATGCCCCGGAGCACAGAGGGCTAAGTATGTTACTATAGGCAGTAATGTCCCGGAGCACAGAGGGCTATGTATGTTACTATAGGCAGTAATGCCCGGAGCACAGAGGGCTATGTATGTTACTATAGGCAGTAATGCCCGGAGCACAGAGGGCTATGCATGTTACTATAGGCAGTAATGCCCCGGAGCACAGAGGGCTATGCATGTTACTATAGGCAGTAATGCCCCGGAGCACAGAGGGCTATGTATGTTACTATAGGCAGTAATGCCCGGAGCACAGAGGGCTATGCATGTTAGTATAGGCAGTAATGCCCCGGAGCACAGAGGGCTATGTATGTTACTATAGGCAGTAATGCCCGGAGCACAGAGGGCTATGCATGTTAGTATAGGCAGTAATGCCCCGGAGCACAGAGGGCTATGTATGTTACTATAGGCAGTAATGCCCCGGAGCACAGAGGGCTATGCATGTTACTATAGGCAGTAATGCCCCGGAGCACAGAGGGCTATGTATGTTACTATAGGCAGTAATGCCCCGGAGCACAGAGGGCTATGTATGTTAGTATAGGCAGTAATGCCCCGGAGCACAGAGGGCTATGTATGTTACTATAGGAAGTAATGCCCCGGAGCACAGAGGGCTATGTATGTTACTATAGGCAGTAATGCCCGGAGCACAGAGGGCTATGTATGTTACTATAGGCAGTAATGCCCCGGAGCACAGAGGGCTATGTATGTTACTATAGGCAGTAATGCCCCGGAGCACAGAGGGCTATGTATGTTACTATAGGCAGTAATGCCCCGGAGCACAGAGGGCTATGTATGTTACTATAGGCAGTAATGCCCCGGAGCACAGAGGGCTATGTATGTTAGTATAGGCAGTAATGCCCCGGAGCACAGAGGGCTATGTATGTTACTATAGGCAGTAATGCCCGGAGCACAGAGGGCTATGTATGTTACTATAGGCAGTAATGCCCGGAGCACAGAGGGCTATGTATGTTACTATAGGCAGTAATATTTACTTAATGCTTGTTGATCCAGGAGAAATCGGAGCCATTTGGAGCCAAGAAGGAAATATTTCCCCATTGAAGGCAGAATTTGAAATTACTTTAGGGGTTTTTATTTGTCTTCTTTTGCAGAAGGCAAATTAGACAGTAAGCTCTGTGAGCAGGATCCTCTCTATACCTTGTGTATCACCTGTCCCCCATTCCCTCTAGATTGTAAACTCTGTGAGCAGGATCCTCTCTATACCTTGTGTATCACCTGTCCCCCATTCCCTCTAGATTGTAAGCTCTGTGAGCAGGATCCTCTCTATACCCTGTGTATCACCTGTCCCCCATTCCCTCTAGATTGTAAACTCTGTGAGCAGGATCCTCTCTATACCTTGTGTATCACCTGTCCCCCATTCCCTCTAGATTGTAAGCTCTGTGAGCAGGATCCTCTCTATACCTTGTGTATCACCTGTCCCCCATTCCCTCTAGATTGTAAGCTCTGTGAGCAGGATCCTCTCTATACCTTGTGTATCACCTGTCCCCCATTCCCTCTAGATTGTAAGCTCTGTGAGCAGGATCCTCTCTATACCTTGTGTATCACCTGTCCCCCATTCCCTCTAGATTGTAAGTTCTGTGAGCAGGATCCTCTCTATACCTTGTGTATCACCTGTCCCCCATTCCCTCTAGATTGTAAGCTCTGTGAGCAGGATCCTCTCTATACCTTGTGTATCACCTGTCCCCCACTTCCTCTAGATTGTAAGCTCTGTGAGCAGGATCCTCTCTGTACCTTGTGTATCACCTGTCCCCCATTCCCCCTAGATTGTAAGTTCTGTGAGCAGGATCCTCTCTATACCTTGTGTATCACCTGTCCCCCATTCCCTCTAGATTGTAAGCTCTGTGAGCAGGATCCTCTCTATACCTTGTGTATCACCTGTCCCCCATTCCCTCTAGATTGTAAGCTCTGTGAGCAGGATCCTCTCTATACCTTGTGTATCACCTGTCCCCCACTGCCTCTAGATTGTAAGCTCTGTGAGCTGGATCCTCTCTATACCTTGTGTATCACCTGTCCCCCATTCCCTGTAGATTGTAAGCTCTGTGAGCAGGATCCTCTCTATACCTTGTGTATCACCTGTCCCCTATTCCCTCTAGATTGTAAGCTCTGTGGGCAGGATCCTCTCTATACCTTGTGTATCACCTGTCCCCCATTCCCTGTAGATTGTTAGCTCTGTGAGCAGGATCCTCTCTATACCTTGTGTATCACCTGTCCCCTATTCCCTCTAGATTGTAAGCTCTGTGGGCAGGATCCTCTCTATACCTTGTGTATCGCCTGTCCCCATTCCCTCTAGATTGTAAGCTCTGTGAGCAGGATCCTCTCTATACCTTGTTTATCACCTGTCCCCCATTCCCTCTTGATTGTAAGCTCTGTGAGCAGGATCCTCTTTATACCTCGTGTATCACCTGTCCCCCATTCCCTCTTGATTGTAAGCTCTGTGAGCAGGACCCTCTCTATACCTTGTGTATCACCTGCCCCCCATTCCCTCTAGATTGTAAGCTCTGTGAGCAGGATCCTCTCTATCCCTTGTGTACCACCTGTCCCCCATTCCCTCTAGATTGTAAGCTCTGTCAGCAGGATCCTCTCTATACCTTGTGTATCACCTGTCCCACATTCAACTTAGATTATAAGCTCTGTGAGCAGGATCCTCTCTATGCCTTGTGTATCACCTGTACCCCATTCCCTCTAGATTGTAAGCTCTGTGAGCAGGATCCTCTCTATCCCTTGTGTACCACCTGTCCCCCATTCCCTCTAGATTGTAAGCTCTGTGAGCAGGACCTTCTCTATACCTTGTGTATCACCTGTCCCCCATTCCCTCTAGATTGTAAGCTCTGTGAGCAGGATCCTCTCTATACCTTGTGTATCACCTGTCCCCCATCCCCTCTAGATTGTAAGCTCTGTGAGCAGGATCCTTTCTATACCTTGTGTATCACCTGTCCCCCATTCCCTCTAGATTGTAAGCTCTGTGAGCAGGATCCGCTCTATTCCTTGTGTATCACCTGTCCCCCATTCCCTCTAGATTGTAAGCTCTGTGAGCAGGATCCTCTCTATTCCTTGTGTATCACCTGTCCCCATTCCCTCTAGATTGTAAGCTCTGTGAGCAGGATACTCTCAATACATTGTGTATCACCTGTCCCCCATTCCCTCTAGATTGTAAGCTCTGTGAGCAGGACCCTCTCTATACTTTGTGTATCACCTGTCCCTCATTCCCTCTAGATTGTAAGCTCTGTGAGCAGGACCCTCTCTATACCTTGTGTATCACCTGTCCCTCATTCCCTCTAGATTGTAAGCTCTGTGAGCAGGATCCGCTCTATTCCTTGTGTATCACCTGTCCCCCATTCCCTCTAGATTGTAAGCTCTGTGAGCAGGATCCTCTCTATTCCTTGTGTATCACCTGTCCCCCATTCCCTCTAGATTGTAAGCTCTGTGAGCAGGACCCTCTCTATACCTTGTGTATCACCTGTCCCTCATTCCCTCTAGATTGTAAGCTTGTGAGTATGTACAATACATTGTGTCGTTTTGCGCTACATAGTGTCGAGTTTAACATCACTGGAGTGCCCAAAAGCACAAGGTGTGCAATACTCAGAGACATGGCCAAGGTAAGAAAGGCTGAAAGACGACCACCACTGAACAAGACACACAAGCTGAAACGTCAAGACTGGGCCAAGAAATATCTCAAGACTGATTTTTCTAAGGTTTTATGGACTGATGACATGAGAGTGAGTCTTGATGGGCCAGATGGATGGGCCCGTGACTGGATTGGTAAAGGGCAGAGAGCTCCAGTCCGACTCAGACGCCAGCAAGGTGGAGGTGGAGTACTGGTTAGGGCTGGTATCATCAAAGATGAGCTTGTGGGGCCTTTTCGGGTTGAGGATGGAGTCAAGCTCAACTCCCAGTCCTACTGCCAGTTCCTGGAAGACACCTTCTTCAAGCAGTGGTACAGGAAGAAGTCTGCATCCTTCAAAAAAAACATGATTTTCATGCAGGACAATGCTCCATCACACGCGTCCAAGTACTCCACAGCGTGGCTGGCAAGAAAGGGTATAAAAGAAGAAAATCTAATGACATGGCCTCCTTGTTCACCTGATCTGAACCCCATTGAGAACCTGTGGTCCATCATCAAATGTGAGATTTACAAGGAGGGAAAATAGTACACCTCTCTGAACAGTGTCTGGGAGGCTGTGGTTGCTGCTGCACGCAATGTTGATGGTGAACAGATCAAAACACTGACAGAATCCATGGATGGCAGGCTTTTGAGTGTCCTTGCAAAGAAAGGTGGCTATATTGGTCACTGATTTGTTTTTTTTTGTTTTTTTGAATGTCAGAAATGTATATTTGTGAATGTTGAGATGTTATATTGGTTTCACTGGTAAAAATAAATAATTGAAATGGGTATATATTTGTTTTTTGTTAAGTTGCCTAATAATTATGCACAGTAATAGTCACCTGCACACACAGATATCCCCCTAAAATAGCTAAAACTAAAAACAAACTAAAAACTACTTCCAAAAATATTCAGCTTTGATATTAATTAGTTTTTTGGGTTCATTGAGAACATGGTTGTTGTTCAATAATAAAATTAATCCTCAAAAATACAACTTGCCTAATAATTCTGCACTCCCTGTAGATTGTAAGCTTGTGAGCAGGACCCTCTCTATACCTTGTGTATCACCTGTCCCCCATTCCCTCTAGATTGTAAACTCTGTGAGCAGGACCCTCTCTATACCTTGTGTCCCCCATTCCCTCTAGATAGTAAGTTCTGTGAGCAGGATCCTCTCAACACCTTGTGTATCACCTGTCCCCCATTCCCTCTAGATTGTAAGTTCTGTGAGAATGATCCTCTCTATACCTTGTGTCCCCCATTCCCTCTAGATAGTAAGTTCTGTGAGAAGGACCCTCTCTATACCTTGTGTATCACCTGTCCCCCATTCCCTCTAGATTGTAAGCTCTGTGAGCAGGACCCTCTCTATACCTTGTGTATCGCCTGTCCCCCATTCCCTCTAGATTGTAAGCTCTGTGAGCAGGATCCTCTCTACACCTTGTGTATCACCTGTCCCCCATTCCCTCTAGATTGTAAGCTCTGTGAGCAGGATCCTCTCTATACCTTGTGTATCACCTGTCCCCCATTCCCTCTAGATTGTAAGCTCTGTGAGCAGGATCCTCTCTATACCTTGTGTATCACCTGTCCCCCATTCCCTCTAGATTGTAAGTTCTGTGAGCAGGATCCTCTTTATACCTTGTGTATCACCTGTCCCTCATTCCCTCTAGATTGTAAGCTCTGTGAGAATGATCCTCTGTATAGCTTGTGTATCACCTGTCCCCCATTCCCTCTAGATTGTAAGCTCTGTGAGCAGGATCCTCTCTATACCTTGTGTATCACCTGTCCCCCATTCCCTCAAGATTGTAAGCTCTGTGAGCAGGATCCTCTCTATACCTTGTGTATCACCTGTCCCCCATTCCCTCAAGATTGTAAGCTCTGTGAGCAGGATTCTTTCTATACATTGTGTATCACCTGTCCCCCATTCCCTCTAGATTGTAAGCTCTGTGAGCAGGATCCTCTCTATACCTTGTGTATCACCTGTCCCCCATTCCCTCTAGATTGTAAGCTCTGTGAGCAGGATCCTCTCTATACCTTGTGTATAACCTGTCCCCCATTCCCCCTAGATTGTAAGCTCTGTGAGCAGGATCCTCTCTATACCTTGTGTATCACCTGTCCCCCATTCCCTCTAGATTGTAAGCTCTGTCAGCAGGATCCTCTCTATACCTTGTGTATAACCTGTCCCCCATTCCCTCTAGATTGTAAGTTCTGTGAGCAGGATCCTCTCTATACCTTGTGTATCACCTGTCCCCCATTCCCCCTAGATTGTAAGCTCTGTGAGCAGGATCCTCTCTATACCTTGTGTATCACCTGTCCCCATTCCCTCTAGATTGTAAGCTCTGTGAGCAGGATCCTCTCTATACCTTGTGTATCACCTGTCCCCCATTCCCTCTAGATTGTAAGCTCTGTGAGCAGGATCCTCTCTATACCTTGTGTATCACCTGTCCCCCATTCCCTCTAGATTGTAAGCTATGTGAGCAGGATCCTCTCTATACCTTGTGTATCGCCTGTCCCCCATTCCCTCTAGATTGTAAGCTCTGTGAGCAGGATCCTCTCTATACCTTGTGTATCACCTGTCCCCCATTCCCTCTAGATTGTAAGCTATGTGAGCTGGATCCTCTCTATACCTTGTGTATAACCTGTCCCCCATTCCCTCTAGATTGTAAGCTCTGTGAGCAGGATCCTCTCTATACCTCTAGTTGTACATGGTCCTGATTGTGAAAAGGTAAAAGATTAAATGGATGTTTATTAAAACAAAGCGAGTCCCTCTCCTGTCCTCTCTCTCTCTCTCACTTTGGCTGATGCTAGCACTTTAAATGTTTGGCCTGGCTCACGAGGAGTCATGTGACTTTCTGCTTGAGGAAGCAGAGCTCTGGCAGACTGCAGAAGGAGTAGGAGTGAGGATGGGGGAGGGAGGTTTAATGGGAGCAATGCAGAGTGATGCTGTGTAAAGGGGGGGGGGGGGGCGCAGGAGAAGCAGAGGGTCAGTTAGGGAAGCTAATAGAATATTCCCCAGTGGTCTGGTATTGGGGTCAGTGGCTTACCGCACTCTGAGCTGGTGGGAAGCTTGGAGCAGGCGAATTATACATTGAATGTTATTTCTCTGAACACATTTACTGTGGGTTTAGGGCTTTTACATAATACAACCAGTCTGGGATCACGCCAGCCAAACAAAATCCAGGGGACATTCAAGCACCTGAGAGGGCTACCCTCTCCCCACAAATATGGAATAGTGTATTTATGTTGCTCATAAAATTAGGAAAATTGGTCCTCTTTCATGAATAAACATATATTCTTTTTAGTACATATGAAACAAGAGAATCAAATGTTATATTATTCCTGTCATGTCTAAGAGGAGGCATTTTGCGTCCTTAGATGACCCAACGCATTTTCAGTTTCTTCAAGGGTCTTTACAAGTAAAAGTCCTAGTCTCTAAAAAGATTAAAAGTCCTGTGAGAGCAGTGGGTGATGGGGTAAGTCCTGTGAGAGCAGTGGGTGATGGGGTAAGTCCTGTGAGAGCAGTGGGTGATGGGGTAAGTCCTGTGAGAGCAGTGGGTGATGGGGTAAGTCCTGTGAGAGCAGTGGGTGATGGGGTAAGTCCTGTGAGAGCAGTGGGTGATGGGGTAAGTCCTGTGAGAGCAGTGGGTGATGGGGTAAGTCCTGTGAGAGCAGTGGGTGATGGGGTAAGTCCTGTGAGAGCAGTGGGTGATGGGGTAAGTCCTGTGAGAGCAGTGGGTGATGGGGTAAGTCCTGTGAGAGCAGTGGGTGATGGGGTAAGTCCTGTGAGAGCAGTGGGTGATGGGGTAAGTCCTGTGAGAGCAGTGGGTGATGGGGTAAGTCCTGTGAGAGCAGTGGGTGATGGGGTAAGCCCTGTGAGAGCAGTGGGTGATGGGGTAAGCTCTATGAGAGCAGTGGGTGATGGGGTAAGCTCTGTGAGAGCAGTGGGTGATGGGGTAAGTCCTGTGAGAGCAGTGGGTGATGGGGTGGGTCCTGTGAGAGCAGTGGGTGATGGGGTAAGTCCTGTGAGAGCAGTGGGTGCTGGGGTAAGTCCTGTGAGAGCAGTGGGTCCTTGGGAAGGACCTGTGAGAGCAGTGGGTGCTGGCGTAAGTCCTGTGAGAGTAGTGGGTGCTGGGGTAAGTCCTGAGAGAGCAGTGGGTAGTGGGGTAAGTCCTGTGAGAGCAGTGGGTAATGGGGTAGGTCCTGTGAGAGCAGTGGGTGCTGGGGTAAGTCCTGTGAGAGCAGTGGGTGCTGGGGTAAGTCCTGTGAGAGCAGTGGGTGCTGGGGTAAGTCCTGTGAGAGCAGTGGGTGCTGGGGTAAGTCCTGTGAGAGCAGTGGGTGCTGAGGTAAGTCCTGAGAGAGTGGTGGGTGCTGGGGCAAGTCCTGTGGGGGCAATATTGTTGCTACAAGTCTTGTGAGTGCAATCTGGACACTGGAGCAAGTTATACGGGTGCATTGGCATATCAGATGCTGTGGGTGCAATGGCAAGGGATGGTTACCCTAGTATGTGAGCGCACAGATAACTTTATGAATTTTACCCGAAGGCTTCCTCTGAGGGACAAGAAGAGTGCAACTGCTGATGGTGTCTGTTTGCAACACAATAAGGGATAGATTATCTCTAGGTGCTGAGGAGCATAAAGATTCCTAGCGAGTTATTTCATTTATTAAAAAGACACCACTGACACCACTCCCAGGATCCCCAGTGCAATCTAAACCCAGCATCCATTATATCTCCATCCTCAGTACATTGATTAACCCTCAGTGTAATCTGCAGTGTGAGAGGCAGGTACACAAAGTGTTAAAAAGAAATGTCATCAAAATAATACTGCTTCCCATCTCACTCGCTTGTACAATCAATACCATCACATTTTATCACTGGCTCTTAGAATGGAGGAAAAATCTGTCAGTCCGAGCGATGTAAATATGAAATGCTACAGATATGCAAATCTAGGAATCGGTTACATATCGGAGGTCTATAGGTGTTCTGATCATACCTCCCCCCCACCCCTTTATTAAAGGAACAGTTTACAGATCTCATGTATATTTACATTGGATGTAATTTCCTCGGGGCTTCTAAATACAGTGACATTCCAATAAGGAGGAGCCTGGAGAGAGAGGTGAGGCTTCTAAATACACTGACATTCCAATAAAGAGGAGCCTGGAGAGAGAGGCGGGGCTTCTAAATACACTGACATTCCAATAAAGAGGAGCCTGGAGAGAGAGGCGGGGCTTCTAAATACAGTGACATTCCAATAAAGAGGAGCCTGGAGAGAGAGGCGGGGCTTCTAAATACAGTGACATTCCAATGAACAGGAGCCTGGAGAGAGAGGCGGGGCTTCTAAATACAGTGACATTCCAATAAAGAGGAGCCTGGAGAGAGAGGCGGGGCTTCTAAATACAGTGACATTCCAATAAAGAGGAGCCTGGAGAGAGAGGCGGGGCTTCTAAATACAGTGACATTCCAATAAAGAGGAGCCTGGAGAGAGAGGCGGGGCTTCTAAATACAGTGACATTCCAATAAGGAGGAGCCTGGAGAGAGAGGCGGGGCTTCTAAATACACTGACATTCCAATGAACAGGAGCCTGGAGAGAGAGGCGGGGCTTCTAAATACAGTGACATTCCAATAAAGAGGAGCCTGGAGAGAGAGGCGGGGCTTCTAAATACAGTGACATTCCAATAAGGAGGAGCCTGGAGAGAGAGGCGGGGCTTCTAAATACAGTGACATTCCAATAAGGAGGAGCTTGGAGAGAGAGGCGGGGCTTCTAAATACAGTGACATTCCAATAAGGAGGAGCCTGGAGAGAGAGGTGGGGCTTCTAAATACACTGACATTCCAATAAAGAGGAGCCTGGAGAGAGAGGCGGGGCTTCTAAATACAGTGACATTCCAATAAAGAGGAGCCTGGAGAGAGAGGCGGGGCTTCTAAATACACTGACATTCCAATAAGGAGGAGCCTGGAGAGAGAGGCGGGGCTTCTAAATACAGTGACATTCCAATAAAGAGGAGCCTGGAGAGAGAGGCGGGGCTTCTAAATACACTGACATTCCAATAAGGAGGAGCCTGGAGAGAGAGGCGGGGCTTCTAAATACAGTGACATTCCAATGAACAGGAGCCTGGAGAGAGAGGCGGGGCTTCTAAATACAGTGACATTCCAATAAAGAGGAGCCTGGAGAGAGAGGCGGGGCTTCTAAATACAGTGACATTCCAATGAACAGGAGCCTGGAGAGAGAGGCGGGGCTTCTAAATACAGTGACATTCCAATAAAGAGGAGCCTGGAGAGAGAGGCGGGGCTTCTAAATACAGTGACATTCCAATAAGGAGGAGCCTGGAGAGAGAGGGGGGGCTTCTAAATACAGTGACATTCCAATAAAGAGGAGCCTGGAGAGAGAGGCGGGGCTTCTAAATAGACTGACATTCCAATAAAGAGGAGCCTGGAGAGAGAGGCGGGGCTTCTAAATAGACTGACATTCCAATAAAGAGGAGCCTGGAGAGAGAGGCGGGGCTTCTAAATACACTGACATTCCAATGAACAGGAGCCTGGAGAGAGAGGCGGGGCTTCTAAATACAGTGACATTCCAATAAAGAGGAGCCTGGAGAGAGAGGCGGGGCTTCTAAATACAGTGACATTCCAATAAAGAGGAGCCTGGAGAGAGAGGCGGGGCTTCTAAATAGACTGACATTCCAATAAAGAGGAGCCTGGAGAGAGAGGCGGGGCTTCTAAATAGACTGACATTCCAATAAAGAGGAGCCTGGAGAGAGAGGCGGGGCTTCTAAATACACTGACATTCCAATGAACAGGAGCCTGGAGAGAGAGGCGGGGCTTCTAAATACAGTGACATTCCAATAAAGAGGAGCCTGGAGAGAGAGGCGGGGCTTCTAAATAGACTGACATTCCAATAAAGAGGAGCCTGGAGAGAGAGGCGGGGCTTCTAAATACAGTGACATTCCAATAAGGAGGAGCCTGGAGAGAGAGGTGGGGCTTCTAAATACAGTGACATTCCAATAAGGAGGAGCCTGGAGAGAGAGGCGGGGCTTCTAAATACACTGACATTCCAATAAAGAGGAGCCTGGAGAGAGAGGCGGGGCTTCTAAATACAGTGACATTCCAATAAAGAGGAGCCTGGAGAGAGAGGCGGGGCTTCTAAATAGACTGACATTCCAATAAGGAGGAGCCTGGAGAGAGAGGCGGGGCTTCTAAATACAGTGACATTCCAATAAAGAGGAGCCTGGAGAGAGAGGCGGGGCTTCTAAATACAGTGACATTCCAATGAACAGGAGCCTGGAGAGAGAGGCGGGGCTTCTAAATACAGTGACATCCCAATAAAGAGGAGCCTGGAGAGAGAGGCGGGGCTTCTAAATACACTGACATTCCAATGAACAGGAGCCTGGAGAGAGAGGCGGGGCTTCTAAATACAGTGACATTCCAATAAGGAGGAGCCTGGAGAGAGAGGCGGGGCTTCTAAATACACTGACATTCCAATAAAGAGGAGCCTGGAGAGAGAGGCGGGGCTTCTAAATACACTGACATTCCAATAAAGAGGAGCCTGGAGAGAGAGGCGGGGCTTCTAAATACAGTGACATTCCAATAAAGAGGAGCCTGGAGAGAGAGGCGGGGCTTCTAAATACAGTGACATTCCAATAAGGAGGAGCCTGGAGAGAGAGGCGGGGCTTCTAAATACACTGACATTCCAATGAACAGGAGCCTGGAGAGAGAGGCGGGGCTTCTAAATACAGTGACATTCCAATGAACAGGAGCCTGGAGAGAGAGGTGGGGCTTGGGGAGAGAGGCGGGGCCTGGAGAGAGAGGCGGGGCTGTTATAATAAAGCTTTTACACTTTACTTGCGTAAAGGAGACCTGGAAATAGTTTAAAAAAAACAACTTTGACAGATGAGGAGAAAATCACATCAAATGACTTGACAGACAGACACTGTGACACAGCCAAGACAGACATACTGGCAGATGGATAAGGTACAGAGACTGATAGACAGATATACTGACAGATAAGGTACAGAGATTGATAGACAGATATACTGACAGATAAGGTACAGAGATTGATAGACAGATATACTGACAGATAAGGTACAGAGACTGACAGACAGATATACTGACAGATAAGGTACAGGGACTGATAGACAGATATACTGACAGATAAGGTACAAAGACTGATAGACAGATATACTGACAGATAAGGTACAGAGACTGATAGACAGATATACTGACAGATAAGGTACAGAGACTGATAGACAGATATACTGACAGGTTAGGTACAGAGACTGATAGACAGATATACTGACAGATAAGGTACAGAGACTGATAGACAGATATACTGACAGATAAGGTACAGAGACTGATAGACAGATATACTGACAGATAAGGTACAGAGATTGATAGACAGATATGCTGACAGATAAGGTACAGAGATTGATAGACAGATATACTAACAGATAAGGTACAGAGACTGATAGACAGATATACTGACAGATAAGGTACAGAGACTGATAGACGGATATACTGACAGATAAGGTACAGAGATTGATAGACAGATATACTGACAGATAAGGTACAGAGACTGATAGACAGATATACTGACAGCTAAGGTACAGAGATTGATAGACAGATATACTGACAGATAAGGTACAGAGATTGATAGACAGATATACTGACAGATAAGGTACAGAGACTGATAGACAGATATACTGATAGATAAGGTACAGAGATTGATAGACAGATATACTGACAGATAAGGTACAGAGACTGATAGACTGATATACTGACAGATAAGGTACAGAGATTGATAGACAGATATACTGACAGATAAGGTACAGAGACTGATAGACGGATATACTGACAGATAAGGTACAGAGACTGATAGACGGATATACTGACAGATAAGGTACAGAGACTGATAGACAGATATACTGACAGATAAGGTACAGAGATTGATAGACAGATAAGGTACAGAGACTGATAGACAGATATACTGACAGATAAGGTACAGAGATTGATAGACAGATATACTGACAGATAAGGTACAGAGACTGATAGACAGATATACTGACAGATAACGTACAGAGACTGATAGACAGATATACTGACAGATAACGTACATAGACTGATAGACAGATATACTGACAGATAAGGTGCAGAGACTGATAGACAGATATACTGACAGATAAGATACAGAGATTGATAGACAGATAAGGTACAGAGACTGATAGACAGATATACTGACAGATAAGGTACAGAGATTGATAGACTGATATACTGACAGATAAGGTACAGAGACTGATAGACAGATATACTGATAGATAAGGTACAGAGATTGATAGACGGATATACTGACAGATAAGGTACAGAGACTGATAGACAGATATACTGACAGATAAGGTACAGAGATTGATAGACAGATAAGGTACAGAGACTGATAGACAGATATACTGACAGATAAGGTACAGAGATTGATAGACAGATATACTGACAGATAAGGTACAGAGACTGATAGACAGATATACTGACAGATAACGTACAGAGACTGATAGACAGATATACTGACAGATAACGTACATAGACTGATAGACAGATATACTGACAGATAAGGTACAGAGATTGATACACAGATATACTGACAGATAAGGTACAGAGACTGATAGACAGATATACCGACAGATAAGGTACAGAGACTGATAGACAGATATACTGACAGATAAGGTACAGAGACTGATAGACAGATATACTGACAGATAAGGTGCAGAGACTGATAGACAGATATACTGACAGATAAGATACAGAGATTGATAGACAGATAAGGTACAGAGACTGATAGACAGATATACTGACAGATAAGGTACAGAGATTGATAGACAGATATACTGACAGATAAGGTACAGAGATTGATAGACAGATATACTGACAGATAAGGTACAGAGACTGATAGACAGATATACTGACAGATAAGGTACAGAGACTGATAGACAGATATACTGACAGATAAGGTACAGAGACTGATAGACAGATATACTGACAGATAAGGTACAGAGATTGATAGACAGATATACTGACAGATAAGGTACAGAGACTGATAGACTGATATACTGACAGATAAGGTACAGAGATTGATAGACAGATATACTGACAGATAAGGTACAGAGACTGATAGACGGATATACTGACAGATAAGGTGCAGAGACTGATAGACAGATATACTGACAGATAAGATACAGAGATTGATAGACAGATATACTGACAGATAAGGTGCAGAGACTGATAGACAGATATACTGACAGATAAGATACAGAGATTGATAGACAGATATACTGACAGATAAGGTACAGAGATTGATAGACAGATATACTGACAGATAAGGTACAGAGATTGATAGACAGATAAGGTACAGAGACTGATAGACAGATATACTGACAGATAAGATACAGAGATTGATAGACAGATATACTGACAGATAAGGTACAGAGATTGATAGACAGATAAGGTACAGAGACTGATAGACAGATATACTGACAGATAAGGTACAGAGATTGATAGACAGATATACTGACAGATAAGGTACAGAGATTGATAGACAGATATACTGACAGATAAGGTACAGAGACTGATAGACAGATATACTGATAGATAAGGTACAGAGATTGATAGACAGATATACTGACAGATAAGGTACAGAGACTGATAGACTGATATACTGACAGATAAGGTACAGAGACTGATAGACAGATATACTGACAGATAAGGTACAGAGACTGATAGACTGATATACTGACAGATAAGGTACAGAGACTGATAGACAGATATACTGACAGATAAGGTACAGAGATTGATAGACAGATATACTGACAGATAAGGTACAGAGACTGATAGACGGATATACTGACAGATAAGGTACAGAGACTGATAGACGGATATACTGACAGATAAGGTACAGAGACTGATAGACAGATATACTGACAGATAAGGTACAGAGATTGATAGACAGATATACTGACAGATAAGGTACAGAGACTGATAGACAGATATACTGACAGATAAGGTACAGAGACTGATAGACATATATAATGACAGATAAGGTACAGAGATTGATAGACAGATATACTGACAGATAAGGTACAGAGACTGATAGACAGATATACTGACAGATAAGGTACAGAGATTGATACACAGATATACTGACAGATAAGGTACAGAGACTGATAGACAGATATACTGACAGATAAGATACAGAGATTGATAGACAGATATACTGACAGATAAGGTACAGAGATTGATAGACAGATGTACTGACAGATAAGGTGCAGAGATTGATAGACAGATATACTGACAGATAAGGTACAGAGACTGATAGACAGATATACTGACAGATAAGGTGCAGAGATTGATAGACAGATATACTGACAGATAAGGTACAGAGATTGATAGACAGATATACTGACAGATAAGGTACAGAGATTGATAGACAGATATACTGACAGATAAGGTACAGAGATTGATAGACAGATATACTGACAGATAAGGTACAGAGACTGATAGACAGATATACTGACAGATAAGGTGCAGAGATTGATAGACAGATATACTGACAGATAAGGTACAGAGATTGATATACAGATATACTGACAGATAAGGTACAGAGACTGATAGACTGATATACTGACAGATAAGGTACAGAGACTGATAGACAGATATACTGACAGATAAGGTACAGAGATTGATAGACAGATATACTGACAGATAAGGTACAGAGACTGATAGACAGATATACTGACAGATAAGGTACAGAGACTGATAGACAGATATACTGACAGATAAGGTACAGAGACTGATAGACAGATATACTGACAGATAAGGTACAGAGATTGATAGACAGATATACTGACAGATAAGGTACAGAGATTGATAGACAGATATACTGACAGATAAGGTGCAGAGATTGATAGACCGATACACTGACAGATAAGGTGCAGAGATTCATAGACAGATTATACACAGCTCATACAGTCCCAGTATAAGCAGTGTTCAGATGACAGAGTCATAGTATGAGCAGTGTTTAGCTAATGCAATCACAGTACGAGCAGTGTTTAGGTGATACAGTCACAGTATAAGCAGTGTTTAGGTGATACGGTCACAGTATAAGCAGTGTTTAGGTGATACAGTCACAGTATAAGCAGTGTTTAGGTGATACAGTCACAGTATAAGCAGTGTTTAGGTGATACAGTCACAGTATAAGCAGTGTTTAGGTGATACGGTCACAGTATAAGCAGTGTTTAGGTGATACAGTCACAGTATAAGCAGTGTTTAGGTGATACAGTCACAGTATAAGCAGTGTTTAGGTGATACAGTCACAGGCCCCATGTTGGTGCGGCCACATTCCAGGGCCCTGTGATAGCAGCTGCTTTATCCAGTATAGACAGAGCAGGAACTGGAACTGAACAAACCCTGCAGACATCTTGGGGAAGCATGGAACATAACTCTGACATGATTAGCAGGGTTTTGCAGGCTGAGCAGAAGTAAATAGAGAGAGAGAGAGAGAGAGTAGAGACAATAAACATAATACAGAGAGCAGGGCTACAGGACAGAATCAGGAGTAAGGTATAACTAAAAGATACGTGAGCAGAGCAAAGCATAAAACATAACTACAGAACTAAAGAAGACATACAAAGAAACATACACACATAAATACAGGTCCTAGCTTTATTCTCTGAGATGGAATAGTGAGGGTTTAGTTACACCAATTAGCCAAATGATGGATAAGCTTGCCAATCAGTGTCATGGTACCTCACAATCAGACAAGTACCTAACTCTAAAATATAGACTGAAACTAATAACTGAATTACACAGAAACAAAGACACCACCACATAGAAACATACCTGAAGCAGAACTGACTGGGAAATGGAGAAAGAAAATTGGGGAAACAGGTGGAGCACACTTATATAGAAGCAAAGTAACAAGGACAACGAGAAACAGAGAAACCCCAGGGAACAGATACAACCGGATACATACTGGCTGAGTCTGCATGCGGGCAGTAGCCTAATTGAGTTACTGCTGTTACTATAGTAACAGTCCCGCCCCTCTCTACAAGCCCCTCCCACCTCTCCAAGCCCCTCCCTATTGGAATGCCAGTGAATTAAGAAGCCCCGGTGAAATATTTTTCATGTAAAACTACAGGAGATCTGGAACTCGTTTTAAAGTAAGAATAAGTGCATTTGACATATATTAGAAACATGTATGACATGCAGAGGATAAGACAACGCTGGTATATATACATCTTGGTTTGCGTTCACTCTTTCCATGACCTTGGTACATAACAAAGCACCACAAGGTAACTATACAAAGTAACCGTCCGGTTAGCGTGTTACAGCTCAGTACGGAGCCTGCCAGACATTAGAAATCCCCCCACACATGATCCACCGATATATTTAGATCCTGGGAGCTGAAAGCCCTTTCCTTTCTCTGCTCAGCAAATTCAGGCGGTACGAGGGCCTGTGAGATAAACCTCATCCTGAGCCCCGGCTCTGTTAATATCAATCTCCAAGTCTTTCCAGCCCTTCCGAGTTTAGGGGAGCTGTAATACCATGTATGTTATGGGTAAGCAACAGGATTTGGCTTGAATGTAGGGGATAAAGATGAAAGCAGGGACCAAGCTGACCCCAATATGAGGACTTTGCTGGTTGGTGACCTGGCAGTGTTATCAGTGGGAATGAAGATTATTAATTCTCTCATGTTTTATTCATTGTAAGTTGATGTTTTGTGTTTTTTTATATTTCCAACAATTTCTACATATTAAACGCTGTATATTTTTAAATATAACTGGAGGTGCCCATTGAAAAAGTAACTTGGTGCCAGTACCTCCGACACCCTGTGTGTTGTTTAACCAATGACTTCCCCCAGCATCCACATTGCACCAGTGACTTGCCCCAGCAACCACATTGCACCAGTGACTTGCACCAGCACACACATTGCACCAATGACAGCCCCATAGCATTGCACCATTATACCAGCCCCATAGCATCATAACAGCCCCATAGCATTACACCATTATACCAGCCCCATAGCATCATAACAGCCTCATAGCATTGCACCATTATACCAGCTCCATAGCATCGCACCATTATACCAGCCCCATAGCATCATAACAGCCCCATAGCATTGCACAATTATACCAGCCCCATAGCATCATAACAGCCCCATAGCATTACACTATTATAACACTCCAATAACATTGCACTATTATACCAGCCCCATAGCATCATAACAGCCCCATAGCATTGCACCATTATACCAGCCCCATAGCATCATAACAGCCCCATAGCATTACACCATTATACCAGCCCCATAGCATCATAACAGCCTCATAGCATTACATGATCATACCAGCCCCATAGCATCATAACAGCCCCATAGCATTGCACCATTATACCAGCCCCATAGCATCATAACAGCCCCATAGCATTGCACCATTATACCAGCCTCATAGCATCACATCATTATAACAGACCCATAGCATTATAACACCCCCATAGCATCACATCATTATACCAGCCCCACAACATCACATCATTATACCAGCCCCATAGCATAACCGCCTCAAAGCATTGCACCATTATACCAGCCCCATAGCATCATAAGAGCCTCATAGCATTGCACCATTATACCAGCCCCATAGCATCATAACAGCCCCTTAGCATTACACCATTATACCAGCCTCATAGCATCATAACAGCCCCATAGCATTATACCAGCCCCATAGCATTACACCATTATAACACTCCAATAACATTGCACCATTATACCAGCCCCATAGCATTGCACCATTATACCAGCCCCATAGCCTCATAACAGCCCCATAGCATTGCACCATTATACCAGCCCCATAGCATCATAACAGCCTCATAGCATCACATCATTATACCAGCCCTGTAGCATCATAACAGCCTCATAGCATTGCATCATTATACCAGCCCCATAGCATCATAACAGCCCCATAGGATTACACCATTATAACAGCCCCATAGCATCATAACACCCTCAAAGCATTGCACCATTATAACACTCCAATAACATTGCACCATTATACCAGCCCCATAGCATTTGCACCATTATACCAGCCCCATAGCATCATAACAGCCTCAAAGCATTGCACCATTATACCAGCCCCATAGCATCATAACAGCCCCATAGCATTGCACCATTATACCAGCTCCATAGCATCATAACAGCCTCAAAGCATTGCACCATTATAACACTCCAATAACATTGCACCATTATACCAGCGCCATAGCATCACAGAGTATACATGTTTTATTAATATTTTTTTAACATACATGTCACAAATACAGTATTTTTTTATATTTTTCAATTTTATTTCAATTCAATTTTATTTTTATTCTTGAATTTTAAATAAAGAAAGAGCTCTATAAATATCAGGTTCTAAATTAATAAATCACAATCAATAAATTCCAATAATTTGATGGTTTGAGAAATACATATAGGAGGAGATCTTTTCATGTGCAGATGATATAATATGAAGCATTTTAAAATGTTCTGTAGAGTTATGTTGTGTGTTCTCTTCATAACTTCGTTTGACTATAAAGATATGTAAGATGATGTCACAAGGTAGAATCCCGGAAGTTCACATCAATAAACGCCAGGAGAAGAGATATTTAAACGGCTTTTGCAGTACAGGAGGAATCGGCCAGGAGGAAGCCCACGGGGAGTAAAACGCGTTGCGTAAGCTCCATTCTTTCCTTGTACAGTCTTCTGGATCCCACTTTTGCCCATACTGGCACTTTTAATTGTTTTAGTCATTTCTGTTATATTGTTGCTGGCTTTGCACACAGTCTGGACGTCTGACAAGCTGACAAACCCAGACTGCATATGGAAGATGCTACTGTTTATTTATTAAAACGTGTATATTTTGTGTACTTTGTTCCTGTATTATTCTCCATCCAAACCCCTTGGATTACTAGCTGAGCAGGGAGAAGGTGAACCTTAAAGCCATTCTCTGCTAAGCCCTACAATCTGCTAAGGTTTGGGAGTGCAACAGCAGACATTCTGCACCTCATTTGTTTTTGGCTGTACTATACCATGTATTTTATCTATTTCTTCCATATATTCCATATATTACACACCAGGCAGTCACTTTTTGCATATTATTTTGGTGGTGGTCACTCAGCGCACCAACCATTCCATTTTTTGTTGACCTATTTACACCATTAGCATCATAGCATCATAAGAGGCTCATAGCATTGCACCATTATACCATACCCACAGCATCACACATTATACCATCCCCACAGCATTGCACCATTCTACCATCCCCACAGCATTGCACCATTATACCATTCCCACAGCATCACACATTATACCATCCCCACAGCATTGCACCATTCTACCATCCCCACAGCATTGCACCATTATACCATCCCCACAGCATTGCACCATTAAACCAGCCTCATAGCATCACACATTATACCATTCCCACAGCATTGCACCATTATACCATCCCCACAGCATTGCACCATTATACCATCCCCATAGCATTGCACCATTATACCAGCCCCATAGCATTGCACCATTATACCAGCCCCATAGCATTGCACCATTATACCAGCCCCATAGCATTGCACCATTATACCAGCCCCATAGCATTGCACCATTATACCAGCCCCACAGCACTGCACCATTATAACAGCCTCACAGCATTGCACCATTATACCAGCCCCACAGCATTGCACCATTATACCAGCCCCACAGCACTCCACCATTATACCAGACCCATAGCACTGCACCATTAAACCAGCCCCTCATAGCATCACACATTATACTATCCCCACAGCATTGCACCATTATACCAGCCCCACAGCATTGCACCATTATACCAGCCCCACAGATTTGCACCATTAAACCAGACTCATAGCATCACACATTATACCATCCCCACAGCATTGCACCATTATACCATCCCCACAGCATTGCACCATTATATCAGCCCCACAGCACTATTATACCAGCCTCATAGCATCACACATTATACCATCCCCACAGCATTGCATCATTATACCATCCCCACAGCATCACACATTATACCATCCCCACAGCATTGCACCATTATACCAGCCCCACAGTATTGCACCATTATACCAGACCCATAGCATTGCACCATTATACCAGCCCCATGGCATTGCACCATTATATCAGCCCTTTAGCACGGCACCATTATACCAGCCCCACAGCATCGCATCATTATACCAGCCTTATAGCAATGCACCATTATAACAGCCCCATAGCATCACATCGTTATACCGGCCCCACAGCATCGCATCATTATCCCGACCTTCACTTCACTTTATTAAAATAAAAACATGTGTGACCTACACATTGCAACAAAGATTTCACAAAATCCATAGGATTTCCAAGCACTAAATACTAAATTGAAGGTATCTGCCCTTTTAACAATGATACAAATCCTGTAAGTGAGATATTGGCCACCAATAGGAAAGTGTGGCATTCATTTTGAACACAAGTGCTCCCAATGTGTTGCATAGGATTGCCCACAAACTGGTAAATGGCTTCAAGCACTTCCTCCTAGCAGGGGAAGTGATGTCACTTTGTCTCCTGGCAACCAGACAAATAGCTCACTGCTTGTGTGAAACAAACAGGACACTGATTTCAAATCTGTATTTTTTTTTTTTTTTGACATGCTGAAGATTTTGGAGGTTATTTAAAGTGGTTTATGACATACTACTAGGTCTCAGTAGAAGAGGGGAGTCAGTGTTTCTCTGTTTTATATGAGATGCTATTATTTACAGAAATCCAAATTGTATGCTTTGTCAGTTCTATTATAATGGGATTGTGCCATGTTGACTAAGCAGAGCTTTCCTGAATGGAGAACCCCAGCTCCTCAAAGTGCGATGACAAAAGTGACCAACCCATAACTTATGCTTTACCCCATTATAATTCTTAATTGTTTTTAATGGGAAGCTGAATGTGATGGTTTTATGCAAAGTGGCATTTGCACCTTGTGCTGCCACCTTGGAGAATTACAGTGTTCGACAAGCTATTCATTTACTCATACTGCAGGGTACATTTGTGATGCTGCCCAAACCTACACCTTATGTCCACTATAGTGCGTCCCATGGGTTATACTGCCTTGCCTCCATTACCAACCCCAAACAAAACAAATGATGCTTGAAGCAGAGTGAGGTCTGTGCAGGGTGCACTTCAGCAAATCACTGTTTCTTCAACCTGGTAGCATGCTGGGAACACATAGGCATGGAAAACAAACATCATAACTCGGCTGTATGTATGGCTCTTCTTTTACTTCTTGAACTTTACTACCCATGTATATCTAAATTTACATATATTACAACAGATAGATTGTTGCAATGTCCCTTTAAACTGTGCTTACTCCTTTAAGGGTCAGTCCAGTGTGAGAGGATGGGAGAATTCATTCTGTTTGTGAAGAAGACACAGATCATGAAGACACTAAGGCAGGGCTCGACAAACCCCAGGCGCCAGGTCGCCATGGCGACCAGGAAATTAGACCTGGCGCCTGGGTGCTGTCAGCCTCCTGGTCCCCTTGCCGCTGCCATCCGATTTTTCCGCAGCGCGAGGGGGTAAAGTCTGGGCCGATGGCACAGACTGCAAGCTCCGCCCCCTCGCGCAACGCGTGTCTGAGTGCCGGGTGTCGTCACGTGACATCATGGCACTCAGCACGCCGACCAACGGAGTTAAGCTGCAGCGTGAATGTCCCCTCCCCTGCAGTGAGGTAAAGCAGCAGGGAGGGGGACACATCAAGAAGAAACCCCCAAGAAAAGACTGTGTTAGGTGGGTGTGTGTTTGTATGTATTGTAAAGTAGGTGTGTGTGAGGGGTTTATATATATATGTGTGTGAGGTGTTTATATATATGGGTGTGTGAGGTGTTTATATATATATATGTGTGTGTGAGGTGTTTGTATATATATGTGTGTGAGGTGTTTATATATATATATATGTGTGTGTGAGGTGTTTGTATATATATGTGTGTGAGGTGTTTGTATATATATGTGTGTGTGAGGTGTTTGTGAATATGTGTGTGAGGTGTTTGTATATATGTGTGTGTGAGGTGTTTATATATATATGTGTGTGTGAGGTGTTTATATATATATGTGTGTGTGAGGTGTTTGTGAATATGTGTGTGAGGTGTTTGTATATATGTGTGTGTGAGGTGTTTGTGAATATGTGTGTGAGGTGTTTGTATATATGTGTGTGTGAGGTGTTTATATATATATATGTGTGTGTGAGGTGTTTGTATATATGTGTGTGTGAGGTGTTTGTATATATGTGTGTGTGAGGTGTTTGTATATATGTGTGTGTGAGGTGTTTGTATATATGTGTGTGTGAGGTGTTTGTATATATGGGTGTGTGAGGTGTTTGTGAATATATGTGTGTGTGAGGTGTTTGTGAATATATGTGTGTGTGAGGTGTTTGTGTATATATGTGTGTGTGAGGTGTTTGTATATATGTGTATATGTAAAGTATGTGTGTTTGTATATATGTGAAGTAGGCGTGTGTGTTTATGAATTGTGTTTATGTTTGCGTGATTGTCTGGCTCCTAAAAAAAATGTCTGGCTCCTAAAATCAAAATAAATTTGTCAAGCCCTGCACTAAGGTGTATTCAATAAAGAGAGAACTGCAAGGAACTGAATCAGCAATTTCAAACTTTAGGCCAATAAAGCGTCTGTATTCACTGCAGTTCCCTCCTTATTGAGTAGACCACCATCTCAAATGAGATATTTATTATACTAAAATAAAATCTTTAATGTTACTGTTAATTGTATTGAAGGCTGTGGTTTGATATATAATATACAGAAGTAAAACATGTAATGACTGCTATGCATGGATCAAATAACAGGATGTGATAATAAAGATCTGCTCAGTATATTAGTCCAGGGATTGGTTATCAGATGACATGTGTAATTATTACAGCTCAGTGTAGCCGCTCCGTATAATATATTTAGGTTCCTGGTTTTTAACACTTTTTCTTTCAAATCTCGGCGTCCACCCATCGAGTACAGTACATGGACACAGGGGACTTGGCTTTCCCATGGCACACTGGAGAAATCAAACGTCCTGTTCATGATATTTATTTTCATTTTCAGTTATTACTATTGTTAATAGCACTGAGTAAAAGATTTCTAAATTACTGGTATTTTCTGTCGGGCAAAGTGGGCACACTGCATCAGCAGTCAGCTCATAACTCTTCTTTTCCCCTGCACGGCAGCATTCTGTGAGTTTATAAGCTTCACATTGGCTACCAGTAACACAGTCTGTTAGCAGAGGCTCTTACTGAAAATCACATCCAGCAGGATGAATAGTCACAATAATAAATAGTAAATATAGTTACTACAGCTTCATAAAAGTGGATTTATGTTAAGAAATCATCAAGTGAATAAACGTAATCTATATATATATACACTGAATGTTAATAAATTAATCCAAGGAACTGGGAATTAATGGTATAATCCAGGGAGCCGGGATGTGGGTATTAATGGTATAATCCGAGGAGCCGGGATGTGGTTATTAATGGGTTAATCCAAGGAGCAGGGAGATGGGTATTAATGGGTTAGTCCCAGGTGCTGGCATTTGGGAATTAATGGGGTAATCCGAGGTGCTGAAGTTTGGGAATTAATGTGTTAATCAGAGGTGCCGGGTGTGGGAATTAATGGGTTAATCTGAGGTGCCAGGGTGTGGGAATTAATGGGTTAATCCCAGGTGCTGACGTTTTGGAATTGATGTGTTAATCCAAGGTGGTGGGGTGTGGGAATGAATGTGTTAATCTGAGGTGCCGGGGTGTGGGAATTAATGGGTTAATCCCAGGTGCTGACGTTTGGGAATTAATGTGTTAATCCAAGGTGGCGGGGTAGGGGAATTAATGGGTTAATCCCAGGTGCTGACGTTTGGGAATTAATGTGTTAATCCAAGGTAGTGGGAATTAATGTGTTAATCCAAGGTAGTGGGGTGTGGGAATGAATGTGTTAATCTGAGGTGCCAGGGTGTGGAAATTACTGGGTTAATCCCAGATGCTGACGTTTGGGAATTAATGTGTTAATCCAAGGTGGCGGGGTAGGGGAATTAATGGGTTAATCCCAGGTGCTGACGTTTGGGAATTAATGGGTTAATCTGAGGTGCCAGGGTGTGGGAATTAATGGGTTAATCTGAGGTGCCGGGGTGTGGGAATTAATGGGTTAATCTGAGGTGCCGGGGTGTGGGAATTAATGGGTTAATCTGAGGTGCCGGGGTGTGGGAATTAATGGGTTAATCTGAGGTGCCGGGGTGTGGGAATTAATGGGTTAATTCAAGGTGCGTGGAATTTGAGAATTAGTGAGTTATGCTGAGAAGCCAGGATTTTCTCATGGGGGGGGGGGGGGGGGGGGGGGTCTTTTAACTCTTAAAATATTGAAAATCAACCAAACTGCCCCAAGGCACCATACATTTTGTAACGCGGCACTTCAGGCGCAGGTAGAAACTGACGCGCACTGAACACCCATCCCCAGAGAAAGGATACCGTATTAGCATGTCTCTCGCCTCTGTGTCATTTAAAGGGTTAAATTGGTATTCCCAATGTGTATCCCATAAACGCAAACCCCTAGTCATGATCTACATAAAGGTCACCAAAGGGTTAAACCTTAAACATTCTGTCTCCTCAGAGATTTTGTCTTCACAGAGTAAACAACTCGATGCCAAACTGTGACTGAGAATACATCAGATATACCCAGACTGATACATTACTATTACTCTAGTATACTCCCAGACATATAACTGTAACAATATATCAGATATACCCAGACTGACACATTACTATTACTCTAGTATACTCCCAGACATATAACTGTAACAATACATCAGATATACCCAGACTGATACATTACTATTACTCTAGTATACTCCCAGACAAATAACTGTAACAATACATCAGATATACCCAGACTGATACCTTACTATTACTCTAGTATACTCCCAGACAAATAACTGTAACAATACATCAGATATACCCAGACTGATACATTACTATTACTCTAGTATACTCCCAGACAAATAACTGTAACAATACATCAGATATACCCAGACTGATACATTACTATTACTCTAGTATACTCCCAGACAAATAACTGTAACAATACATCAGATATACCCAGACTGATACGTTACTATTACTCTAGTATACTCCCAGACATATAACTGTAACAATACATCAGATATACCCAGACTGATACATTACTATTACTCTAGTATACTCCCAGACATATAACTGTAACAATACATCAGATATACCCAGACTGATACATTACTATTACTCTAGTATACTCCCAGACAAATAACTGTAACAATACATCAGATATACCCAGACTGATACCTTACTATTACTCTAGTATACTCCCAGACATATAACTGTAACAATACATCAGATATACCCAGATTGATACGTTACTATTACTCTAGTATACTCCCAGACATATAACTGTAACAATACATCAGATATACCCAGACTGATACGTTACTATTACTCTAGTATACTCCCAGACATATAACTGTAACAATACATCAGATATACCCAGACTGATACATTACTATTACTCTAGTATACTCCCAGACATATAACTGTAACAATACATCAGATATACCCAGACTGATACATTACTATTACTATAGTATACTCCCAGACATATAACTGTAACAATACATCAGATATACCCAGACTGATACATTACTATTACTATAGTATACTCCCAGACATATAACTGTAACAATACATCAGATATACCCAGACTGATACATTACTATTACTCTAGTATACTCCCAGACATATAACTGTAACAATACATCAGATATACCCAGACTGATACATTACTATTACTATAGTATACTCCCAGACATATAACTGTAACAATACATCAGATATACCCAGACTGATACATTACTATTACTCTAGTATACTCCCAGACATATAACTGTAACAATACATCAGATATACCCAGACTGATACATTACTATTACTCTAGTATACTCCCAGACATATAACTGTAACAATACATCAGATATACCCAGACTGATACATTACTATTACTCTAGTATACTCCCAGACAAATAACTGTAACAATACATCAGATATACCCAGACTGATACGTTACTATTACTCTAGTATACTCCCAGACATATAACTGTAACAATATATCAGATATACCCAGACTGATACCTTACTATTACTCTAGTATACTCCCAGACATATAACTGTAACAATACATCAGATATACCCAGACTGATACGTTACTATTACTCTAGTATACTCCCAGACATATAACTGTAACAATACATCAGATATACCCAGACTGATACATTACTATTACTCTAGTATACTCCCAGACATATAACTGTAACAATATATCAGATATACCCAGACTGATACATTACTATTACTCTAGTATACTCCCAGACATATAACTGTAACAATACATCAGATATACCCAGACTGATACATTACTATTACTCTAGTATACTCCCAGACATATAACTGTAACAATACATCAGATATACCCAGACTGATACATTACTATTACTCTAGTATACTCCCAGACATATAACTGTAACAATACATCAGATATACCCAGACTGATACATTACTATTACTCTAGTATACTCCCAGACATATAACTGTAACAATACATCAGATATACCCAGACTGATACATTACTATTACTCTAGTATACTCCCAGACAAATAACTGTAACAATATATCAGATATACCCAGACTGATACATTACTATTACTCTAGTATACTCCCAGACATATAACTGTAACAATACATCAGATATACCCAGACTGAGACATTACTATTACTCTAGTATACTCCCAGACATATAACTGTAACAATATATCAGATATACCCAGACTGATACCTTACTATTACTCTAGTATACTCCCAGACATTTAACTGTAACAATACATCAGATATACCCAGACTGATACATTACTATTACTCTAGTATACTCCCAGACATATAACTGTAACAATACATCAGATATACCCAGACTGATACATTACTATTACTCTAGTATACTCCCAGACATATAACTGTAACAATATATCAGATATACCCAGACTGATACCTTACTATTACTCTAGTATACTCCCAGACATATAACTGTAACAATACATCAGATATACCCAGACTGATACATTACTATTACTCTAGTATACTCCCAGACATATAACTGTAACAATACATCAGATATACCCAGACTGATACATTACTATTACTCTAGTATACTCCCAGACAAATAACTGTAACAATATATCAGATATACCCAGACTGATACATTACTATTACTCTAGTATACTCCCAGACATATAACTGTAACAATATATCAGATATACCCAGACTGATACATTACTATTACTCTAGTATACTCCCAGACATATAACTGTAACAATATATCAGATATACCCAGACTGATACCTTACTATTACTCTAGTATACTCCCAGACATATAACTGTAACAATACATCAGATATACCCAGACTGATACATTACTATTACTCTAGTATACTCCCAGACAAATAACTGTAACAATACATCAGATATACCCAGACTGATACATTACTATTACTCTAGTATACTCCCAGACATATAACTGTAACAATACATCAGATATACCCAGACTGATACATTACTATTACTCTAGTATACTCCCAGACATATAACTGTAACAATACATCAGATATACCCAGACTGATACATTACTATTACTCTAGTATACTCCCAGACATATAACTGTAACAATACATCAGATATACCCAGACTGATACATTACTATTACTCTAGTATACTCCCAGACATATAACTGTAACAATACATCAGATATACCCAGACTGATACGTTACTATTACTCTAGTATACTCCCAGACATATAACTGTAACAATACATCAGATATACCCAGACTGATACATTACTATTACTCTAGTATACTCCCAGACAAATAACTGTAACAATACATCAGATATACCCAGACTGATACATTACTATTACTCTAGTATACTCCCAGACATATAACTGTAACAATACATCAGATATACCCAGACTGATACATTACTATTACTCTAGTATACTCCCAGACAAATAACTGTAACAATACATCAGATATAGCCAGACTGATACATTACTATTACTCTAGTATACTCCCAGACATATAACTGTAACAATACATCAGATATACCCAGACTGATACATTACTATTACTCTAGTATACTCCCAGACATATAACTAACAATACATCAGATATACCCAGACTGATACATTACTATTACTCTAGTATACTCCCAGACATATAACTAACAATATATCAGATATACCCAGACTGATACCTTACTATTACTCTAGTATACTCCCAGACATATAACTGTAACAATACATCAGATATACCCAGACTGATACATTACTATTACTCTAGTATACTCCCAGACATATAAGTGTAACAATATATCAGATATACCCAGACTGATACATTACTATTACTCTAGTATACTCCCAGACATATAACTGTAACAATACATCAGATATACCCAGACTGATACATTACTATTACTCTAGTATACTCCCAGACATATAACTGTAACAATACATCAGATATACCCAGACTGATACATTACTATTACTCTAGTATACTCCCAGACAAATAACTGTAACAATACATCAGATATACCCAGACTGATACATTACTATTACTCTAGTATACTCCCAGACATATAACTGTAACAATACATCAGATATACCCAGACTGATACATTACTATTACTCTAGTATACTCCCAGACAAATAACTGTAACAATACATCAGATATACCCAGACTGATACATTACTATTACTCTAGTATACTCCCAGACAAATAACTAACAATACATCAGATATACCCAGACTGATACATTACTATTACTCTAGTATACTTCCAGACAAATACCTGTAACAATATATCAGATATACCCAGACTGATACCTTACTATTACTCTAGTATACTCCCAGACAAATAACTGTAACAATACATCAGATATACCCAGACTGATACATTACTATTACTCTAGTATACTCCCAGACATATAAGTGTAACAATATATCAGATATACCCAGACTGATACATTAATATTACTATAGTATACTCCCAGACATATAACTGTAACAATACATCAGATATACACAGACTGATACATTACTATTACTCTAGTATACTCCCAGACATATAACTGTAACAATATATCAGATATACCCAGACTGACACATTACTATTACTCTAGTATACTCACAGACATATAACTGTAACAATACATCAGATATACCCAGACTGATACATTACTATTACTCTAGTATACTCCCAGACATATAACTGTAACAATATATCAGATATACCCAGACTGATACATTACTATTACTCTAGTATACTCCCAGACATATAACTGTAACAATATATCAGATATACCCAGACTGATACATTACTATTACTCTAGTATACTCCCAGACATATAACTGTAACAATATATCAGATATACCCAGGCTGATACCTTACTATTACTCTAGTATACTCCCAGACATATAACTGTAACAATATATCAGATATACCCAGACTGATACATTACTATTACTCTAGTATACTCCCAGACATTTAACTGTAACAATACATCAGATATACCCAGACTGATACATTACTATTACTCTAGTATACTCCCAGACATATAACTGTAACAATATATCAGATATACCCAGACTGATACCTTACTATTACTCTAGTATACTCCCAGACATATAACTGTAACAATACATCAGATATACCCAGACTGATACATTACTATTACTCTAGTATACTCCCAGACATATAACTGTAACAATACATCAGATATACCCAGACTGATACATTACTATTACTCTAGTATACTCCCAGACATATAACTGTAACAATACATCAGATATACCCAGACTGATACATTACTATTACTCTAGTATACTCCCAGACATATAACTGTAACAATACATCAGATATACCCAGACTGATACGTTACTATTACTCTAGTATACTCCCAGACATATAACTGTAACAATACATCAGATATACCCAGACTGATACGTTACTATTACTCTAGTATACTCCCAGACATATAACTGTAACAATACATCAGATATACCCAGACTGATACATTACTATTACTCTAGTATACTCCCAGACATATAACTGTAACAATACATCAGATATACCCAGACTGATACATTACTATTACTCTAGTATACTCCCAGACATATAACTGTAACAATACATCAGATATACCCAGATTGATACGTTACTATTACTCTAGTATACTCCCAGACATATAACTGTAACAATACATCAGATATACCCAGACTGATACGTTACTATTACTCTAGTATACTCCCAGACATATAACTGTAACAATACATCAGATATACCCAGACTGATACATTACTATTACTCTAGTATACTCCCAGACATATAACTGTAACAATACATCAGATATACCCAGACTGATACATTACTATTACTCTAGTATACTCCCAGACAAATAACTGTAACAATACATCAGATATACCCAGACTGATACATTACTATTACTCTAGTATACTCCCAGACATATAACTGTAACAATACATCAGATATACCCAGACTGATACATTACTATTACTCTAGTATACTCCCAGACATATAACTGTAACAATACATCAGATATACCCAGACTGATACATTACTATTACTCTAGTATACTCCCAGACAAATAACTGTAACAATACATCAGATATACCCAGACTGATACATTACTATTACTCTAGTATACTCCCAGACATATAACTGTAACAATACATCAGATATACCCAGACTGATACATTACTATTACTCTAGTATACTCCCAGACATATAACTGTAACAATACATCAGATATACCCAGACTGATACATTACTATTACTCTAGTATACTCCCAGACAAATAACTGTAACAATATATCAGATATACCCAGACTGATACATTACTATTACTCTAGTATACTCCCACACATATAACTGTAACAATACATCAGATATACCCAGACTGATACATTACTATTACTCTAGTATACTTCCAGACAAATAACTGTAACAATATATCAGATATACCCAGACTGATACATTACTATTACTCTAGTATACTCCCAGACATATAACTGTAACAATACATCAGATATACCCAGACTGATACATTACTATTACTCTAGTATACTCCCAGACATATAACTGTAACAATACATCAGATATACCCAGACTGATACGTTACTATTACTCTAGTATACTCCCAGACATATAACTGTAACAATACATCAGATATACCCAGACTGATACATTACTATTACTCTAGTATACTCCCAGACATATAACTGTAACAATACATCAGATATACCCAGACTGATACATTACTATTACTCTAGTATACTTCCAGACATATAACTGTAACAATATATCAGATATACCCAGACTGATACCTTACTATTACTCTAGTATACTCCCAGACATATAACTGTAACAATACATCAGATATACCCAGACTGATACGTTACTATTACTCTAGTATACTCCCAGACAAATAACTGTAACAATATATCAGATATACCCAGACTGATACATTACTATTACTCTAGTATACTCCCAGACAAATAACTGTAACAATACATCAGATATACCCAGACTGATACATTACTATTACTCTAGTATACTCCCAGACATATAACTAACAATACATCAGATATACCCAGACTGATACATTACTATTACTCTAGTATACTCCCAGACATATAACTGTAACAATACATCAGATGTACCCAGACTGATACATTAATATTACTCTAGTAAACTCCCAGAAAAATAACTGTAACAATAAATAAGAAACATAGAACATATTATTCATTTATTACAGGGACAAAAATCAGACATAGCTTTTCAGCAAATAAACAGTTAAAAGCCTGATGTTTTCCTTAGTGACATTGATAAGTCTCCGCAGACATGAGCAGGATTAAAAAATACGTCTTTAATGAATGAGGCAAGAAACACACAGACATGAATGTGATAAACACAGATCTGACCAAGTCTCAAATAATCCCCCAATCCCACCCGACAATTCACCAGGAATCCTCACTGCCATTCCTCAGACCCTGGGTGTAATAATTCCGGTCACCCCCTTATATAACATGCACCGCTAGCCAAGGCAAGAGGTGCAATCAGCAGTCGGTGCCGGGCCAGCAAGAGTTAAACAAAAATAACATGAACTTATTTAGAAACATAAAGGGTGCCATTCAATCCTGCTTCAAACCAGACCCTACTGATGTGGCCAAATACACCCTATAGTAACCCTCATACACTGCACTACCACCAGTAGAACTGCACTACGACCACTATAACTAGACCACCACCACTATAACTAGACCACCACCACTATAACTAGACTTGCAGCAATATAACTAGACTTCCACCACTAAAACTAGACTTCCACCACTAAAACTAGACTTCCACCACTAAAACTAGACCTACCCCACTATAACTAGACCACCACCACTATAACTAGACTTCCACCACCACTGTAACTAGACTTGCACCACTATAACTAGACCAACCCCACTATAACTAGACTACCGCCAGTATAACTAGACTTCCACCACTATAACTAGACCACCACCACCACAATAACTAGACCACCACCACTATAACTAGACCACCACTACTATAACTAGACCACCACCACTATAACTAGACCACCACCACTATAACTAGACCACCACCACTATAACTAGACTACCACCACTATAACTAGACTACCACCACTATAACTAGACTACCACCACTATAACTAGACTACCACCACTATAACTAGACTACCACCACTATAACTAGACTACCACCACTATAACTAGACTACCACCACTATAACTAGACTACCACCACTATAACTAGACTTCCACCACTATAACTAGACTTCCACCACTATAACTAGACTACCACCACTATAACTAGACCACCACCACTATAACTAGACCACCATCACTATAACTAGACCACCATCACTATAACTAGACCACCATCACTGTAACTAGACTTCCACCACTGTAACTAGACTTGCACCAGTATAACTAGACCACCACCACTAAAACTAGACTTGCACCAGTATAACTAGACCACCACCACTAAAACTAGACTTGCACCAGTATAACTAGACCACCTCCACTAAAACTAGACTTCCACCACCACTATAACTAGACTACCACCACTATAACTAGACTTGCACCAGTATAACAAGAGTACCTCCACTAAAACTAGACTTGCACCAGTATAACTAGAACACCACCACTATAGCTAGACCACCACCACTATAACTAGACCACCACCACTATAACTAGACCACCACCACTATAACTAGACCACCACCACAACTAGACCACCACCACTATACCTATACCTCCACCACTATAACTATACCTCCACCACTATAACTAGACTACCGCCAGTATAACTAGACTACCGTCAGTATAACTAGACTTTCACCACAATAACTAGACTACCATCAGTATAACTAGACTACCATCAGTATAACTAGACTACCATCAGTATAACTAGACTACCGCCAGGATAACTAGACTACCGCCAGGATAATTAGAGTTGCACCAGTATAACTAGACTACCATCAGTAAAACTAGACTACCGCCAGTACAACTAGACTACCGTCAGTACAACTAGACTACCGTCAGTACAACTAGACTACCGTCAGTACAACTAGACTACCGTCAGTACAACTAGACTACCGTCAGTACAACTAGACTACCGTCAGTACAACTAGACTACCGTCAGTACAACTAGACTACCGTCAGTACAACTAGACTACCGTCAGTACAACTAGACTACCGTCAGTACAACTAGACTACCGTCAGTACAACTAGACTACCGTCAGTACAACTAGACTACCGTCAGTACAACTAGACTTCCACCACAATAACTAGACTACCATCAGTATAACTAGACTACCATCAGTATAACTAGACTACCATCAGTATAACTAGACTACCGCCAGTATAACTAGACTACCGCCAGTATAACTAGACTACCGCCAGTATAACTAGACTACCGCCAGTATAACTAGACTACCGCCAGTATAACTAGACTACCGCCAGTATAACTAGACTTCCCCCACTATAACTAGACTTCCACCACTATAACTAGACTTCCACCACTATAACTAGACTTCCACCACTATAACTAGACCTGCACCAGTAAAACTAGACCTGCACCAGTAAAACTAGACCTGCACCAGTCAAACTGAACTACCAGCAGGTACATTATTTCTGTGGGGTTAGACAGAATAGATCTGCACAGGTCTAAAAAGCATGCCTGGCAGTACACAACAAAAACCATCAACAATATGAAGAGCACAAACGACTAGCAGGCTGCCAGTCAAGCTTAACAATCAGTATAAAGCGTTTGTCGTGTGTCGTATTAATTTAATAACCATTGTCAGGGAATACCAGCTATTGGCTATTTCCCATAACCTAAGGTCAAAAGTCCAGAGGCACTTCTGATTGGCTGGTATTTAGGAACCCCCACCACCACCCTGCACTCCTCCCCCTCTTTAGGTAAAGGAGTAGGTACTTTGTTTTGTTAAAAATTTGAATCAGCAAAATAAACAAGAATCTCTGCTACAGCACGACAAACATGCAGACAAAGGCTGGGTCCCCTGCACCAAACCCTCATGTATCTTTAGCTAATTGATTTCAAGTTAATTAAGATAGAGAATAAGATGCACTTACCAGGACATGCGCAACCCACTGACATCTTTACATGCCTGGTCTCAAACACAGCAGGTAGTTAGTCCCAACAGCAAAGGCTCCTGGCATGAAATGTTCTTGTGGAATCAGAGAAACAAGCCCCCCTAAAAAGCCAGAAATTGGGCCTCAGAGAAAGCAGGCAGAAGGAATTTATTCTGTCTGTGTATGTACGTGAGAGAGTGTGTGTGTGTGTGTGTCTCTGCTGGCAGTACTGTGGTTTATTAATATGCTAATTGCAATGCTAGTGGGAGGAGAGAATGCTTGTCAAAGTGACCTGAGTGAGAGAGAGAGGGGAGAGAGAAAGGAAAGAGAGAGAGTGAGTGAGAAAGGGTGCAATGAACAGCAAGACTGTGACGCACATATATATATATACAAAAAAGAAGAGAAAGAAAGGGAAGGGGGGGGGCAGCACTGAGATCTTTACACAGGCTGAACTGGCCCTTTGATAAGCAAAACATGTTGGTTTTAAAGGAGGCATAGGGGGGTTGAATGAAGGTAGAAGCGTGTTTGTGGGGGTCCTGCACAGAGAGAGACACACACTGCGCTCTGTGTGTGTGTCTAGCAGAGACTGACAGATAGACAGCCAGTTACAGACAGCTGCACGCCACATTGCCTCGCAAGGGAAAAACATAAAGATCTTTTGTCACTAACAAAGAGAGGAAATCTGAGGTGATGCAGAGCTGAGAGGGGGTCTCTGTGATCATGGGGAGTGATGGAGATACCACCTATTTACCAACAGTTTATAAGGCAAGGTTTAGCACCATTAATGGACAGGGAGCAGTGGGATTCCTCGGGGGCTGAATAATGGGGATCAAGGTGATACACTGTATTCATTCTCAGAGTGTCACAGATTGTCTGTCCCCAGTAATGGACAGGGAGCGGTGGGATTCCTCGGGGGCTGAATAATGGGGATCAAGGTGATACACTGTATTCATTCTCAGAGTGTCACAGATTGTCTGTCCCCAGTAATGGACAGGGAGCGGTGGGATTCCTCGGGGGCTGAATAATGGGGATCAAGGTGATACACTGAATTCATTCTCAGAGCGTCACAGATTGTCTGTCCCCAGTAATGGACAGGGAGCGGTGGGATTCCTCGGGGGCTGAATAATGGGTATCAAGGTGATACACTGAATTCATTCTCAGTGTCACAGATTGTCTGTCCCCAGTAATGGACAGGGAGCGGTGGGATTCCTCGGGGGCTGAATAATGGGGATCAAGGTGATACACTGTTTTCATTCTCAGAGCGTCACAGATTGTCTGTTCCCCAGTAATGGACAGGGAGCAGTGGGATTCCTCGGGGGCTGAATAATGGGGATCAAGGTGATACACTGTATTCATTCTCAGTGTCACAGATTGTCTGTTCCCCAGTAATGGACGGGGTGCGGTGGGATTCCTTGGGGGCTGAATAATGGGGATCAAGGTGATACACTGTATTCATTCTCAGTGTCACAGATTGTCTGTCCCCAGTAATGGACAGGGAGCGGTGGGATTCCTCGGGGGCTGAATAATGGGGATCAAGGTGATAGACTGTATTCATTCTCAGAGCGTCACAGATTGTCTGTCCCCAGTAATGGACGGGGTGCGGTGGGATTCCTTGGGGGCTGAATAATGGGAATCAAGGTGATACACTGTTTTCATTCTCAGAGCGTCACAGATTGTCTGTTCCCAGTAATGGACAGGGTGCGGTGGGATTCCTCGAGGGCTGAATAATGGGGATCAAGGTGATACACTGTATTCATTCTCAGAGTGTCACAGATTGTCTGTCCCCAGTAATGGACAGGGAGCAGTGGGATTCCTCGGGGGCTGAATAATGGGGATCAAGGTGATACACTGTATTCATTCTCAGTGTCACAGATTGTCTGTTCCCCAGTAATGGACAGGGAGCGGTGGGATTCCTCGGGGGCTGAATAATGGGAATCAAGGTGATACACTGTTTTCATTCTCAGAGCGTCACAGATTGTCTGTTCCCAGTAATGGACAGGGTGCGGTGGGATTCCTCGGGGGCTGAATAATGGGAATCAAGGTGATACACTGTTTTCATTCTCAGAGCGTCACAGATTGTCTGTTCCCAGTAATGGACAGGGTGCGGTGGGATTCCTCGAGGGCTGAATAATTGGGATCAAGGTGATACACTGTATTCATTCTCAGAGTGTCACAGATTGTCTGTCCCCAGTAATGGACAGGGAGCAGTGGGATTCCTCGGGGGCTGAATAATGGGGATCAAGGTGATACACTGAATTCATTCTCAGCGTCACAGATTGTCTGTCCCCAGTAATGGACAGGGAGCGGTGGGATTCCTCGGGGGCTGAATAATGGGGATCAAGGTGATACACTGTATTCATTCTCAGTGTCACAGATTGTCTGTTCCCCAGTAATGGACAGGGAGCGGTGGGATTCCTCGGGGGCTGAATAATGGGGATCAAGGTGATACACTGTATTCATTCTCAGAGTGTCACAGATTGTCTGTTCCCCAGTAATGGACAGGGAGCGGTGGGATTCCTCGGGGGCTGAATAATGGGGATCAAGGTGATACACTGTATTCATTCTCAGAGTGTCACAGATTGTCTGTTCCCCAGTAATGGACAGGGAGCGGTGGGATTCCTCGGGGGCTGAATAATGGGGATCAAGGTGATACACTGTATTCATTCTCAGAGCGTCACAGATTGTCTGTTCCCCAGTAATGGACGGGGAGCGGTGGGATTCCTCGGGGGCTGAATAATGGGGATCAAGGTGATACACTGTATTCATTCTCAGAGCGTCACAGATTGTCTGTCCCCAGTAATGGACGGGGTGCGGTGGGATTCCTCGGGGGCTGAATAATGGGGATCAAGGTGATACACTGTATTCATTCTCAGTGTCACAGATTGTCTGTTCCCCAGTAATGGACGGGGTGCGGTGGGATTCCTTGGGGGCTGAATAATGGGGATCAAGGTGATAAACTGTATTTATTCTCAGAGTGTCACAGATTGTCTGTTCCCCAGTAATGGACAGGGTGCGGTGGGATTCCTCGGGGGCTGAATAATGGGGATCAAGGTGATACACTGTATTCATTCTCAGAGCGTCACAGATTGTCTGTCCCCAGTAATGGACAGGGAGCAGTGGGATTCCTCGGGGGCTGAATAATGGGGATCAAGGTGATACACTGTATTCATTCTCAGAGCGTCACAGATTGTCTGTCCCCAGTAATGGACGGGGAGCAGTGGGATTCCTCGAGGGCTGAATAATGGGTATCAAGGTGATACACTGTTTTCATTCTCAGAGCGTCACAGATTGTCTGTTCCCCAGTAATGGACAGGGAGCGGTGGGATTCCTCGGGGGCTGAATAATGGGGATCAAGGTGATACACTGTATTCATTCTCAGAGCGTCACAGATTGTCTGTTCCCCCCGTGGAGCAGCTTGACATCAAATCACCTTATTTAGGGTGACCAGACTGCTTGGTCTATCAGTTTAATCCTGGGGATGGAAGGAGGTGGTAAAACCATCACAGATTCCCTTAAATCTTAATGGAGACGCAGGTTAATATGTCATGTCAGTAGAGCTGTATAAATAAATCTTAATGTGATCTATTTACCAACTGATACATCACCCCAGCTTCATCACCGCCCCACAGACACCCTGACATGTGCCCACTGCAATATTAAAGTCTATGCCGGACTCCACATGGTTACGATTTTATAAACGGAGATTGAGAATAACCTGTTGAGTGACTGAGCATTATGTGAGTTGCACAGCGGCTGTTGATCACTAGTGCAGAGCATTATAATGCGGAGCATTGCTAACAGAATGACATTTGTACCAGTTTATAATACTGAGATAACCTCTCATGCACGGCTGTACTAGACAGTCTATACACATAGCCCGGGACAGAGGTGCAGAGTCAGATAACCTCTCATGCACAGCTGTACTAGACAGTCTATACACATAGCCCAGGACAGAGGTGCAGAGTCAGATAACCTCTCATGCACAGCTGTACTAGACAGTCTATACACATAGCCCGGGACAGAGGTGCAGAGTCAGATAACCTCTCATGCACAGCTGTACTAGACAGTCTATACACATAGCCCAGGACAGAGGTGCAGAGTCAGATAACCTCTCATGCACGGCTGTACTAGACAGTCTATACACATAGACCGGGACAGAGGTGCAGAGTCAGATAACCTCTCATGCACAGCTGTACTAGACAGTCTATACACATAGCCTGGGACAGAGGTGCAGAGTCAGATAACCTCTCATGCACAGCTGTACTAGACAGTCTATACACATAGCCCAGGACAGAGGTGCAGAGTCAGATAACCTCTCATGCACGGCTGTACTAGACAGTCTATACACATAGCCCAGGACAGAGGTGCAGAGTCAGATAACCTCTCAAGCACGGCTGTACTAGACAGTCTATACACATAGCCCGGGACAGAGGTGCAGAGTCAGATAACCTCTCATGCACGGCTGTACTAGACAGTCTATACACATAGCCCGGGACAGAGGTGCAGAGTCAGATAACCTCTCATGCACGGCTGTACTAGACAGTCTATACACATAGCCCGGGACAGAGGTGCAGAGTCAGATAACCTCTCATGCACAGCTGTACTAGACAGTCTGTACACATAGCCCGGGACAGAGGTACAGAGTCAGATAACCTCTCATGCACGTCTGTACTAGACAGTCTGTACACATAGCCCAGGACAGAGGTGCAGAGTCAGATAACCTCTCATGCACAGCTGTACTAGACAGTCTTTACACATAGCCCAGGACAGAGGTGCAGAGTCAGATAACCTCTCATGCACAGCTGTACTAGACAGTCTATACACATAGCCCGGGACAGAGGTGCAGAGTCAGATAACCTCTCATGCACGGCTGTACTAGACAGTCTATACACATAGCCCAGGACAGAGGTGCAGAGTCAGATAACCTCTCATGCACAGCTGTACTAGACAGTCTATACACATAGCCCGGGACAGAGGTGCAGAGTCAGATAACCTCTCATGCACGGCTGTACTAGACAGTCTATACACATAGCCCGGGACAGAGGTGCAGAGTCAGATAACCTCTCATGCACAGCTGTACTAGACAGTCTGTACACATAGCCCAGGACAGAGGGGCAGAGTCAGATAACCTCTCATGCACAGCTGTACTAGACAGTCTATACACATAGCCCAGGACAGAGGTGCAGAGTCAGATAACCTCTCATGCACGGCTGTACTAGACAGTCTATACACATAGCCTGGGACAGAGGAGCAGAGTCAGATAACCTCTCATGCACGGCTGTACTAGACAGTCTGTACACATAGCCCAGGACAGAGGTGCAGAGTCAGATAACCTCTCATGCACAGCTGTACTAGACAGTCTATACACATAGCCCGGGACAGAGGAGCAGAGTCAGATAACCTCTCATGCACAGCTGTACTAGACAGTCTGTACACATTGCCCAGGACAGAGGTGCAGAGTCAGATAACCTCTCATGCACAGCTGTACTAGACAGTCTATACACATAGCCCTGGACAGAGGTGCAGATTCAGATAACCTCTCATGTACAGCTGTACTAGACAGTCTATACACATAGCCCGGGACAGAGGAGCAGAGTCAGATAACCTCTCATGCACAGCTGTACTAGACAGTCTATACACATAGCCCGGGACAGAGGTGCAGAGTCAGATAACCTCTCATGCACAGCTGTACTAGACAGTCTATACACATAGCCCAGGACAGAGGTGCAGTGTCAGATAACCTCTCATGCACAGCTGTACTAGACAGTCTATACACATAGCCCAGGACAGAGGAGCAGAGTCAGATAACCTCTCATGCACAGCTGTACTAGACAGTCTATACACATAGCCCGGGACAGAGGGGCAGAGTCAGATAACCTCTCATGTACAGCTGTACTAGACAGTCTATACACATAGCCCGGGACAGAGGTGCAGAGTCAGATAACCTCTCATGCACAGCTGTACTAGACAGTCTATACACATAGCCCGGGACAGAGGTGCAGAGTCAGATAACCTCTCATGCACAGCTGTACTAGACAGTCTATACACATAGCCCGGGACAGAGGTGCAGAGTCAGATAACCTCTCATGCACAGCTGTACTAGACAGTCTGTACACATAGCCCGGGACAGAGGTGCAGAGTCAGATAACCTCTCATGCACGGCTGTACTAGACAGTCTGTACACATAGCCCGGGACAGAGGTGCAGAGTCAGATAACCTCTCATGCACAGCTGTACCAGACAGTCTATACACATAGCCCAGGACAGAGGTGCAGAGTGAGATAACCTCTCATGCACAGCTGTACTAGACAGTCTGTACACATAGCCCAGGACAGAGGTGCAGAGTCAGATAACCTCTCATGCACGGCTGTACTAGACAGTCTATACACATAGCCTGGGACAGAGGAGCAGAGTCAGATAACCTCTCATGCACAGCTGTACTAGACAGTCTATACACATAGCCTGGGACAGAGGTGCAGAGTCAGATAACCTCTCATGCACAGCTGTACTAGACAGTCTATACACATAGCCCTGGACAGAGGTGCAGAGTCAGATAACCTCTCATGCACGGCTGTACTAGACAGTCTGTACACATTGCCCAGGACAGAGGTGCAGAGTCAGATAACCTCTCATGCACAGCTGTACTAGACAGTCTATACACATAGCCCTGGACAGAGGTGCAGATTCAGATAACCTCTCATGTACAGCTGTACTAGACAGTCTATACACATAGCCCGGGACAGAGGAGCAGAGTCAGATAACCTCTCATGCACAGCTGTACTAGACAGTCTATACACATAGACCGGGACAGAGGTGCAGAGTCAGATAACCTCTCATGCACGGCTGTACTAGACAGTCTATACACATAGCCCGGGACAGAGGTGCAGAGTCAGATAACCTCTCATGCACAGCTGTACTAGACAGTCTATACACATAGCCCGGGACAGAGGTGCAGAGTCAGATAACCTCTCATGCACAGCTGTACTAGACAGTCTGTACACATAGCCCGGGACAGAGGTGCAGAGTCAGATAACCTCTCATGCACGGCTGTACTAGACAGTCTGTACACATAGCCCGGGACAGAGGTGCAGAGTCAGATAACCTCTCATGCACAGCTGTACCAGACAGTCTATACACATAGCCCGGGACAGAGGTGCAGAGTGAGATAACCTCTCATGCACAGCTGTACTAGACAGTCTGTACACATAGCCCAGGACAGAGGTGCAGAGTCAGATAACCTCTCATGCACGGCTGTACTAGACAGTCTATACACATAGCCCGGGACAGAGGTGCAGAGTCAGATAACCTCTCATGCACAGCTGTACTAGACAGTCTATACACATAGCCCAGGACAGAGGTGCAGAGTCAGATAACCTCTCATGCACAGCTGTACTAGACAGTCTATACACATAGCCCGGGACAGAGGAGCAGAGTCAGATAACCTCTCATACACAGCTGTACTAGACAGTCTGTACACATACCCCAGGACAGAGGAGCAGAGTCAGATAACCTCTCATGCACAGCTGTACCAGACAGTCTATACACATAGCCCGGGACAGAGGTGCAGAGTGAGATAACCTCTCATGCACAGCTGTACTAGACAGTCTGTACACATAGCCCAGGACAGAGGTGCAGAGTCAGATAACCTCTCATGCACGGCTGTACTAGACAGTCTATACACATAGCCCGGGACAGAGGTGCAGAGTCAGATAACCTCTCATGCACAGCTGTACTAGACAGTCTATACACATAGCCCAGGACAGAGGTGCAGAGTCAGATAACCTCTCATGCACAGCTGTACTAGACAGTCTATACACATAGCCCGGGACAGAGGTGCAGAGTCAGATAACCTCTCATGCACGGCTGTCAGAGTCAGATATTTGTGTGTGCTTCCACATCTTGATTAAAGGCTGGAGTTGGACACACAATACTTCCAAACTGAACTTGCTGCTAAGCATTGGGTAATGTGACGTCTTAGTAGGTGGGATACATTATTAATTGCGTGTATAGAGTGACACAAATAGCTCAGCCTCTGCATAGACATTTGCAAAGTGTGTTTAGATTGAAGGGTAAACTCTTCACATTTACTGGAGCAGCTGTATCTGCTCAAACTGTTTCCTCTCCACGTGGCAGTTTAATTGAAGAAATAGACCATAAACCACAAAGGAGCAAATCACTTCCCCTATTATTATTAATAATATGAATTATGCTTCATGGTGCAGGCAGGGCAAGGCATGTCACCAGAGGAGGGCTTGACGAAGAAGGCAGGGCATGTCAGCAGAGGAGGGCCTAACAGAGCAGGCAGTGCATGTCAGTAGAGGAGGGCTTGACAGAGCAGGCAGGGCAGGTCAGCAGAGGAGGGCCTAACAGAGCAGGCAGGGCATGTCAGCAGAGGAGGGCCTAACAGAGCAGGCAGGGCATGTCAGTAGAGGAGGGCATGACGGAGTAGGCAGGGCAGGTCATATCAGCAGAGGAGGGCTTGACGGAGTAGGCAGGGCAGGTCATATCAGCAGAGGAGGGCTTAACGGAGTAGGCAGGGCAGGTCATATCAGCAGAGGAGGGCTTGACAGAACAGTGCATGTCAGCAGAGTAGAGCCTGACATAGCAGGCAGGGCATGTCAGCCGAGGAGGGCTTGACAGAGCAGGCAGGGCATGTCAGTAGAGGAGGGCATGACGGAGTAGGCAGGGCAGGTCATATCAGCAGAGGAGGGCTTGACGGAGTAGGCAGGGCAGGTCATATCAGCAGAGGAGGGCTTAACGGAGTAGGCAGGGCAGGTCATATCAGCAGAGGAGGGCTTGACGGAGTAGGCAGGGCAGGTCATATCAGCAGAGGAGGACTTGACAGAACAGTGCATGTCAGCAGAGTAGAGCCTGACATAGCAGGCAGGGCATGTCAGCCGAGGAGGGCTTGACAGAGCAGGGCATGTCAGCCGAGGAGGGACTCGATGGTGCAGGCAGGGCAGGGCATGTCAGCAGAGATGGGGAGGGCTTGTCGGAGCAGGCAGAGCATGTCAGCAGAGGAGGGCTTGACCGAGCAGGCAGGGCATGTCAGCAAAGGAGGGCATGACGGATCAGGCAGGGCAGTGCATGTCAACAGAGAAGGGCTTGATGGAGCAGGCAGGGCATGTCATCAGAGTACACAGGTGTACAGAGAAGAGCAGTCAGATACTCGGGGCTTGGAATATAAACATTTCAGGCTCCTTAGCAACGCCCCTGTGTATGTGTAGGTGATGGGACAATATGGCACATAGACCATTATATTACTTTAATATAATATTATAAAATGCCCCATATTCTGCAGAGCTGTACAGTGGGATAAACGAAACCTGTGCTTATCAAGTCAAATGACCACAATGGAAGAAAAAGACTGACCGCGCCACATTCATACCCGAGGGCATGTGGTGTAAAGTCTACCAAAGCATTGTGCGCTGTTTAACAGAATAGAGACGTCCATTCTAGAATTACAGCCTTTATAATTCCACCTAAATATCTGTGAAATGAGGCCAAAACAGCCCTAACCCATCAAGGCATGGACTGCACTAGACATCTGAAGGTGTGCTGTGGTATCTGGCCTTCTGACCACAAAGGCCATTATTAATGACAATTTGCGATATCTAAATAAAGCCGTCAACGCCTGGCTTGTCTGACAATATTTTTAGAAGCTGTATTAAAGACAGTTGTCAACAAAACAGTAAGTTCTGTTTAATTGAAAGATTATCACGTGTAGGCATTTTATATAAAGAATACTTTAATGAAATAATACAAGTAAAATACTTTATTGAGCCCTCATTGCTCTGTATAGCTCTATCAGGGGACGGACATGTTGGTTAGAATCTTTGCTCTGTATAGCTCTATCAGGGGGCGGACATGTTGGTTAGAATCTTTGCTCTGTATAGCTCTATCAGGGGGCGGACATGTTGGTTAGAATCTTTGCTCTGTATAGCTCTATCAGGGGGCGGACATGTTGGTTAGAATCTTTGCTCTGTATAGCTCTATCAGAGGGCAGACATGTTGTTTAGAATCTTTGCTCTGCATAGCTCTATCAGGGGGCGGACACATTGTTTAGAATCTTTGGTCTGTATTGCTCTATCAGGAGGCAGACATGTTTAGAATCTTTGCTCTGCATAGCTCTATCAGGGGGCGGAGATGTTGTTTGGATCTTTGCTCTGTATAGCTCTATCAGGGGCGGACATGTTGTTTAGAATCTTTGCTCTGTATAGCTCTATCAGGGGGCAGACATGTTGTTTAGAATCTTTGCTCCGTATAGCTCTATCAGAGGTGGATGTGTTTAGAATCTTTGCTCTGTATAGCTCTATCAGGGGCGGACATGTTGTTTAGAATCTTTGCTCTGTATAGCTCTATCAGGGGCGGACATGTTGTTTAGAATCTTTGCTCTGTATAGCTCTATCAGGGGTGGACATGTTGTTTGGAATCTTTGCTCTGTATAGCTCTATCAGGGGCGGACATGTTGTTTAGAATCTTTGCTCTGTATAGCTCTATCAGGGGGCAGACATGTTGTTTAGAATCTTTGCTTTGTATAGCTCTATCAGAGGTGGATGTGTTTAGAATCTTTGCTCTGTATAGCTCTATCAGGAGGCAGACATGTTTAGAATCTTTGCTCTGCATAGCTCTATCAGGGGGCGGAGATGTTGTTTGGATCTTTGCTCTGTATAGCTCTATCAGGGGCGGACATGTTGTTTAGAATCTTTGCTCTGTATAGCTCTATCAGGGGGCAGACATGTTGTTTAGAATCTTTGCTCCGTATAGCTCTATCAGAGGTGGATGTGTTTAGAATCTTTGCTCTGTATAGCTCTATCAGGGGGCGGACATGTTGTTTAGAATCTTTGCTCTGTATAGCTCTATCAGGGGCGGACATGTTGTTTAGAATCTTTGCTCTGTATAGCTCTATCAGGGGTGGACATGTTGTTTGGAATCTTTGCTCTGTATAGCTCTATCAGGGGCGGACATGTTGTTTAGAATCTTTGCTCTGTATAGCTCTATCAGGGGGCAGACATGTTGTTTAGAATCTTTGCTTTGTATAGCTCTATCAGAGGTGGATGTGTTTAGAATCTTTGCTCTGTATAGCTCTATCAGGGGCGGACATGTTGTTTAGAATCTTTGCTCTGTATAGCTCTATCAGGGGTGGACATGTTGTTTGGAATCTTTGCTCTGTATAGCTCTATCAGGGACGGACATGTTATTTAGAATCTTTGCTCTGTATAGCTCTATCAGGGGGCAGACATGTTGTTTAGAATCTTTGCACTGTATAGCTCTATCAGGGGCAGACATGTAGTTTAGAATCTTTGCTCTGTATAGCTCTATCAGGGGGTGGACATGTTGTTAGAATCTTTGCTCTGTATAGCTCTATCAGGGGCGGACATGTTGTTTAGAATCTTTGCTCTGTATAGCTCTATCAGGGGTGGACATGGAGTCTCGGGCAGACCCGGCGGGTTCCCTGTCAGAAGTGAGGCTCCCAATGTCTGTGGATTTCAGAATCTCACATCTCTTACAGCCAACCCCCCCTCAATGCACTTCCCAAAATCAGTTCTATTCTGACTCATTGAACTGCACAGTTCCTCTAACGTGAAATCCGACTCCCCCATGGCTACATACTTGAGCAGATCTGGCTAGAAGGAGGCTGAGTGCTAGCTGCAAAAAACACTACATTCCTGCCCAAAAAAGTGTCTGAGATTGACTGTGAAAGGACAGTAACGGAGCTGCTAACTCTTAGCATCTGTAGCTGTACTATAGTCTGCCACCTCGCTGAATCCCTAAAGGCACCCCTTCTGCCTTGTATCTCATTGGGAAACGCACGGCTAATCATTTTCAGACCTCCCCCCCTTTCTCTGACACAGAAGGAACAGCTTAGAGGTGAGGGCTGTGCTTCCAGACCAATGGGATATTTGTGAGCAGCATTTCCCCCTCCCCTCCCTCTCATGAGAGCAATTACTGAAAGAACAGAAATTGCAGCTACATGGTATATATATCAGCGCATTCTGCATGTTGTCAACAATGGTGGCACTAGCCACCGACATAGGCGAAACGCGTGGTATACTGACTTGGGCAGCCGGAGGATCATTAATATAGGGCCTGGGTTTGGAGACGACCCCTGCGCCGTTCCTTACCTGGGGATTATATTTCACATATGCACCCCCAAGTCCAAGAGTTAAACTTTCACCCTTTGCGTTCCTTGCTCTGCCCTCTGGCGCAGTGCAGGTGCATTTGGCCAGTGAGGTCTCCACAAATACCCCCCAAACCCCCCCTGCACCATCAAGCCTGCAGGAGACATCTGAATATTAGAGCAAGTCTGGGCCCAGTGACCTGGTTTTAATGGTTTTACAACAAGAGCGAATATAAAGCCGAGGACAGAGATAGCGCTGAGATTGTTACAGGAGGATCAGAGACGCTCCGTGCTAGGATCTGCTAGCTCAGCGTGAGAGATGAGGTTGGCTGTATAGATAGTACCTCCCTATAAATGTCACGGGGAGTCAGGCTGTGTGGGTCTCCTGCATGCCATGCCAAATGTCCCACATTGCACGCTCTCCCACTGTCCCAGTCTATCCCATTGTCCCAGAGAATTTATACCGCACACCGCGTCCCAATGCTCCCCATTCCTTCTAAAAGTCCTGTTTGGTTTAAGGTGTCCAGGCCCCCACTCATTTTACAGACAATCCAGCGCTCAGTATTACACAGCGATACGTCTAATATGAAGAAGACAGAACGGCATGCTCACTGAATGGAATCAAACCTCCTGCTTTATTGTTTATTTAACAAAAATGTGTTCCTTTTTAATATATATATGTTTTTATATGAACTACCCAATTATTTGGAGCACACAATTCTGTCCCTTTACTCCTCTAGTTTTGTTCCTAGGGTTACCCCCTCTTTTGGGTTCTCCCCTATATAGATCTAGCAGACACTCACTTGGTTACTAGGTTATTTTAATATAAGGGTAACAATAAACAAATCAACCAATAGGAGATGAGAGGTGTGGTTCTACAGATATTCCAGACTGTGGGCGGTACCGGAGTCACCTATACATGACGCTCATACTGACACAGTAGAGAAAATAATACCATTTTACCCACTTTGTTAAAGAAGAATTGCCACCAATGCCCAAATAAAGAGGAAAATGTGTTTTAGAGTGTGTCTGTGGTGCCTCCTGTGTCTGTCTGTGGTGCCTCCTGTGTCTGTCTGTGGTGCCTCCTGTGTCTGTCTGTGGTGCCTCCTGTGTCTGTCTGTGGTGCCTCCTGGATTTACAACCATTGATTTCATATGCAAATTACACATCTTTTCATTGAAAGTAGTTAATTTGCATACCAAGCAACATTTGTCATAAACAGGAGACAACACAGCCACATGAGACGCCACAGCCACATGAGACGCCACAGAAGACAACACAGCCACATGAGACGCCACAGCCACATGAGACGCCACAGAAGACAACACAGCCACATGAGACGCCACAGAAGACAACACAGCCACATGAGACGCCACAGAAGACAACACAGCCACATGAGACGCCACAGAAGACAACACAGCCACATGAGACGCCACAGAAGACAACACAGCCACATGAGACGCCACAGCCACATGAGACGCCACAGAAGACAACACAGCCACATGAGACGCCACAGAAGACAACACAGCCACATGAGACGCCACAGCCACATGAGACGCCACAGAAGACAACACAGCCACATGAGACGCCACAGCCACATGAGACGCCACAGAAGACAACACAGCCACATGAGACGCCACAGCCACATGAGACGCCACAGCCACATGAGACGCCACAGAAGACAACACAGCCACATGAGACGCCACAGCCACATGAGACGCCACAGAAGACAACACAGCCACAGAAGACAACACAGCCACATGAGACGCCACAGAAGACAACACAGCCACATGAGACACCACAGCCACATGAGACGCCCCAGCCACATGAGACGCCCCAGCCACATGAGACGCCCCAGCCACATGAGACGCCCCAGCCACATGAGACGCCCCAGCCACATGAGACGCCCCAGCCACATGAGACGCCCCAGCCACATGAGACGCCCCAGCCACATGAGACGCCACAGCCACATGAGACGCCACAGAAGACAACACAGCCACATGAGACGCCACAGCCACATGAGATGCCACAGAAGACAACACAGCCACATGAGACGCCACAGCCACATGAGATGCCACAGAAGACAACACAGCCACATGAGACGCCACAGCATCAAAAGACAACAAAGCCACGAGACACCACAGCCACAGAAGACACCACAGACACAATTAAAGCAGTTTTGTGTTTTACTCTTTGTCTTTGTTGTAATTCTACCAGTATAAGTAATGTTTAGGTGACAGACTCGTGTTAACCCTTCCAATGCCATGTAGGAGAGGAAGACAGTACATTGTATGGTGGACCTACGATAACCGGCTATAAACTTTACACCTTTTACCAGAGGGAATTGCAGGGACATGAGAAGAGAATTTCAAATGTAAGGAATGAGAGAATGTTTCCAACTCGAATACCACGGCCTTAGGTTTGCAATAACTTTGTCAATTCCCTTTTCATGAAGCAAGCCCTAAGTGTCTCTAATAGTGTCCGTTTGGGTTAGGACAGAGAGCAGGGTTCAGCAGTTGGAGCTAAGTGTTAAGCTGGATTAAAGCTGCACAGGCAGAGCAGCAGGGGAAGTGTTAATGATGACAGATAAAGGCTGCTGGGTAGTCATGGAGACTGATGCTGGGGGGACCTGGGCATCTTACACCAAGACATGTCAATCAGTGTGATTTATTAATCATTGGGCAGTATATAAGGAGTATCTCCAATATATAGTTACATTACTAAATATCCTTTCCTCTAGGACCAGGGCTGCCATCAGGGGGTGATACACCTGTCATGGGACCGGCAGCTGGATGTCTGTGTGCTTCCCAGGCTGACAGACATCCTCTCATACTACCTGTGCGTGCACCAGGAGTCCTGTGACTTGGCACTGCTCAGCATTCAGACCATGCGGGTAGCGCAAGAGGCAGCATGGTAGGATGCATCTGGGCAGCTCAGACACCATGCCACTAGGAAACTGTGTGGGTGTATGTCCTGGGTGTGTAACGTGAGTGATGGGGCATGTCCTGGGTGTGAGTGATGGGACATGTCCTGGGTGTGAATTGTGAGTGATGGGGCATGTCCTGGGTGTGTAATATGGGTGATGGGACATGTCCTGGGTGTGTAATGTGTGTGATGGGACATGTCCTGGGTGTGTAATGTGTGTGATGGGACATGTCCTGGGTGTGTAATGTGAGTGATGGGGCATGTCCTGGGTGTGTAATGTGAGTGATGGGGCATGTCCTGGGTGTGTAATGTGGGATGTCCTGGGTGTGTAATGTGGGTGATGGGGCATGTCCTGGATGTGAGTGATGGGACATGTCCTGGGTGTGTAATGTGGGTGATGGGGCATGTCCTGGGTGTGTAATGTGAGTGATGGGGCATGTCCTAAGTGTGTAATGTGGGTGATGGGGCATGTCCTGGGTGTGAGTGATGGGACATGTCCTGGGTGTGTAATGTGGGTGATGGGGCATGTCCTGGATGTGTAATGTGAGTGATGGGGCATGTCCTGGGTGTGTAATGTGGGGGATGGGGCATGTCCTGGGTGTGAGTGATGGGACATGTCCTGGGTGTGTAACGTGGGTGATGGGGCATGTCCTGGGTGTGTAATGTGGGTGATGCGGCATGTCCTGGGTGTGAGTGATGGGACATGTCCTGGGTGTGTAATGTGGGTGATGGGGCATGTCCTGGGTGTGTAATGTGAGTGATGGGGCATGTCCTAAGTGTGTAATGTGGGTGATGGGGCATGTCCTGGGTGTGAGTGATGGGACATGTCCTGGGTGTGTAATGTGGGTGATGGGGCATGTCCTGGGTGTGTAATGTGAGTGATGGGGCATGTCCTAAGTGTGTAATGTGGGGGATGGGGCATGTCCTGGGTGTGAGTGATGGGACATGTCCTGGGTGTGTAACGTGGGTGATGGGGCATGTCCTGGGTGTGTAATGTGGGTGATGCGGCATGTCCTGGGTGTGAGTGATGGGACATGTCCTGGGTGTGTAATGTGGGTGATGGGGCATGTCCTGGGTGTGTAATGTGAGTGATGGGGCATGTCCTAAGTGTGTAATGTGGGTGATGGGGCATGTCCTGGGTGTGAGTGATGGGACATGTCCTGGGTGTGTAATGTGGGTGATGGGGCATGTCCTGGGTGTGTAATGTGAGTGATGGGGCATGTCCTAAGTGTGTAATGTGGGTGATGGGGCATGTCCTGGGTGTGAGTGATGGGACATGTCCTGGGTGTGTAATGTGGGTGATGGGGCATGTCCTGGATGTGTAATGTGAGTGATGGGGCATGTCCTGGGTGTGTAATGTGGGGGATGGGGCATGTCCTGGGTGTGAGTGATGGGACATGTCCTGGGTGTGTAACGTGGGTGATGGGGCATGTCCTGGGTGTGTAATGTGGGTGATGCGGCATGTCCTGGGTGTGAGTGATGGGACATGTCCTGGGTGTGTAATGTGGGTGATGGGGCATGTCCTGGGTGTGAGTGATGGGACATGTCCTGGGTGTGTAATGTGGGTGATGGGGCATGTCCTGGATGTGTAATGTGAGTGATGGGGCATGTCCTGGGTGTGTAATGTGGGTGATGGGGCATGTCCTGGATGTGTAATGTGGGTGATGGGGCATGTCCTGGGTGTGAGTGATGGGACATGTCCTGGGTGTGTAATGTGGCATGTCCTGGATGTGTAATGTGAGTGATGGGGCATGTCCTGGGTGTGTAATGTGGGTGATGGGGCATGTCCTGGATGTGTAATGTGGGTGATGGGGCATGTCCTGGATGTGTAATGTGGGTGATGGGGCATGTCCTGGGTGTGTAATGTGAGTGATGGGACATGTCCTGGGTGTGTAATGTGGGTGATGGGACATGTCCTGGGTGTGTAATGTGGGTGATGGGGCATGTCCTGGGTGTGTAATGTGGGTGATGGGGCATGTCCTGGGTGTGTAATGTGGGTGATGGGGCATGTCCTGGGTGTGTAATGTGGGTGATGGGGCATGTCCTGGGTGTGTAATGTGGGTGATGGGGCATGTCCTGGGTGTGTAATGTGAGTGATGGGGCATGTCCTGGGTGTGTAATGTGGGTGATGGGGCATGTCCTGGGTGTGTAATGTGGGTGATGGGGCATGTCCTGGGTGTGTAATGTGGGTGATGGGGCATGTCCTGGGTGTGTAATGTGGGTGATGGGGCATGTCCTGGGTGTGTAATGTGGGTGATGCGGCATGTCCTGGGTGTGAGTGATGGGACATGTCCTGGGTGTGTAATGTGGGTGATGGGGCATGTCCTGGGTGTGAGTGATGGGACATGTCCTGGGTGTGTAATGTGGCATGTCCTGGATGTGTAATGTGAGTGATGGGGCATGTCCTGGGTGTGTAATGTGGGTGATGGGGCATGTCCTGGATGTGTAATGTGGGTGATGGGGCATGTCCTGGATGTGTAATGTGAGTGATGGGGCATGTCCTGGGTGTGTAATGTGGGTGATGGGTCATGTCCTGGGTGTGTAATGTGGGTGATGGGGCATGTCCTGGGTGTGTAATGTGGGTGATGCGGCATGTCCTGGGTGTGTAATGTGAGTGATGGGACATGTCCTGGGTGTGTAATGTGGGTGATGGGGCATGTCCTGGGTGTGTAATGTGGGTGATGGGGCATGTCCTGGATGTGTAATGTGGGTGATGGGGCATGTCCTGGATGTGTAATGTGGGTGATGGGGCATGTCCTGGGTGTGTAATGTGAGTGATGGGACATGTCCTGGGTGTGTAATGTGGGTGATGGGGCATGTCCTGGGTGTGTAATGTGGGTGATGGGGCATGTCCTGGATGTGTAATGTGGGTGATGGGGCATGTCCTGGATGTGTAATGTGGGTGATGGGGCATGTCCTGGGTGTGTAATGTGAGTGATGGGACATGTCCTGGGTGTGTAATGTGGGTGATGGGGCATGTCCTGGGTGTGTAATGTGGGTGATGGGGCATGTCCTGGGTGTGTAATGTGGGTGATGGGGCATGTCCTGGGTGTGTAATGTGGGTGATGGGGCATGTCCTGGGTGTGTAATGTGAGTGATGGGGCATGTCCTGGGTGTGTAATGTGGGTGATGGGGCATGTCCTGGGTGTGTAATGTGGGTGATGGGGCATGTCCTGGGTGTGTAATGTGGGTGATGGGGCATGTCCTGGGTGTGTAATGTGGGTGATGGGGCATGTCCTGGGTGTGTAATGTGGGTGATGGGGCATGTCCTGGGTGTGTAATGTGGGTGATGGGACATGTCCTGGGTGTGTAATGTGGGTGATGGGGCATGTCCTGGGTGTGTAATGTGGGTGATGGGACATGTCCTGGGTGTGTAATGTGGGTGATGGGACATGTCCTGGGTGTGTAATGTGAGTGATGGGACATGTCCTGGGTGTGTAATGTGGGTGATGGGACATGTCCTGGGTGTGTAATGTGAGTGATGGGGCATGTCCTGGGTGTGCAGTGTGAGTGATGGGGCATGTCCTGGGTGTGCAGTGTGAGTGATGGGGCATGTCCTGGGTGTGTAATGTGAGTGATGGGGCATGTCCTGGGTGTGTAATGTGGGTGATGGGACATGTCCTGGGTGTGTAATGTGGGTGATGGGACATGTCCTGGGTGTGTAATGTGGGTGATGGGACATGTCCTGGGTGTGTAATGTGGGTGATGGGACATGTCCTGGGTGTGTAATGTGAGTGATGGGGCATGTCCTGGGTGTGTAATGTGGGTGATGGGACATGTCCTGGGTGTGTAATGTGGGTGATGGGGCATGTCCTGGATGTGTAATGTGGGTGATGGGGCATGTCCTGGGTGTGTAATGTGAGTGATGGGACATGTCCTGGGTGTGTAATGTGGGTGATGGGACATGTCCTGGGTGTGTAATGTGGGTGATGGGGCATGTCCTGGGTGTGTAATGTGAGTGATGGGACATGTCCTGGGTGTGTAATGTGGGTGATGGGGCATGTCCTGGATGTGTAATGTGAGTGATGGGGCATGTCCTGGGTGTGTAATGTGGGTGATGGGACATGTCCTGGGTGTGTAATGTGGGTGATGGGACATGTCCTGGGTGTGTAATGTGGGTGATGCGGCATGTCCTGGGTGTGTAATGTGGGTGATGGGGCATGTCCTGGGTGTGTAATGTGGGTGATGCGGCATGTCCTGGGTGTGTAATGTGGGTGATGGGGCATGTCCTGGGTGTGTAATGTGGGTGATGGGTCATGTCCTGGGTGTGGATTGTTACCTCTGTCACCCTTCCATGCTGGAATAGCATTCTGTTAGACCCTTTAACCCAATATATTCAGCCGACCCCCCCTGCCCTACACCCGCGGGTATAAAAGGCTTCATCTCTTCCACTGCACAACCTATGGAAGTCCTGACGCCAGCCCAGAGCTCAATGCAAACAGGAGTCTGTGGCAAGATTTGGGAATTGCTGTCTATTAATCAATCCAATGTGACAGGAGGAGTAATGAACACTCACTGGTGCCCTCCATAAACACATCTTTATACCGTGGGATGGTTGTGTATCTCAATTATAAAAAGTGTTGTTTATGTTGTGTAAATGATATGGTAAGAATCCCGTCTGCACGGATTTGATGATGTGATACAGTATATACGTCCTGCCCTTGGATAAGCATTGCACATTCACCTAAAGTGAGAAAGGAAGATATAATCCAAAGCACCAGACCAAACTCTGTAACACCAGCAAAGCTTCTACACACACCAAGCGATGATCTCAGCAGCCTCCTAGGGACTGTGTCAACCAGCAACCGAGAGCCCAGCGGGAGGGTATGGATTAGAAAAGACCCCCCAAGAGAGGAAATATGGGGGCAGCATCCCACCAGGGAGGGAGAACCAGCAGCTAACAAGGAGCATGGAGACAACTTTAATTAACACAACGATGCTAATTAAACAGATACTGAGAACCAACTGCTGTCATAACATGCGTACAGAATGTATATTATCCGTACAGTGTACATCCTCAGTATGCATGTATACTATCAGTATAAATGTATCCTATCCGTACAGTGCACATCCTCAGTATGCATGTATACTATCGGTATAAATGTATATTATCCGTACAGTGCACATCCTCAGTATGCATGTATACTATCAGTATAAATGTATTATATCCGTACAGTGTACATCCCCAGTATGCATGTATACTATCAGTATAAATGTATCCTATCCGTACAGTGCACATCCTCAGTATGCATGTATACTATCACTATAAATGTATCCTATCCGTACAGTGCACATCCTCAGTATGCATGTATACTATCAGTATAAATGTATCCTATCCGTACAGTGCACATCCTCAGTATGCATGTATACTATCACTATAAATGTATCCTATCCGTACAGTGCACATCCTCAGTATGCATGTATACTATCAGTATAAATGTATCCTATCCGTACAGTGCACATCCTCAGTATGCATGTATACTATCAGTATAAATGTATCCTATCCGTACAGTGCACATCCTCAGTATGCATGTATACTATCAGTATAAATGTATCCTATCCGTACAGTGCACATCCTCAGTATGCATGTATACTATCAGTATAAATGTATCCTATCCGTACAGTGCACATCCTCAATATGCATGTATACTATCAGTATAAATGTATCCTATCCGTACAGTGCACATCCTCAATATGCATGTATACTATCAGTATAAATGTATCCTATCCGTACAGTGTACATCCTCAGTATGCATGTATACTATCAGTATAAATGTATCCTATCCGTACAGTGTACATCCTCAATATGCATGTATACTATCAGTATAAATGTATCCTATCCGTACAGTGTACATCCTCAGTATGCATGTATACTATCAGTATAAATGTATCCTATCCGTACAGTGTACATCCTCAGTATGCATGTATACTATCAGTATAAATGTATCCTATCCGTACAGTGCACATCCTCAGTATGCATGTATACTATCGGTATAAATGTATCCTATCCGTACAGTGCACATCCTCAATATGCATGTATACTATCGGTATAAATGTATCCTATCCGTACAGTGTACATCCTCAGTATGCATGTATACTATCAGTATAAATGTATCCTATCCGTACAGTGTACATCCTCAGTATGCATGTATACTATCAGTATAAATGTATCCTATCCGTACAGTGCACATCCTCAATATGCATGTATACTATCAGTATAAATGTATCCTATCCGTACAGTGTACATCCTCAGTATGCATGTATACTATCGGTATAAATGTATCCTATCCGTACAGTGTACATCCTCAGTATGCATGTATACTATCAGTATAAATGTATCCTATCCGTACAGTGTACATCCTCAGTATGCATGTATACTATCGGTATAAATGTATCCTATCCGTACAGTGTACATCCTCAGTATGCATGTATACTATCAGTATAAATGTATCCTATCCGTACAGTGTACATCCTCAGTATGCATGTATACTATCAGTATAAATGTATACTATCCGTACAGTGCACATCCTCAATATGCATGTATACTATCAGTATAAATGTATCCTATCCGTACAGTGCACATCCCCAGTATGCATGTATACTATCAGTATAAATGTATCCTATCCGTACAGTGCACATCCTCAGTATGCATGTATACTATCAGTATAAATGTATCCTATCCGTACAGTGCACATCCTCAGTATGCATGTATACTATCAGTATAAATGTATCCTATCCGTACAGTGCACATCCTCAGTATGCATGTATACTATCAGTATAAATGTATCCTATCCGTACAGTGCACATCCTCAGTATGCATGTATACTATCAGTATAAATGTATCCTATCCGTACAGTGTACATCCTCAGTATGCATGTATACTATCAGTATAAATGTATCCTATCCGTACAGTGCACATCCTCAGTATGCATGTATACTATCAGTATAAATGTATCCTATCCGTACAGTGCACATCCTCAGTATGCATGTATACTATC